>CM035416.1:132011209-132571209 GCA_020310875.1 Ceratopteris richardii | reverse complement strand
GATCCTTCTAATTGAAGGTGGACAAGGAAAAATACTTGAAGATAACCTGTAGAAGTAAAAAGTACGAGTTCAAAGAATCAAGAAGGATTAAAGCTTCATATCAGAGGTACACTCTATTATCATAAATCTGAGTAATTGCAGACATAAGAAAATCAAAGATGGGAGAAAGCTTGCAGATTGATAAGTTAGATAGGGAAAACTATCCAGCTTGGTCCATGAGGATGGAGGCACACCTCATGAGCAAAGATTTGATGGCATTCATTACAGGAGAAGAAGAAAAGCCTGAGTTTGAAGATCCTAGTGTTCCAACTACGGAGGAACTTGCAGGTTTGAAAAATTGGATGAGAAAGGATGCTCAAGCTAGGAGCATAATTTATATGGCTATAAATGATTATCTTCTACCTCACATCATAGGATTATAAAGTGCAACAAATGTGTGGAATGCTTTGGAAGAGCATTTCCAAAATACAACCAAGTCTAGGAAGTCTTCATTATGGGCAGAGTTCACAACTTTCAAGAAGAAGAGCTCACAGTAAATTTCTGATTATGTGGCAAGAATGAAGGATATTGCAGATAGCTTGGGAGCAATAGATGAAGACATTGAAGAGGATAAGTTGGTAAGGTAAATACTTACAGGTCTGAGAGAAAATGAGAAGTGGAACCCTTTCATATTTTCCATAGAATTATCACTTGATCACTTTACTCCTGACCTTAATCAATTGCTAGGACATATGCTAACTTTTGAGCAGGACATTAAGGGAGACAATGATAGGAGTGCAAGTCAAGCTATGTACTCCAATGACAAGAAAAAGAATGGCAAAGAGAAGTAGTCAACTGATGATGAAGGAACTTCAAGTCAAGCTAACTTTACAAAAGGAAAGATGAACTTCAAAGGTAACGGAACAGGAGGTAAGAACAAAGATAATACTAAAGCTTGTTGGATTTGTGGAAGAACCAATCATTTGGTAAATGATTGTTGGTATAACAATCAAAATAGTGGAAGTAATAACCAGAGCTTCAATCAAAGAGGTAGAGGAGGCAGAAATCAAAGAGGTAACTTCGGAGAAAGAGGTGGTAGGACATCATATGCTAGAGGAGGTGGAAGAAGTTTTCAATCTCAGTCCTACAACAAAAATTATTATAATTATGCATCAGATCATAAGGATGACATGACTCTTATCTTGAATGGAACTCATGAAGAAGTAGGAGAAGATCAAAGGGTGTTTTATATTGAATCAGGATGTAGTAATCATCGGAGTGGAAATATATCATTGATGACTGATATGGAAGCAAAGGTGAATGGACATACAGTTCAAACAAGTGACAACACCAAGCATAAGGTGGAAAGCATTGGATCAGTGAAGACAAAGAATGGAAGTACACTTTTGAGCAAGGTACTTTATGTTCCTATTATTCCTAAAAACTTGATAAGTGTAGGGAAAATTATGGAGAAGGGATATGAAGTAAGATTCACAAATGATGGTGTTTATGTGCAAGATCCAAATCAGGGATATAGAAATATTATTGCAGGAAAAAAAGAAGGAAGGTTGTTTACTCTCAAAGTTCAAGGTAATGTGGGACATGCTTTATTTACTTATGGAAGTCAAAAGATGTCTGAGTTAGACCTATGGCATAAAAGGCTAGGTCATTTCAATGAGAGCCATAAAGGAAATGTCAAGGAATGATGTGGTGCTTGGTTTGCCAAAATTTGAAGGGCAACATATGGTGTACAAGTGTGAAGCTTGTCAATTAGGTAAAGCACACAAAAGTTCATACAATAAATCAGGGTATAAGTATTCAAATATGCTTGAATTGATTCATACAGATATGTGGGGTCCTTCAAGGGACTATAGCATAAATGGATCCAGATATTATGTGTTGTTTGTTGATGATGCAACCAGATGGATTACTTTATATGTAATCAAGGAAAAATTAGAAGTGTTCAAGACATTCAAGCATTATCATGCTTATGCAAAAAGGATTGCAGGACAAAAGCTCAAGAGGTTGAGATCAGATGGAGGGGGAGAGTATTTCTCTAAAGAGTTTGATGATTATTTGTGGAATGCAAGTATAAAAGAGAAGTAACTTGCAGGTACTCTCCTCAACAGAATGGAATTGCGAAAAGAAGAAATAGAACTCTTGTAGAGTTTGCAAGAGCAATGATGAAAGAAAAAAACTGCCCAAACTACTTATGGGCAAAAACTATCAACACTGAAACATACCTTGTGAATAGGTTACCTTGTAAAGCTTTGGATGGAAGAACTCCTTATGAAGCATGGTGGGGTAAGAGAACTACTCTTGATCATTGTAAAGTATTTGGATGTTTAGCATATGCTTATGTTCCTTCATAATTGAGACATAAGCTAGAACCCAAAGCAGAGAAGTATGTGTTTATTGGGTATGATGATAGACAGATGGATTACAGATTGTGGAGTCCATCCACAAAGCAATTTCTTGTTACCAAAGATGTTACATTTGATGAGCAAAGCACATGGTATATAGGATAAAAAAATGAGTATGCAGATGTTAAAGAAATACAAAGGAAAGGGAAGACAAAAGTAAGTGTGTATGAAGAAGATATTGATGATGTTGATTATAAAAGTAAATTGCAGGATAATGTTGAAGATGGGCCAAGATTTGATCCAGAATCAAATGTGTCTGAGACTTGAAGAAGTGCAGAGGTCAGAAGATCCTTGAGAGAAAGAAAAGAGCCTATCAGGTATAATTATGATACATCTTTTCTAACAACAAAAGATTATGCTTACATTGTGAAGACAGAAGAGGATCCAATCACATATGAAGAAGCTAATTGTAAACACAATTGGGAGAAGGCAATGCAAGAAGAGTATGATGCTCTACTTGAAAATGAAACATGGGAGTTAGTGCCAAGACCAAAGAATTAGAAGGTCAATGGATGTAAGTGGGTGTATAAAACAAAAAGGTTTGCAGATGGTAAAGTGTCTAGATACAAGGCTAGACTTGTGGTCAAAGGTTATGCCCAAACTTATGGGGTAGATTATGATGAAACCTTTAGTCCTGTTGCTAAGATGTCTACAATTAGATCATTGATTGCTATTGCTGCTTGTAAAGGATGGAAGTTATCACAATTAGATGTGAAGAATGCATTCCTGAATGGATACATTGTAGATGAAGTGTACATGGAGCAACCAGAAGGCTTCATGGATTCAATTGGATCAGATTATGTGTGTAAGCTCAAGGGAGCTTTGTATGGATTGAAGCAGGCCCCAAGAGCATGGAATTACAGGCTTGTTAAGTGGTTGAATGAATGTGGATTTCAAGCATCAAAGGCAGATATTAGCTTGCTAGTGAAGGCAAGTGAAAATGGATACATATACATGTGTATTTATGTTGATAATATTATTATCATAGGTACAGATGCTCAAGGAATCAATGAGCTTAAGAAACAAATAGAGAAGGAGTTTGAGATAAGTGATTTGGGAAACTTATCTTATTTCTTAGGAATGCAGATTGTATATACTCAACATGGAGTATATGTTACACAAGAGAGATACTTGAAGAATCTTCTGGTCAAGTTCAACATGGAGGATTGCAAGTCTTCAACAACACCATTGGAGGTAAATCATAAGTTGAGTAGGTATGGAGGTGAAGAATTCAATGATATGAAGAAATATCAGAGTTTGGTAGGTAGTTTAATCTATGCTACCTTGACAAGGCCAGATCTATCATATGCAGTAGGTGTGTTATCACAATTTATGCATTGTCCAAAGACGACTCATTGGATTGCAGCTCAAAGGGTACTCCGATATATCAAAGGAACCCTAAGTGAAGGTTTGTATTATGGATTTACTTCTAATACAAGAATCAAAGTGTTTAATGATGCAAATTGGGCAGGTGATTCAGATGATAGAAGGTCTACTCATGGTATCTCTGTTATATTGGAGATAAGTTAGTTTCTTGGTGCTTAAAGAAGCAACATGCAGTTGCTTTGTCATCCAGAGAAGCTGAGTATAAAGGAATGGTAGAGGCTGCAAAAGAAGTAATATGGTTAAAGACCTTGTTGAAGAGTTTTGGAACTGATCAGAGTACTCCAATTATTTTTGGAGACAATATGAGTTCTTTATATTTGGTAGCTAACCCTGTTTTTCATGCTAGGACTAAGCATATAGAGATTCATTATCATTTCTTGACGGAAAAGGTACTTGATAAAGAGATTCAAGTGTTGTATACTCCAACAAAAGAACAAGTTGCAGATATGTTAACAAAAAGCTTGGATGGACCTAAGCTACAGAGATTCCAAGAAATGGCAGGAGTGAAGAAGAATGGAATAATCACAATTAGTGATTGAGGGCTGTTGGAACAAAGCAATCACAAATTGATGATTACAAAGAGCTTGGAGCAAGTCTATGATCAGTTTGAAGTTCAAGAAGTCACTTGAGAAAGTGAAGAGATCTCAAAAGTGAAGCTTGTATACATATGTACATTATAGATGGAAATTTTTGTAATCTGAGTATAGATAATCCTTAGGATGATAAGGAGTAATGTAATAGACATGGGATAAGTCTAGAACCATATGTATATAAGTCAATGATGTAAAGAAATACATGAGAGAGTCATTAGAAGACAAGTGTCCTAGAGATAGATGTGAAGAGAGTTATCTTCACGAAATAGCGACGAGTATTTCGTAGATTTCTCTCAGTCTGATCATGTGGATCAGAAATTCTTTTGTACACATCTAATCTAGAAGCTAATGAAGCTATGTTCAAAGTTTCATGATCTAATTCCTTTCATGCTGTGAGTATGATCAATAGGAACATTTGTATGTAAAGTCTGCAGATAAACTTCTCAGAGCCACACACTTTTTTGTGTCAATGTTTTGCTTAGATCTCAGTGCACAATGTAAAGTTTTTGATGCCTGAGCATTCAAAATCTAAGTTAGAAGGTAAGGAAGCTATGGCTAAAAGCATTTAGCAAAACGGGATCTGTGCTATGAGAAATCAACCTTAGAAGTTACCTATGTCAAAGTTGCTTGTCAGGAAGAGTGTTTTGTTGGAGCAAGTCTATGACAAGCCTAAGTATTAGCTTGAGTCCCACAAAGTCATAGAAGAAGCTTTAAAATGAAGACTATGTAAAGTTCACTTGTGAACTACCTCTTGTAACTTTTGAAGAGTTTACTTAATGTAAAAGTGAAAGAATCTTAAGTGGTTGAGTCCACTTGATCAAAAAGGGAAAGAGGAGCCACAAATTCGTGATTTGTGGTAGGTAGAGAATCAAATCAATCACTAATTGATTGGAGAGTGATTGAGGGAAGTTAGCCTCCCAAACTCAACTATAAATAGATGGCAGCTTTAGTCGTGGTTAGAGAGACCTATGTGAAGACCTCCAAGAGCTGAGCTTTATGCCATATCAAGGTGTGATTCCAAGGCACACATATGTAGCAGTAAGTCCATTGTATTTTACAAGCAATATACTTTCATTTTCATGATCATTTGAGTTCATATTTCCATGTTCTTGTGAAGTGTACTACTCACTACCATATCTCTTAGTTTTCTTAGTCAGATTTCAGAGATGGTTTCTCTGAGCTTGATGCATCATTTTTAGTGATTTAACTTGGTAAAGCTAGATCTATAAGTCTACTATATGCTCACCAAGTTTCATTTCATTTGAGTGTTTCAGTCTTCAATTATGGTTAGTTGAAGTCAACCCTGTCTGTTCATTTTCATTTCTCCGTTAGGTACCCGACTTTTTTACGCATCTTGTCAGAGCTGTTTCTCAGTGTGTACTTACTCAAATTCAATTATTTAAAGCTTATTGGATTCATCCTACTGTCTAGTAAACGCATAAAAATTTTCAAAATCATTGGGTTCCTAAATCTTGAGTTATATTCATGTTTCTGCTCACTAGTCTCATTACTATAGCAGCCCGTGAAAATCGGGATGCTATCATCACTTGTTAAACATCCTTCTCAGTGTGTGGTTCATTATTTTTGATGAAATTACTCTTGAAAGTTAGCTCTTTAAGTTGATTAGACTTCCCCAAGAGGAATTAAGCTAATTGCTGCTGTGCTCAGAGAATTATGCAAAACACTGGACAGGTGTATGAACCAAAAATAGCAAGTTCTTCACCTCTGAGCTAACTCCAACTTATCTGTTTTGATCTATCTTTTTGAGAGTGATCTTCCAAGGTACATAGGGTGTCTAATACATCCATTGGAAAGCTAAAAGGGCCCACCATATACTCTTGGAGTTCATTTGGCTGGTGTAGATCAAGGATTTTGCAACACCTCTTCATCTTCAAGCACATACCTATCCATCTCTTCACAGTGGTATCAGAGCAAGGTTGGACAACATGGCAGATGGATTTCCTTCATCAATTGACAAATTGGATAGAGGTAACTACTCAGCTTGGTCATTAAGAATGGAAGCTTATCTCCAAGGTAGAAGTTTATATGGTTATGTGGCTGGAGATGAAGTTATGCCAAGTTTTAGGAACAAAAATCAACCAACACAAGAAGAGCAAGAAAGATTGAGCACATGGTGCTCCAAGGATGCACTTGCAAGGTCTTATCTCCTCAACTCTATCTCAGATTTTTTGTTGCCTCACATTAGAAGTTGTAAGACATCTCAGGAAGTGTGGGATGCACTTGAAGCCTTCTTCTCTTCAAGTACTAAAGCTAGGAAGCATCAACTATGGCTAGATTTCACAACTCTCAAGAAGGCTCCCAAACAAAATGTGACTGATTTTGTCACAAAGCTCAAGGACATAGCAGATCAGTTGGGAAGCATTGGAGAGGTAATAGATGAAGAGCAAATTGTAAGGCAGGTCATCAATGGATTGAAGGCAGATGACAAGTGGGAAGCATTCACCACAGCTATGGATTTGTACATGGACATGCATGTATGTGATTTCAATACACTCATTGGACAACTACTTACTCAAGAGGCAAAGCTTATTAAAAATGGAGAAAGCTCTAAAGGTAATCAATCTTCAGATTTATACACTGATAAAAGCAAGTCCAAAGATAACAAAGGAAAGGCAAAGAAAGTGGATGATGAAGCAGGTACATATCAAGCTAACTATGTAGGTAGAGGAAGACATGGCAGAGGTAGAGGAAGAGGAGGTAGACAAGGCAAGGGGAGATCCCAAGGCTCCAACTCATGTTCTATTTGTGGATTAAGTAATCATACAACTGAAAATTGCTTTAGGAATTCCAGGAATCAAAGAGGAAGAGGATACAATAGAGGAAGTTATGGCTACTCAAGAGGAAGGTTCAACAATTATCATGGCAACTACAACAACTACAATCATTCAAACTATCAAGGAGGCTACAAAGGAAGGAGAGACTTCAATAACTACACAGAAGACTCAAACAAAGAGGATTCGTTATTGATCATGAACATGGCTATGCCACAAGGTAAATCTCATGAGCATGTTTTCTACATAGATTCAGGTTGTTCAAATCATGTGGCACAAAATGTGGCACTCCTATCAGATTTAGAAGATCCAAGGAATAAGCATGAGGTACAAACAAGAGATGATACAAGACATCTTGTGGAGAAATAGGCAATGCCAAAGCACCTGATGGAAACATCAACCTACTCAGTAAGGTACTCTATGTCCCTACCATTACAAAGAATTTGATAAGTGTTGGGCAGATAGTAGAGAAAGGGTTGCAAGTCAGGTTCACAAAAGCAAGAGCATTTGTTGAAGGTCCAAGCCAAGGATTCAGAAGAATTGCAAAAGGTGAAAACGCAGGTAGATTGTTCACATTTGAATTACAAGACACTAGAAACATTGCTCTCCTTAATTATGGTAGTCAGACACTCACAGAATTGGAAGTATGGCACAAAAGGTTAGCACATATTGGTGAAAGGTCATTAAAGCAAATTTGCACGGACCAAAGTGTACTTGAACTCCCTAATTTGTCAAAACAACATATGATTTATAAGTGTAGTGCATGTCAATTTGGAAAGTCTCACAGGTTACCATTCATGAAGAAAGGTTATATGCATGGAGATCTCTTGGAGTTGGTTCATACAGATGTATGGGGACCTAGCAAGGAAGCTTCAATATCTGGATCAAGACTATCCTATTCTTTATGAAGCACAAAGATGAAGTTTTTTCATGTTTCAAAAGATATTTGGCTCTTGTGGAGAATCAAACCAGTAAATCACTAAAAAGGCTAAGGTCAAATGGAGGGGGAGAATACTTCTCCCATGAGTTTGATTCTTTTCTTCAAGAAAGAGGAATCAAAAGCGAGGTAACTACAAGGTACACTCCTGAGCAAAATGGAGTGGCAGAAAAGAGGAATAGGACAATTGTTGAAGCTGCACGGTCCATGTTAAATGAAAAGCATTTGCCTAATTATCTATGGGGTGAGGCTTTATCTACAACCACTTACTTGATTAACAGGTTGCCTTCAAAATCCCTTGATGGGATGACTCCATATGAGGCTTGGAATGGAAGAAGACCAAGCTTAGATCGTTGTAAAATTTTTGGATGTATTGCTTTTGCTCATGTTCCTTCACAGGTTAGAGGCAAGATGGATCCAAAGGCAGAAAGGTGTGTATTTATTGGATATGAAAACAATCAAAAGGGCTACAGGTTATACAACCCTACCAACAAAGGATTCTTGGTAAGCAGAGATGTAGTTTTTGATGAAAACAATTCATGGTATGAAGATTCATGCAGGAAGGTCAATTTACCATATAATCTTGAAGAAGATTCTCTAAAGCTTGGTAGAGAACAACCAAAGATTGAAGAACAAGACACCTCAGAGGATGATGAAGAATCTCAGATGGAAAAGATCAAAGCTTGGAAGTCTAAAGGTAAAGCAAAATTGCAGGAACTTGGACATGAGGCAGAATCATCACATCATGGCCTAAGAAGATCTATGAGGGAAAAGAAAAAACCAGAAAGGTATGGGTTTGACACCTCATTAGTAACTAAACATTCTATCTACATAGCACAGGACATAAACCAAGAGGAGCCATCATCATTTGAAGAGGCCAAAGCAAAATCAGAATGGAAGCATGCAATGAAGGAAGAGATTGAAGCACTTGAGGAAAACAAAACTTGGGATTCGGTGCCCAAGACTTCATCCATGAAGGTAATAGGCTCAAGATGGGTCTATAAACTCAAGAAGAATTATGATGGTTCCATTAACAGGTATAAGGCAAGGCTTGTAGCAAAAGGCTTTGCACAGACTCAGGGAATCGATTATGAGGAGACCTTCTCTCTTGTGGCAAAGATGCCTACTATTAGGGTTTTGCTTAGTATTGCCTCTTCCAAGAATTGGAAGATACTTCAACTAGATGTAAAGGATGCATTCTTGAATGGTTGGATAACAGAAGAGGTATATATGGCACAACCACCTGGTTTTGAGAATCAAGTTTATCCTGATTATGTGTGTAAACTTAAGAAAGCATTGTATGGTCTGAAGCAAGCTCCAAGAGCTTGGAATTTCAGACTTGTTTCATTCTTGCAGGACAAAGGCTTTCAACCAAGCAAGGCAGATCCTTCACTCTTTATCAAGAAGAGTAACTCCGAGGTCATCTACTTATGTGTATATGTAGATGATATTATATTGACAGGAAATGATGCAGATGGTATGAAGAAGATCAAAGATCAGATGAGAGAAGAGTTCAAGATAAGTGATTTGGGTTCACTTACCTACTTCCTAGGCTTGGAAGTTGTCTACAAAGATCATGGTTTGTTTCTCACTCAAAGAAAGTACATTAAGGACATGTTGGCAAAATTCAAGATGCAAGATTGTACGATTGCAGGTACTCCAATGGAGGTCAATCACAAATTGAGCTCACATGAAGGTGAACTCATAGAGGACATCACATCATATCAAAGTCTAGTGGGTAGTCTTTACTATGCCACATTGACAAGAGTAGATATATGTTACAATGTGAGTGTGCTAAGTCAATTTATGCACACACCAAGGGAACCACATATGGATGCTGCCAAAAGGATTCTCAAGTATCTCAAAGGAACCATAAATGAAGGACTTTATTATCCTTATGTATCTGATTTAGGTTTGAAGCTATTTTCTGATGCACATTGGGTTGGCTCCAAGGAAGATAGAAGGAGCACTTCGGGTTATCTTACCTTTGCAGGTTCAAAGCTTATTTCATGGTCATCCAAGAAGCAACCCACAGTTGCTCTCTCTTCTGCTGAAGCTCAATACAGAGGTCTTGCCATAGCTACTCAGGAAGCTATGTGGATGAAGACATTATTCAAAGATCTTGGATTGGAGTTTGGAACTCCAACTATTTTTGGTGACAATATGAGTTCTATTCATTTAGCTGCTAATCCTATTTTATGCAAGGACTAAACATATTGAAGTTCATTATCACTATGTACGAGAGAAGGTTATAAGCAAAGAGATTCAAATATCATATGTGTCCACTCATCAACAATGTGCAGATATTCTAACCAAAGCATTGGATGGTACAAAGCTTTGCAAATTCAAGGCTATGACTGGTTTACAGGTAATCTTGGAAGATTGAAGACCTCAAACATACTTGGCTTGAGGGGGAGTTGTTGGAGCAAGTCTATGACAAGCCTAAGTATTGGCTTGAGTCCCACAAAGTCATAGAAGAAGCTTTAAAATCAAGACTATGTAAAGTTCACTTGTGAACTACCTCTTGTAACTTTTGAAGAGTTTACTTAATGTAAAAGTGAAAGAATCTTAAGTGGTTGAGTCCACTTGATCAAAAAGGGAAAGAGGAGCCACGAATTCATGATTTGTGGTAGGTAGAGAATCAAATCAATCACTAATTGATTGGAGAGTGATTGAGGGAAGTTAGCCTCCCAAACTCAACTATAAATAGATGGCAGCTTTAGTCGTGGTTAGAGAGACCTATGTGAAGACCCCCAAGAGCTGAGCTTTATGCCATATCAAGGTGTGGTTCCAATGCACACATATGTATCTATACGTCCATTGTATTATACAAGCAATATACTTTCATTTTCATGATCATTTGAGTTCATATTTCCATGTTCTTGTGAAGTGTACTACTCATTGCCATATCTCTGAGTTTTCTCAGTCAGATTTCATAGATGGTTTCTCTGAGCTTGATGCATCATTTTCAGTGAGTTAACTTGGTAAAGTTAGCTCTATAAGTATACTATATGCTCACTAATTTTCATTTCATTTTAATGTTTCAATCTTTAGTTATGATCAGTTCAAGTCAACCTTGTCTGTTCATTTTCACTTCTCTGCCAGGTACCCGACTTTTTTACTCATCGTGTCAGAGCTGTTTCTCAGTGTGTACTTACTCAAATTCAATGCTTTAAAGCTTATTGGATTCAGCATACTGTCTAGTAAAAGCGTACAAATTTTCAAAATCATTGGATTCCTAAATCGTGAGTTATGTTCATTTTTCTGCTCACTAGTCTCATTACTGTAGCAGCTCGTGAAAATCGGGATGATGTCATCACTTGTTAAACATCATTCTCAGTGTGTGGTTCATTATTTTTTATGAGATTACTCTTGCAAGTTATCTCTTTGAGTTAACTAGACTTCCCCAAGAGGAATTAAGCTAATTGCTGCTGTGCTCAGAGAATTATGCAAAACACTCGACAAGTGTATGAACCAAAAATAGCAAGTTCTTCACCTTTGAGCTAACTCCAACTTATCTGTTTTGATCTATCTTTTTGAGAGTGATCTTCCAAGGTACATAGGGTGTCTAATACATCCATTTGCAAGCTAAAAGGGCCCACCATATACTCTTGGAGTTCATTTGGCTGGTGTAGATCAAGGATTTTGCAACACCTCTTCATCTTCAAGCACATACCTATCCATCTCTTCACAGGTTTCTGACATACTTTTGATCTTAAGGATCAAATTAAAGTTTTAATGATTCTTTTGAAGAACTAATGATTGATATGATTGTGTAAGGGTAGTTTGGAGACATGTGCATCATTGGTTTGAAGAAATCTGAAGATATGTACAGGTAATGAAGTCAATTTCTGAAGCAGACTTTCTGAAGAAGGAATTTCTTCACTCAGAGAAGTGTTAGTGAAAGTTTTGATAAAGGAAGACAATATTTGTGTAAAGTTTGATCCATAACTGATGTAGAAGTTTTCTTAGATCAGTATAGATCAGACCTTTGGAGATTAAGAGGTCTCCAACAATATATACATTCTTGCATATGTATATATGTGTATGTGTATATGCATGTGTATGTGTGTATCCATGTAACTGTATGTGTGTATATGTGGGTATGCGTGTGAATGTGTGTATGCATATGTATGTGTGTATGCATGTATGTCTATGCGTGCATGTGTGTGCATCTATATGGATATATGTGTATGTGTGTATGCATGAATGTGTATGTGTGTACATATGTGTAATTTTGTGTGTGACATATATATATATAAAGTATATATATATATATATATATATATATATATATATATATATATATATATATATATATATATATATATATATATATATATATATATATATATATATATATATATATATGCATGTATATGTGTGCATATGCATGTATGCATGTGTATGTGTGTATGCATGTATGTGTATGTGTGTGCATGTGTATGCATGTGTATGTGTATGCATGTATGTTTATGTGTCTATATATATCTGTGTATATGCATGTGTATGTGTGTACATGCGTGTATGCATGTGTACATTCATGTGTATGTGTATGTGTGTATATTCATGTATGCATGTGTGCATGCATGTGTATGTGTGTGTATGTGTTGAAAGAATTTGGAGAAGCTTGTAGGAGGTAGAAAAGTGAGTTGCAAAGCGACAAAGTTTGGTCTAGCCAATCGACACAAGACCAAACCTTGAGCTTATGGAGACTCAAATTGACTTTATAGGCATGCGATAAGTGCAATAAAATGCACTATGTACTTTGGAGCATCAAGGAGAAAGAGTTGATACACAATAGATAGGTTTGGGCATCGACTATCTCAAAAAACTTACTCTCTTTGGATGAGACAATGAACTTCAAAATGCTCATAGCAACTAGCGTGATTACAATTAGAAAAAATCCTTTTTTGGGCATGACACACATAGGGTTGAGTGTATATAATGCACAAGAGTACAAGGAATAATCAAAATATGCTTTTGGAATGAACTAGACACTCAATAGTGGTACCTCCTATTTTTTAGCAATACATAGAGATTGACTTTCAGAACTGAGATTTCGCACAATCTACTAAATCAAATGATTTGAAAATGTACAAACATAAAACTAGACACTAATACTTTCTAATGAGTCCTCTATCATCCAATTTGAAGCTCTGTAGAGAGAGCAACAACATTTGCAAGCATACTTTTGTTGAAGAAGATGATGCAAAAAAATGGAGCAAGACAATGATGGCTACAAGTGTATGTATATTGATTCCATGTAATGTACAAGTGGTTTGAAGTCTTTATATAGACTTGTGAAGTGCACCATGAATTCTAAAAGTGGATTTTGAATTCAAATGAAGGTGGTAAAGGTTGTTGGAGGGAATCAATTCACTTTCCTACAATCTAGAAAAAGTGAAGATCTAGTTTGATCTACTATTAGGTGATTGATTGATTGATTGATTACAACTCAACAACCACAAATTCGTGAAATTTGGGCTCTTATTTTATCCTTTTACATTTTCAAATCTCTAAAATTTTATAATGGTAAAAGATCCATGAAAAATCCTTTTAAAAAATACAATAAATGAGCATAAGTAAACGAACTCTGTAGTGGATATTCTTTCGATGTAATCCAAGCCATAGATTTTGATGTAGATCAAATCCACCTCAAGCATAGTGTAAGCTTGATGTTCCAATAGCTCCTTATTGTATAAATCCTTGGGTTAAATGGGTTAGACCCTCCTAAAAGGAACCTATGTTTCTTGATTTTAACCCTTAATGTTTTATTTCAAGAGAAGTCTCAATTGAAGGGTTACCTTAGGAATAATTAACCTAAGGAAAAAAAAACCTTAGTCTTGGGAGAAGCTTCTCCCAACTAACACCTTGACTCGTACGTGAAGGAAAGACTTCAATTGAAATAGAAGCCATGTGATTCTCTTTGGAAAGTATCAACATGAAGGACACTTGGAAGGACACATGGATAAAAGTTAAGACATGCAACTCTTGGACATTTGGTATATATATGGGTGGAGTTGGATGGGTCGATATGTACTCACTCACTCTCTGGTGGATGCTATACTCTAGGAAGAAGTTTTCACAACAAAGGTAATCAGAGCCAAGTTCTTTTTCAAGTACTTCTTGATTCATGTGCAGGTCCTCTTCTTTTGAATCTATGGTAAATTTTGGAGTTGTTATGGAATCCTTGTGCGAATTTCTCACACTGTCTCAATTACTTTTATTGGGAAGAGCACTCAAGTGAAGTCCTTGAATACTATGCTTAGTTGTGGCTGATTCAATTAAAAAAATGTTTTTCTCTGGCATCGATTTTATCTGCGCCTGCGCCTAAGTACTGTGGCCTTTTTTTTTCTCGATTGCACACGCGCCTGCCCTGAGTACTATCGCATGTGATTGCATTTAATGATTGCATTTACTTGAGCTCCAGGTGGGTAAAGCCCCCAACTAACCCCCGACCAGAGGAGGACCCTCTAGCCGGCGGACGGCTAGAAAGCCCAGCCCACCAGCTGGCCGACTGAGGAGAATAACTGGACATGACCCCGCTCATTCAAAGCGTCTGTGGATCTGTGCACCAAACTGCCCGGATATTCCGCTAATGTTTGCACGTGCAGAGTTAAAATAAGTACATGGCTGGGTCGTCCGATCATATCCACACTTGACCCTGCAAAAGGACATCATGTCGGTGGCGAAGCATACGTCCGTGGAGAAACAAAATTAAATAGGAAGATATTTTGCATTAAAGAAAGAGATTACTTCATCAGGTGGCCGCATGCACATTTTGAACATGCAAGGCAATTGAGATTTTTGCAGCCATGGAGGATTGAACCCACAACACCTGTGATTGAAAATCTCTTCTAAATCTCTTCATCAGATAATGCAGACTGGTAATCGAACCTAAAACCTCTAGTTAGAAGGAGAATATTCTGAGTCGGTACCCATGGGGAATCAATCTCTAGACAAACACCAATCAAGCACACATCGACCGAAAGAAGGAGCAGTGGAGGTTTGAAGACTGA
Source organism: Ceratopteris richardii (assembly GCA_020310875.1). NCBI lineage: Eukaryota > Viridiplantae > Streptophyta > Polypodiopsida > Polypodiales > Pteridaceae > Ceratopteris > Ceratopteris richardii. Next base: position 132,556,077 of record CM035416.1, on the reverse strand, counting down.
AGAGTCTAAGAAAATTCAGCCAAGGCGGTGAAGCAGTGAATCGTCCAAGGCGGCCCAAGCCGACCTACAACTAGAAGCTGATATCAAAGAAATAAGCGGGGAAGTACTCAATTTAATTTTCATCTATTTTCCTTCTATATTAGAAACGGCATTTTCTTATTTCTAGTTGATTCCAAAGTATTCACTGAATTATGGGGGATTCCTACGAAAGTAACATGTTATTAGATATACCTAGGTAGGAAGAGGATTATGCACCGCAGGAAGGGGGTAGACAATTAGATTATACTCCAGGTCTTCTAGAAATAGGCCAAGAAGAAAAGCAGGAAATAAATATTTATAAAGAGTTGAATGGATTGGATGAAAAAATGAACGATATCCAAGGCAGATATGTTCATTGTCAAAGAAATCCAAAACGAGATGGGTACCCTTCGCACTTCAATTAATGAAGTTAAAGGGAAGATGGAATAAATTCTTAATACGATTTGTCCATCTTTACCCTTACCTACCCAAATGGGTTCTTTGTCCATTCAACCAAGGAACCCATCATCTAGTAAAGGAACAGATGCACCTCTACCATTACATAGTAATGTATCTTTAAAAAATAAAAATGATGAAGTTAATCCTCCTCATACTGCCATTAAGTCTAGAAGCCTTTCTTTTGCAAAAGACTAAAAACCACTTCAATTTTTAGGGGAAGATAAAGACCGAAACAAATATACAATCTTGACATTTTTAGAAAAATGGCAAGACTTGCATCAGTTAAAAAACACCCCTGAAGCTTATCAAGTCTTAGAAACAAGTTTATCACTTGGACCTAAGGCTTATAAGTGGTGGATGAGCTTAAAGGAGGCACAAAGAATCCCAAAAACTTGGAATCAATTTGAAGAATTCTTTAAAAAAGAATTCTTACCAAAAAATGAGGATGAAAGAAACTGGGAAGAATGGGACAAAGTCCTACAGAGAGGACGTCCCCTTTCTTTATATATTTCTCATTATCAAGAAATAGTACTTAAATTGCAAAACGTAGATGATTTTCATAAGGTAAGAGGTTTTATCCGTGGTCTCGACAAGCAAGTCAAACATGAAGTGAAGAGAAGTGCTCCAAAAAGTCTAGAAGATGCCATTAAGTTAGCACAGATCTATGAAGATCATGCTAAAATTGGAACACAACCACTTCATCTTGTCCGAGACAATAAGAAATTTAAACGAGGTAAAAGAAAGCTAGGCACGTTCAAAAAAGATGACTTTAAAACCCAAAGACCTTCAGGACCTAGGCTTGATCCTGAGGTTTGGGAAAAAAAAATGAGAATCTTTGCTTTAAGTGCCTTAACCCAAGACATCTTAGTGAAAATTGCATGACTAGGGGACAACAAAAGCCACCCGTGAGATAAGAGGGAAAGAAAAGATAGGAATACACTTAGTCCAAACATTGAATCTCGAAAATAGTAAACTTTGGAAAAAAGTGGAAGTCCTTCACGAAGATTTCAAGCATCAGTATTGTTTTTCTAACTCAATGTGGGTCCAAAACGAGTTTGGACCTCATGACTTGGTCAAACTTCATGCTTGCATAAGTGGTGAAAAGGCCAGATTCATGATAGACGACTCGGCCACCCACAATTTCCTAAACTACTCACTGGTGAAGAGACTAAAGTTTTCCAACAAAAGTCACCTCATCAGTATGTTGTGTCCATGATGCAGCGTCAAGACAAGAAAGTCTGGGATACTATGATTTGTAACCTCAAAATAGAATTTCAAGGTTATAAAGATAAATTAGACTTCTAGATCATGCACATGGAAAGAGTTGATGTGGTTTTGGGTGGAGAATGGCTTTGGGGTTTGGGAAAAACACTTAAAAGAAGCTATCAGCTGAATACTTTGGAATTTGAGAGAAATAGAATCCGTTATCTAATTCAAGGAGAGCATGATGTGCCTAGTACTCCTTTGATTTCTAGCATGGAGTTGAAAAAACTTGTAAATACTAAAAAAATGGAAGTTTTCATGATACTTCCAACTGATGTAAACAATGTACATAATATGAATCCAGTTTCTTATATCTTGTCTCCGTTATCTAAACATGAAAAGTTTAAATTTAAGTGTTTAATAAATAATTATCGGGATGTTTTTCCAAAAGAACTTCCCAATGGCTTACCTCCTTCTCGTGGGCAAGTTGACCATGCTATAGAATTGCTCCTAGGAACTAAGCCTATATGTAAACCCCCTTATAGACTCCCTTTTTCCCAGCAAGCTAAAGTAGAAAAACAGTTAAATGAATACCTAATTAAGGGATTCATTCAGCCTAGTCTTTCACCCTAGGCAGCACCCATTCTTTTAGTCAAGAAAAAAGATGGATCAATGAGATTATGCATGGACTATCGAGCCTTGAACAAAGTTACGATCAAGAATAAATATCCAATGCCCCAAATTGATGATTTATTTGATCAATTAAAAGGAGCTAAGATATTTTCAAAACTTGATCTCCGTCAAGGATATCATCAAATTAGAATTAAATCTGAAGATGTTTCTAAAACAGCTCTCAGAACTAAATATGGGCATTTTGAGTTTTTAGTCATGTCTTTTGGACTAACAAATGCCCCAGCCACGTTCATGACACTAATGAACACTATATTAAGCCCTTATTTGGGAAAGTTTGTAGTTGATTTTCTTGATGATATTCTTGTCTATAGTCAAGATGTAGCCTCTCGTCTAGAACATTTGGAAAAAGTTTTCCAAGCTCTAAGAGAAAATAAATTATTTGGAAAAGAAGATAAATGTGAAGTCTTTTCAACAGAAGTCAGATATCTTGGACACATTATATCTGAAAAAGGGATTCAAGTAGATCCTGATAAGGCCCAAGTTATTCTTAACTGGCCTCACCCTAAAACTATTACAGAACTTCAAAGTTTTTTAGGGTTAGTAGGATAGTATAGAAAACTTGTACCTAACTTTGCAAAAGTGTTCACCCCCTTATTTGGAAAATTAAAGGGGAAACCCAAAAGCCTCAATTGGGAGAAGGAACAGGTTGAAAGTATGGAAAGACTTAAAAAAGCCTTAGCTTCAGCCCTGATTCTACAGATAGTAGATCCAAATGAACCCTTTGTAGTTGAAACAGATGCTAGTGATCTAGCAATAAGAGCTGTTTTGAGTCAAAATGGTCGACCAATTGCTTTTGCAAGCCAAAAGCTAAATTCAGCTCAAAGAAACTATTCTACTTATGAAAAAGAGATTTATGCAATTTTGCATGCTCTAAAAAAATGGAGACATTACTTGTTTGGCGCCAAAGTAACCATAGTTTTTGATCAATCAAGTATTAAATGGTTTGCAAACCATCTGAATTATCAGATAGAAAAGCTAGATGGGCCGAATTACTCCAAGAATTTGATTATGAACTCAGATATAGAAAGGGAAAATTTAATATTGTGGCAGATGCATTAAGCAGGATGCCCATGTTAAATTCTTTGAGTTTCATACAAATTTCTAATGAGTTAGTAACACTCATGAAGGGCAAGTATCAAGAGGATAAGTTTTAACGAAGCCTGGAAGAAGGTTTCTACCCCAAATACAAACTTATCAAATGAAGATAAGTTTAAACATTACAGTATTCAAGATGACTTCAAAACTGTACCCAACAAAAATACATTTTACTACTTTATCATCCAATTTTCTGCAATGTTGTTCAGGCACTAATGCATATGCCAAACAAGCAAAAACACGCAGATGAGTAACAGAGGGCTTGCGGTCATGCCAAGCCTCATATATGGAGTGATAGACTGTAGCACTTTAGTGGGACACCTATTCAGTACATATGCTACACACATGACAACCTCAAGCCAGAAACTATGTGGTAAAGCCTGATTCTTGACCATACGCCTCGCCATCTCCATGAGTGACCTGTTCTTTCGTTTAGCAACTCCATTCTATTGAGGTGTATACAGCACTACACACTGGTGTTTTATCCCACCTTCAGCCAAAGATCAGAACGGAGCATGCCCATTTTACATGCTGACAGATTTTCAGCCAAAACCAAAAACTGTTTGAAGCATATGAACACTTCGGACTTTGCCTTTAATGGATATACCCATGCATGCCTGGAAAAATCATTGATAAAAGTCACGAAGTAAAGATAATTCCCAAAAGAAGGTGTCTGCATAGGACCACAGACATCACTATGTACAAGCTACAGTTTCTGAGTAGCCCGAACTGAACCATCTTTTGGAAAGGACGAACGCTGCATTTTTCCCAAAATACAGCCTTCACAAACATATTTTCCAGGTGCCTCAAGTTTGGGCAAAGAGGACACCATTTCAGATTTCTGCAGGCGTAGCAAACTAGCAAAATTCAGATGACCAAAGCGTGCATGCCAAAGCTTTGCATCTAACATAGCTTGAGAATCATTTACTGCACATGCCAAATCATTCATAGATCTTTCATAGTCAATGAGCTTATACATCCCACGACATAAAATGCTAGAAGCAATAATCACATCGCCATTTGACAGATCGTGAACTGTACACCTGTCATCAACAAATTTCACAACCAAGACAATCTTGGCTAATGTAGAAACTGATAACAGGTTCTTCTTGATCCCTGGTACAAATAAGGCATCTGACAAAGTGAAAGAACTACCATCAACAGTAGTCAAAATGATCTTACCAACTTCCATAACAGGATAAGAGGAGTTGTTGGCCCATGTAACCGTATTCCCTGTAGGGGCAGGCTCGAGTGAAGAGAAGAACTGCACTGCGTTGTAACACAAGATTAGCAAACTCTGTTTTTGGTGTAGAGGCCTCTGCAACAGCTATTCGAGCCTCTTTCTTCTTTGCCTCTTTAGCAGCCAGTTTTGGACAGTTCTTTATGATATGATCATTCCCTTTACAGTACTTGCAAAATAATTTCTGCTTTTCTGATTTCTTCTCATCTTTATCTTCCTTCTTCGAATATGGAGAATTAGCAGATTTCTGCTTACTAGTTGAAGAGCTCCATTTTTCATTTGCCCTTGTGACTAGCCAAGAAAACTTGATCTGCAACTCGCATAATGGACCTGTTTTGCTTGGACTAATCTTCCTGCAACAGAATAGAGACTGACTCCTCAAATGATAAGGCATTTGGATTGCCTTTCATCATCAACCAAAGAGTAGAAGCAAAACTCTTATATGAATCAGGAAGAGCATTTAGAACGGTCTACACAAGTGAGCTATCTGGTATAACCTCATCATCAGAAATCAACTGTTGCTTCAAGTCTTTGATCTTCGTTAGGAAACTATCCATAGAATCACCTTCATTCATGTGCTCACTCTCCAAATATTTTGGAGGTAAGCAACACCAGCCTCATTCCTAGCTTGGTACAATGTGGTAAGTGTATCCCAAGCATCCTTAGCTCTTCTGCAAGAGCGAATGTGAGGAATAATGGCACATTTGATAGACAAAGCTATCAATGCATGTGCCTGGGCATCTCTGCCATCCCAGCGAATTTGCTCTATAGTAGGTGCAACAGAAACCGCAGCACGAACAAGAATATGCAGAATATCTTCATCTTTGACACCTTCTACATCAGCTTCAGTACCTGCAGTTGTAACAGTTGCAAGTGTGATAGGATGTTTTTTGACACCCTACAAAATGTTCCACAGTCCTTTTGCAACCAACACATTTTGCATCATATAAGCCCATAATGGGTAGTTGGTACCATCGAATTTATCCTCAACAGCCAACATATTGAATGCATCACTCCTTTTAGCCATGGTCAATGACTAAAATACCTTGATGCAGAAAATTGACTGTATCTCAAAAAGTTGAACAGAACTGCCGAGACGAATTCCGCTAGACCTGTAGTAGACTTCGAGATGCTTATATTGGCGAACAAAAACTGGTATATACCTTTAGCACAAAAAGATTAAATAGCCTACACAAGCGCTGCGATAGTGCATTCGAAGGCCGAAACGAGCTCAGATCGTGCGATTCTTGCAATTTTGAAATGGAGGAGTGTCGACGACACCCTAGATGAAGCGACGAACTGCTCTGATACCAATTGTTGGAGATAGACGTCTATGGAAGCATGCGAACAGCACAAGGAAGAAGAAGAAGCTTGGAGCACAACACACAATACTAAATGTATTACTAGAGAATGTACAAAGATAAGTAGCCCATTAGGGCAATAGGCATATATACAAGCCGGGGGAAGAAAACCTCCTAAAGAGGGAAAAAAGTGCCCTGACAGTCCTAGAGTGTTCACACACATCACTACCTAAATATATCAATAACCAACTCCGTCGATGCAATGGCCTCTCATCCGTAAGCCAATTTAAACAGTGTACACCAAGTAGCTACTTTATATGTGGTTCAGTAAGCCCACAACACAGCAGGCAAAAGTTGATCCCAATGCTCAGGGCAATCCAGAATAAGTTTTTTCAACATATTGGGTAATGTTTTATTAGTACTTTTGGCTAAGCCATTAGCACGAGGATAATAAGGAGTAATAAACTTATGGATAATATTAAACCTGTGAGTCAGAGCCTGAATAAGAGTGTTCACCAAGTGGGTCCCTTGATCGAAGACAATTTCCAATGGTAAGCCAAACCTAGGGAACATGGCTTGCATCAAAAACTTAACCACCACCAAAGACGTAGCAGACCGGACTGTGCAGGCTTTATCCCATCTCGTGGCATAATCGGTTGTTAGAATATATCAATTATGAGTGGAAATAGCCGAAGGTGTAATGGGTCTGATGAAATCCAACCCCCATTTTTGGAAGGTCTCTAGAGGTAGGACTAGTTGCAGAGGGGAATAATGTCATTGCAAGGGCTTGCTAGTCCATTGTGAGGCATCACATTGTTTAACATAATTATACACATCTCAATGCAATGTAGGCCACCATAAACCACTCTACAAAATTTATCGGTGAGTGAAATCTGCCAAAAAATGCCCGCTTGAGGGAATAGTATGTTCCATATTTATCATAGAGGGTACTTCATGAGGAGGCATACAACGGAGTAGAGCACCCGAATGATCTACATAATATAGTTGACCAACAATGATCCCAAAAAATGTTGGCTATAAATTGTAAGTTTACGACGGGCCGTGTTAGACATTGAACCTGATGGGCAACCAGTAGTCAAGAAAATCATGAGTATATCATAGTAAGAATCAGCAACAGGTAAATCACGAAGAGTGACAATTGGCATAGTGGTTACATAGATAGTAGGAGATGAGTCACCTATTCCCTTGAGAGGTTCACTGAAATCGAGTCTCCACAGAAAAGCAAAAATAGCATGTGCCAAACCTGGTATGTGTACCACATCATAGTTGAATTCCTGGAGTAGTTACACCCTGTGTGCAAGTCATCCACCCAAATTTTTTTGCCGCACAAGGTAAACTAAAGCCACATGGTCTACATGAAAGGTGAATTTTTGGCCTAGTAGATAGTGTCTGAACTTCTTTATGGAGTATATTAATCCTAAACATTCCCATTCGATAACTGAATAGTTATGTTCAGCGGAGCTAAGATGTCTGCTCGCATAATAGAATAGTCTATACTATTCATCCTACTGTTGCATGAAGACACTACCAATAATAATATCAGAGGCATCAATGAACACATGAAACGGTTGGTGCCAGTTTGGTGCCTCGAGAATTGGTGCCTTTGTGAGGAAGGTTTTAAGTTGATCAAAACTAAGCTGACATTCATCAGTCCAACAAAATTAGCACAGAGGTACAACAGTCAATCGCATAAGAGGAATGGTCAAATGGGCCATCCATCGGAGATGGCGGCCATGCTAGCGAATCTGCCCTAGGAAGCGCATAACTTCCTTGGGTGTTGTGGGTAGTGGCACATCTAAAATTACTTGGACTTTTTTGGGATCCACCTGTATTCCTTGTTTGAATATAATGTGGCCTATGATTTTGCCACATGCCATTGGAAAAATAGACTTATTCAGATTTAAGTAGAGATGGTATTCTCTACACTTCAAAAGACAACATCGGAGATGTTGTTAATGTGCTACAGTGTCGCCGAACAATGAGAAATTATCTAAGTATACATGCATAAAACTTGTGAGGTAAGGTGCAAATATCTCTTGCATGCAGCATTGGAACGTGCTGGGTTCATTTTGTAAACTAAACCACATAATAGTGCATGCGTAGACACCCCAGTTAGTAATAAAATCAGTTTTAGGGATATCCACCTTAGCCATTCAAACTTGGTTATACCCATTGTAGCCATCCTTGTTTGAATATAATCTGGCCTATGATTTTGCCACATGCCATTGAAAAAATAGACTTATTCAGATATAAGTAGAGACCGTATTCTCTACACTTCAAAAGACAACATCGGAGATGTTGTTAATGTGCTACAGTGTCGCCGAACAATGAGAAATTATCAAAGTATACATGCTCTAGCTCAATCATAAGCACCACCTCCTTTACTTGTCAATCCGCGGAGACCTGAGGACTGGTATGAAGACCACGAGCAAGTGAAGGCACAGGTGCATGAGTGAAAGCACACAAACATGCACACACATACACACACACACGCACAAGGTAAGATCAAAGAGAGGAACAATGGAAAGCTTTGATTGCAAAAGTGTTCTCTTACAAAAGCTCTATTCTCTAACAAGATAACCTCAAAAATGAGCTTTCTAGCTCTTTTTATAGTTTTTTGACTAGTTTTGGCCCTGTCCAGACCTAGTGTCTGGCCTAGTTAAAAAATAGGTTCCAGGGCTTATTTGAGGGCTCAAACAAAGTCTAAAAATTATGAAAATTGGTAGGATGATAGTTCTAATACTCCCCAAGCTCAAGGACTCCTTGACTTGAACAAAATGGAGTTACAAAAATAGAAAATGGTATTTATAATGGTTTTTAGTGATGAAAATCACTATTTTTGTAGGGGATTCTTCTAAAAAATTGACATACACTTCTTGGAGCTCCCTACTTGCTCTCTCTTCTTCTATGTCCACTTCTTTGATGTGCTTCCATGTTTTATGCTTGGCCTTGAGTTCCAACACTCCCCCCCTCTCGAGTCTGTGGTCCCTGACAGACCCTTGTTGTAGTGGTTATTCCAAGTAGTGCTTTGAGAGGGAGTGTTCCTTCTATATGAACAAAAGTCGTCTGACTGCCAAATGTGGTTTGAAGGTAGATGGGAAGTTCCACCTCGCCCAAACAAGGGGTTTCCACACCTCCCAATCCTATGAGATAAGCTTCTATGGGATTGATGTTCAACTGCAAGTCTTGGCAGTAGGACAGTCTAACTGCACTACTTGCTGCACCTGATTCAATCAATGCTTTCATAGTCCTTGCACCCTTTCCTTCTCCTATCTCTATGGTCACAAAGGGACGTCGGTCAATGACTTGAGAAGTAATTATGCCTGATTTTTGGCACATATCCATGTGATATTTTGGGGCTTTTGAGTTGACATCTAGGCCTAGTCACCTTAACTTATTTCGCCTAATACGCTCTCTGGCCTCTGCCTGTGCTTCTTCCCTCACCCTTAACTCCTCTTCTTTTTGCTCCTTAGCAGTGTTGAGTCTCGTAAGCATATCCTCTGTAAGAGATTCTTGGTATAACTTGACTCTACATCAACTAATATAGTTTGGCAAGATATCTTCTTCTAGAGTGGCCAACTGAACTGCACTGCTAGTGGAAATTCTATTAATGATCATGGGTCCGTATCCTCTTTTTTCCAACTTACGGGCATGTTGCTTTAGCATATAAACCAGCACTAAGTCTCCCTCTTTCAATCCTTTATCTTTGATGTGTGCATCAAAGTATGCCTTTTGTCTTTTTTTTGCAGCATAGATGCCTGCGGCTGCACGTAGCCTTGTCTCACCTAAGCGTTCCACTCATGCTCTTGTGCTATTTTTAAGGCTGGGATAAGGAAGTCCAATGGTAGCACAACATTTTGTCCGAAGACCATCTGAAATGGGGTGGCATTGAGTACCGTTTTGTAGGCAACTCAGTAAGCCCAAACAGCATGATGAAGCTGTTTGTCCCAATCAGAGCATTTATTACTTACCAATTTAGTCAAGACATTACATAGGATCTTGTTTGTGCTCTCAGCTTGTCCGTTAGCTTGTGGATGATAGGGGGCAGACTTCTTATGTATCACCATGAATTCTTGGAGAAGGTTTTCAATGACTTCATTCAAGAAGTGTGTGCCTCTATCACTTACTAGCTCTATAGGTAACCCAATCTCGTGAACACGTTCTCAAATAAGAACTTAGCTGTCGTTTGAGCATCATTCTTTGCTGTGGCTTTTACTTCTACCCACTTGGTCAGGTAATCTGTGGCTACAATAATGTACTCTGCATGGGAGTTTCTAGATGGGGGGTTAATAGGACCTACAAAGTCTATACCCCATTTCGAGAATGCACGTCCTCCCATCATTGGCCTCAAAGGCATCTCATATTTTCTCACCGGATATTGTGCACGTTGGCATGTGTCACATTTCTTCACATAGGTATATGCATCCATATGAAGAGTGGGCCACCAAAGTCCTGAGAATAGAATGGTCTTGATTACTCGATCAGGACCAAAGTGTCCACCCGCAACACTACTGCGTGCAGTCTCTAAGACTTTCAAATAATTTGATTCATGAACGCACAATCTTAAATAACCATCTTTGCCTCTTCGGTATAGGTTGTCTCCTACTAAGGCATAGTCCTGAGTTTCTTGCTCCATGTTTCTTCGTCTTGCTAGACTAGCCTCTTTGGGTAATGTCCCTGATCTCATGAATTCTACCAATGGAGCACTCCAATCTGGAATTAATGACATGTGATAAAGAGTGGCATGCTCCACTGGGGGTTTTACCTGGCACACTGGACAAGTCTTAATCCACTCATGTATTTCCTTGTCCATGCTAGGCCAATACACTCCTAAACATTTCAAATTCTGCAATGTTCGTTGTTTAGAATAGTGATGTCCTAGCATTCCTTCATGGGCTTGTTGCAACCAACTACTATGTTCGTCACCCTCAACACAACAAGCTAATACACCTTCCGTATCTTGTTTGTACATGCTTCCTGCCAATATTTGATAGTTTTGTGATTTTACAACTTCTTCTTGGGATGTTTTCACATTCTTATTTGCGGGTCCGAAGGTTAGGACTGGTACCAACTTATTTGCCCATTTAGGAACAACTTCTAAATTGAACAAATAAGCATCGGGTAATTCATCAGACAATCCTTGCACTGACTCTCCTAAAGTGATGCGAGAAAGGTGATCTGCCCGAAGGTGGGTTCTACCTTTCTTGACAAAAACTTCAAAGTCATATTCCATTAGTAAGAGGAACCATCTTACTAAGCGTCTTGTATTGCAAGGTTTATTGACCAAATATAACAAAGCTTGATGATCAGTGAAAAACTTGAACTTGTTGGCCAATAAATAGTGTCTAAACTTCTTCACAGCATATACCATGCCTAAGCCCTCTCGCTCAGTTGTGGTATAGTTTCGTTCAGCTGTGGTGAGCTATCTACTAGCATATGTTATGGGCAAATCTAAGTTTCCTTCACCTGTGGGTTGTGCTAGCACACATCCTATGGCGTGATTGGATGCATCCACATGGACATGGAATGGTTTATTCCAATCAGGAGTGGTCAGTATTGGTGTTGTGCACAAATGTTTCTTCAGTTCATTGAAAGAATTCTTGCATTCGTCGTTCCACTCGAAATTAGACAACAAGGCATAAAGGGGTCTAGCTATGATTGCGTACATGTGGATAAACCTACGGTAATATCCACAATGGCCCATAAAGGCTTGTACCTCTTTAACATTCCTTGGCCTTGGCAACTCCGCTATGGCTCGTACCTTATCTTCATCTGTTGAGATTCCATTCTTAGAAACAATATGACCTAAGATTTTACCTTGATGCACCATGAACACACACTTTTTTGGTTTCAGACACACTCGATATTCTCTACACTTGTTGAAGATTTGTCTGAGCTCAGGGATGTGAAATCTTCTTTCTTGGGAATGAGCACATAAATCATCCACATACACTTCTAAGCTCTTTCGCAAGAACTCTTTGAAGACATGACACATGAGCCTTTGGAATGTTGCAGGTGCATTGGTGAGCCCAAATGGCATCACACAAAATGCAAAGATTCCCCACTCTGTGGCAAAAGTTGTTTTGTGTTGATCTTCTGGGGCAATGGCTACTTGCTTGTAACCTGAAAATCCATCAAGGAAGCTATAAACTTCCTTGCCTGCAACACGCTCCAATAGGTGTTCCATGATTGGAAGTGGATAACTATCTCTGATCGTAGCGGCATTAACTTTTTTAAGGTTGATACACACTTGCAACTTCCCGTTCTTCTTGGGCACCACTACAATGGGGGACACCCATTCAGTATGCTCAATCTCATAGATGAATCCAGCTTCAATCAGCCTATCAATTTCTTCTTTTATTTTGGCTGCATATGTATCATTATATGTGTAGGGCTTCTATTTGGTGGGATTTGCATCAACAGTCATGGGGATAGTATGAGAGCAAATTCTTGGATCTACCCCTTTCAAGTCTCTATAGTGCCACGCAAACACATCCCTATATTCCCTTAATAGAGCTATGAGCTCCATTTCTTCTCTTGCACTTAGGTCATCTCCTATATATGTGCATCTCTCTTCGTTCTCTTCAATGGTCACTACAATTTTCTTGGTCTTTTCTTTATTATCATATGATTCTCCTATGATGGCCTCTCTCTTTGGCATTCGTACCAAAATTTTGTGGTCGTCAACTTCATATTTCTTGAAGTTTTCTGGTACTTCAAACAATGATTCCTCCTCTTCTTGTTTCACTGCTTTTCTTTTCTTTTTCTTTTGACTGCTCTCACTTACATCCTTTGAATTTACCATTTTAATGCTTGTGAGAGATTCTTCTTCTTTCTGGTTGAACATGCCTACATCTTCTAAATAGTGCTTCTCTGAGTTAAAGCAACTATCCATCACAATGGACTCTAGATCATCATCATTCTCTTCTTCTTCTATGACATCACTAGGGTCACATTCTTCTAGCAAGGGCTGACACATGAACACTGAAATATCATAACCCTCCTCATCACAATGAGGTGTCCATTGTTCTTCATTGACAGCAATGTCCATGGTGGCTAAGATTTTTGGCCATCCATGAGGCTCAAATTCCTCGTTTGAAAAGATCATCGGTGTGTAGGCTGGGTCTCTAACTGGTCTATCTCCTGGCAAAGTTCCTTCTTCTCTTGCCTTTAAACGTTTTTCCTCTTCGTCTGCGACCTTGCACATCCACAAATGAGTATCTTCATGCAACCAAGATGGATCAGGTGAACTTCCAGAATGCACAGAAATAGAATCTTCTTTCACTTTGTGGATAGGATTCCATTGTAGGGGTGACACATCTTTGAAGGTGTAATCCTTCAAATTGACCTTGGTGGTGACCCCTAAGTGCTGTAAGTACAACGAGTTGGTTCCCCAATCCTATAATATTTGCAATTGTCATAGGAAGGGTCTTCCTAGGATCATCTCATAGACATTATTTTTCTCAAAGTCACATATAGCAAATGTGTGTTCAAACTCTACCCCGAGTTGTGGGCCCTCTTAGCTTTCCAATGACACTATATAAGTGCCTATGTACTTTGGAAATGATGTGAGAAATGATTGAATCAAAATAGACTACTTCCAAGTTGAAGGATCAACGAAAACCTTCTGATTTTGTTCACACACATGTTGCTTGTTATGCTCAGTGCTTCCAGTATAGAAATAATTAGAAACATTCCTTTTAGAGGTATCTATTAGTTTAGTAAGCTAATGATTCCAAGTGGAATCACTTAAGACCAAGGCAGAATGGAACGAAGCTATGGATGAGGAAATTGAAGCACTCAAGGAGAATGATACTTGGAAGCTAGTACCAAAGAAGGACTCTATGAAGGTAATTGGTTCTAGATGGATCTATCAGATCAAAAGGAATTCGGATGGATCAATAAGCAGGTACAAAGCTAGACTTTTGGCTAAGGGTTTTGCACAAGCCCAAGGAGTTGATTATGAAGAAACCTGCTCACTTGTGGCCAAAATGCAAATCATCAGGGTGTTGGTAAGTGTGGATGCATCAAAAAATTGGAACATGTATCAATTGGATGTAAAAAATGCATTTCTAAATGGCTGGATTTCAGAGGAGGTGTACATGTCTCAACCTCTTGGTTATGAGGACCCAAGCAAGGTAACATATGTATGTAAATTAACAAAGATCTTTATGGATTGAAGCAGGCACCTAGGGCATGGAACCATGGGTTGACTACATACCTTCAAGATCAAGGATTTATCATGAGCAAAGCAGATACATCTCTGCTTACAAAAGAAGTAATTCAGAGGTAATATACCTATGTGTATATGTTGATGATATCATAATCACAAGTAATGATGCTAATGGCATCAAACAAATTAAGAATCACATGATGCAAGAGTTCAAAATTAGTGACCTTGGATCACTAAAATATTTTCTTGGACTAGAGTTAGTCTATACTAAATGTGGAATTTATATTACTCAGAGAAAGTATATACATGACATGTTGAAGAATTTCCATTTGCAGGATGCCAAAGTTGCAAGTACTCCAAAGGAGGTAAACCTAAAATTAACTACGCATGGTGATGTGCTTGAGAATATTGCAGGTTACCAAAGCATAGTGGGAAGTTTTAACTATGCTACATTGACAAGGATTGATATTGCTTATGGAGTAAGTGTTTTAAGTCAGTTTATGCACAAACCTAGGGCACCTCATTTGGAAGCTGCCAAAAGGATTTTGAAGTACCTTAAGGGCGCTCAAAATCAAGGATTGTACTTTCCTTATACCTCAGACTTGGACATCAAGATATATTTAGATGTAGATTGGGCAGGTTGCAAAGATGATAGAAGGAGTACCTCAGGATACTTATCTTTTGTAGGTAACAAACCTATATCATGGTCTTCAAAAAAACAACCTACTGTTGCTTTATCTTCTACAGAGGCCGAGTATAGAGGATTGGCCAATGCTACTCAATAGGCCATATGGATCAGACTACTATACATAGATTTGGGTTTGCATACTACATCTCCAATGATTTTTGGAGATAATACAAACTCATTACATCTTGCAACAAATCCTATTTATCATGTTAGGACCAAGCATATAGAGGTCCATTATCATTATGTGAGAGAAAAGCTATTGAGCAAGGAAATTGAGTTGGCATATGTATCAACTAATATGCAATGTGTAGACTTATTGACTAAAGCATTAGATGGTACAAAACTTTGCTGGTGGATTGCAAGACATTCATGAAGATTGAAGAAGAAGACCAAGCAAAAGTGTTTGGATTGAGGGGGAGCTATTGGTGCAAAGTTCAAGCCTACACATTTGGCTAGAAGTTCATGAAATATTGAGGCTCCATGGAAACCTTTGCTAGGAAGTTTTTTATCCTTTACCATTTGAAAAAGTCATTTTTTGACTTGAGAGAATATTTGTAATCACTACCAAACTTGTGGACTTGTTAGTTGGAAAAGTCACGACTCCATTTGAGGGAATATCTCCTAGATTGGAGGACTACTTTTTAGTGAGAACCAATGGAGGATTCAAATTCAAATTCAAATCTCACATCTATAAAAGATGTCTAAAAAACTTGCGGTATGTGTGGCTCCATATCCGAGTTATCTTTGACCACATTATAAGAGAGTACGGCATACTACATAGCCTATACTACTCACAATAATTAGGCATTGCTTATCACGCTAATGACCTTGTACAACATTATGTTCTAATACAACAGATCTATACTTCTCATCTATGATCTCTCTGTTATAGTCACTCTTTATAGCCAACTCGTACTGCTCATATCTGAGTCAATCCTTCACCATTTTCAATGATCTATAGCTTGTTGGAATCAACTCCACATTCTCTACATGCTGACAGAAGATTTGAAGACAATCTATTCAATCAATTTGGAGAAAAGTGCATTGAAGCACTCACTAATCAAACTCTACAGAAGTCCTAAAAAATCAGGGGTCATGATTCAATTGCTAAATTGATTGATGTGTGTATAGTGCATCATTTAGCTTCTTCATATGATGATGGCTCTTCAAATGACAAGTCTTTTGCAAGATAAACAGAGTGCTTAGTTACTAAGGAAGTGTCATACCCATATCTGATTGGTTTCTTGCTCTCCCTTTGTGATCTTCTGATTGCTTGGTTGGATAATTCAGGTATATCCTCCAACTTCTTCATCTTGATTTTGCCTTTGGACCTCCATGCCTTGAAGTCTTCTAAGTTGATGTGAGTTGATGTCTTCAATCTGGTTAGGCTCCTCCTTAGTGAGGCTTGGAAACTCCTCTTCCAAGTCATAAGGTAGCTTTACTTTCCTGCATTCACTTTCAAACCAAGAGTCATTCTCAACAAAGACAACATCCCTACATACCATGAATCCTTTGTTTGAAGGGTTGTAGAACCTGTATCCTTTCTGATTCAAATCATACCCTGTGAAGATGCACTTCTCTGCCTTAGGGTCTAGCTTACCTCTTATCTGAGAAGGGATATGCACATAAGCAACACATCCAAAGATCCTGCAATGATCAAGTGAAGGTCTTCTACCATGCCATGCTTCATTGGGGTCATCCCATCAAGAGATTTGGATGGCAACCTGTTTACAAGGTAAGTCACAGTAGATACACTTTCTGACCATAAGTAATTAGGTAATTTTTTCTCATTTAACATTGACCTAGCTGTTGCAACAGTTAATCTATTTCTCCTTTGTGCCACCCATTTTGCTCAGGGGTATACCTTGATGTAATTTCTCTCTTGATTCCTCTATCCTGCAAGATTGCATCAAACTCATTTGAGAAGTACTCACCTTCTCCATCTGACCTTAATCTCTTTAGGTTTCTCCCTGTTTGGTTTTCAACAAGTACAAGATATTTTTTAAAGCAACTGAATACTTCATCTTTGTGCTTCATAAAGTACAATACAGACCACCTACTGTAATCATCAATGAAAGATATATAATACCTTGATTTAGAAATTGAGGGATCCTTACTTGGTCCCCATACATCTCTATGGACAAGCTCTAGATAGTCCTCATGCATGTAGCCTTTTCTTGAGAAGGGTAACCTGTGAGATTTTCCAAACTGACAAGCACCACATTTATAAATCATGTGTTGCTTGGATACATTAGGTATCCCAAGAATGCATTGATCTCTACATATTTGTTTTAAAGTTCTTTCACCAGCATGCCCTAATTTCTTGTGCCAAATTTCAAGTTCTGAGAGTGTTTGATCTTTGTAACTATAAAGTGCAATATTCCTTGTATCTTCAAGTTCAAAAGTGAATAATCTACCTGTCTTTTCTCTCTTGGAAATTCTCTTGAATCCATGTTAAGGATCCTCCATGAATACTCCATATTGATTGAACCTGACCTGCAAACCTTTTTCCACAATCTGTCCAACACTCATCAAATTCTTGGTAATTGTAGGTACATATAGAACCCTGCTCAACAGATTCTTGTTTCCATCAGAGGTCTTAACATTTCCTATTTTAATAACTACATCACGTGTTTGTACCTGATGCTTACCCTTTGGTTCCTCAAGGTCAGAGAGAAGAGCTACATTGCCTGCCACAAATATGAAGACAATGTTTCCCAAGTCTCTTGGGATGTCTTACAGTTCCTAATATGTGGAAGAAGAAAATCAGAGATTGAGTTAAGTAAGTAAGACCTTGCTAATGCATCCTTGGCACCCCATTTGTTGAGTCTTTCATGCTCCTCTTTTGTAGGTTATCCTTTGCTTCTGAATATGGGCATCTCCTCATCTCCTGAGATGTATCCATAAAAGCTTCTTCCTTGTAAGTATGTCTTCATCCTCAAGGACCACGCTTGATAGTTGTTCCTGTCAAATTTATCAATGAAAGAAGGAAAACCATCTCCCATTTTACCTTATCTTTGCTCTGATACCACTCTTAGGAAAGATGGATGGACACTCCAAGAAATGAGTAGGTAGTACCAGCCCCTTGTAGATTCAGAGCTGAGTTGTGGGTCCTCTTAGCTTTCCAATGACACTATATAAGTGCCTATGTACTTTGGACATGATGTGAAAAATGATTGAATCAAAACAGACTACTTTCAAGTTGAAGGATCAATGAAAACCTTCTAATTTTGTTCACACATCTGCTACTTGTTATGCTCAGTGCTTCCACTAGAGTAGGAATTAGAAACATTCCTTTTAGAGGTATCTAATTAGCCTAGTATGCTAATGGTTCTAAGTGGAATCAGTTTAAATGATGCACTATACACAGAGCAATCAATTTAGCAATTGAATCATTACCCCCGATTTTTTAGGACCTCTGCAGAGCTTGACCAGTGGGTGCTTCGATGCGCTTTTCTCCAAATTGACTGAATAGATGGTCTTCAAAATTTGTGAGCATGTAGAGAAATTGGATCTGATTCCAAGAAGCTATAGATCATTGAAAACGGTGAAGGATTGAGTGAGATATGAGCAGTACAAGTTGACTGTAAAGAGTGACTATAACAGAGAGATCATAGATGAGAAGTATATATCTATTGTAATAGAACATAATGTTGTACAAGGTCATTAGAATGATAAACAATGCCTAATGATTGTGAGTAGTATATGCTATGAAGTATGCCTTACTCTCTTACAATGTGGTAAAAGATAACTCGGATATGGAGCCACACACACTGCAAGTTTTTCAGACATCTTTTATAGATGTGAGATTTGGATTTGAATTTGAATCCTCCATTGTATCTCACTAAAAAGTAGTCCTCCAATCCAGGAGATATTCCTTCAAATGAAGTCGTGACTTTTCCAATTAACAAGTCCACGAGTTTGGTAGTGATTACAAATATTCTCTCAAGTCAAAAAATGACTTTTACAAATGGTAAAGGATAAAAAACTTCCTAGCAAAGTTTTCCATGATGCTTCAATTGTTCATGAACTTCTAGCCAAATGTGTAGGCTTGAACTTTGCACCAACAGCTCCCCCTCAAGCCAAATAGTGTCTGCAACACCTACACATTTTTCACTACTCAGTAATTAGAGCTGAGGGAAGATTATACTCATAGGCTCCCAAAATGAGATCCAAAGCACCCCAAATTTGGTGGGAAACAAGATGGCAAAGCTAAAAACCATGTCCAAAAGGATCTATCCTAATTGAACCTTCCGAGAAATAGCAATAGTATAAATTCCAGACCTCTGTGCTCTTCTCTGGTGAGTCCTCGCGAGAGGGACAAGAGAACCAAAATTACCATTAGACCTTTGACATCTTATCAAAATCATATGAACCTTATATATGTGCATGTTAACACTATATTCCAGCACATTCAAAATTTCATATCATTTGGACAAGTGTTTTAGGAGAAACACCAATGTGTCTCCACACCTGCAACAAATAGATTACTAAAATCATATTTTTTTCAATGCATACATCCACTCGTTCTCTTGTAAACAACTAGTTGTAATACTAATTGTATCTTCAAATTCATACAACTATTAAATGAAACGAATAATAATAAATGCATTAATGAACTTCCATGTACAATTGAATATTCACTCTTTATTCAATCCATAAACTCATTGAACAAAATCAATCAATGAAGAATTTCAACATCTAATGTATCCTAATAGAGTAGCTATGAACAACAACCTCTTCCTTTCTTCTATGAAAGTATCTAAATGAAGATAAATATGAGGGAAAGTATCTCCTATGAAAAGAAACCATGTCCAAAACATCTATGAAAGAAATAAGAATTCATTCATGGCTAAAGAGTCCCTCATGATACTATTCAGTCAACTTCCAAGCTCTGTAATGATGTTCATATCTAATCAACGCCTACCTATCATTGGAAAGCTCTTGAAGAAAGGAGTCTATAGGATTTTGCATTTTTGAATTTGGATATTCCTAGCTCAAGATATGGCATTTTGGTGAACCTAGGTAGGAATTTTAGGGGGTCAAATCAAAGAACTCCCTCTTCTCTCTCTCTCTCTCTCTCTCTCTCTCTCTCTCTCTCTCTCTCCCTCCCTCTCTAAATTCGACAAGCTTCCCTGTGAGCATGTGCAGCAGAGCTGAAATCCCACATATTCTTGTTTTGGCACCTGAAAGCTCTTTAAATAGCGCGTGGAATGCTTATATCCATTGTCTGATGACGAGAGAGGGCAAAGGAATGCTCTCTAGCTTCTCTGCCTCATGTGAATGTGAGTGTGATGAGATGATGAAAATTCGTGAAGCACAAGCTTACTTGATGTATGAGCTGGTGGACGCAAAGATCTTGAAGAAATTTCTTTCTTTTTAGACTCCCTTCCAAGCTCCGAACTCTGCACAAATTCCGAGAAAAACATCCCCAAAACGTATGTGTGCAAGCTTCTTCTCATTTCCCCATGAAAATTCTTTAGCAAGATGATGAAGTGGCTTTCTCTCAAAAAATTTCCCTTCTCTCAATCAAGCTCTGATACCAAATGAAAGATCCCAATTAGCAACCTGCCACTCTCCTCCCAACCTTAAATAGCCCTTGCCCTTGGCACATCTAGAATCTTCTCTAAGGTTGAAACACTCCTCATATGGCCACTGTGAGGAGATGGAATAAGCTTGAAGATATGTGCTAGAGCCTTGGCTCCCTCAAGCTTTGGTCCTTGATCTGACTAGGGTCCTCGACCAAATGTAGGTAGACCAATGGTAGACCATGGAGGTCTAAATAAATCTAACAATCGTCTCAAGGAAACCATGTGCTAGCAAGGGCCCTACGGATGCCTAACAATGATGCTCTATGAGTTTGAAGGGGGGTTTTTTATAGTTTTTTGAATGAATTTGGGCCCTTGGATCTAGAGAAATCAACTCTCAACCCTAGGATCAACTACTTTTCATTACAACCATTGGATTTATCAAATGGATGGCTAGGATTGGTTTTATATATGATATCTAGGGCAAAGGGGGGAAAGTAGGAACCTTCATTCCCCAGCATTGGATCTGGGAAGATCTGGACCATCGGATCACTACAGACATCAATTTGGATAAGATAAGCTACTATTTTTGTAGAACTTTGCATTATTGATCTTTGGTCATCAAAATAAGCTTATCTGATGAAAAAATGGTGGGTCCTCATAGCTTTAAGCTTTAATGGATGTGAACCCTTGAATGTGAGCTCATCCTAACTTAGAACATGGTTCAATCATTGTTTGGCATGTGGTATCCCTTTGAGCCTTCAATTTGCTTATTCTAAGAAACTGCGGTGACCTTGAAAATTGGATTTTGTTCTCTTTGACCCTCCAAATATCCTTTGGTGAAGATGAAAATTTGTAGGGCTATGTTTTGAAAGATCTCCTTTAGGAATATGCAAAAAAAACTCCCATCTGAATCTCCCTTATACATGTTTGACTATATTTGGAAGTTTTCAAGGTGGCATTAAGGTGTCTAGGCAATTCTAATAGCCTTGAAAATTTGTACAAATGTGTAGCCACATATGATCTTTATACGTGATAGACCATATGGCTAACAGAAATTCCTATACAAGATTTTATAGGGTCTAAGTGGAAAAATTACATTTTTACAAAATGCACATGGCATATCAATGTGCTAGAAAATCCATTTACATGCGAAAGTTAGGCTATAGACTGCCTTTTATAGGCTTTACAATTATATGAATTTTCATACGATCTGGTGAAATTTTTGCCCTAATTTCCAAAGTTTGACCAGCTTTGATCGCTACCCTCGATTTGATTGATTTCTTCCAAAGTTTGCATGTGAACTCTCTTTGACATCCTTGATGCATCTTGGACTTCTCAGGGAATTCCGGCTACCTTCACCGAATGTGTTTCCTATAGGCCTTCATGACTAAGAGAGGAGAGAAAATCTTGACGACATTCGCCCCCACTAAACCTGTGATTCCTCCGAAAGCGCCACTCTAGTCTCTCTGAAAACAAAAAGTTTCAAGCATCGAATTCTTTTGTAGACAACATAAAAAACATAGAAGAAAAAATTGATTATATGGATGAATGAGTAGGCAATGTGACATGAAGCGAAATTTGCATGAAAGAAAGAATTGAAACAAGAAACATGAATATGCATGAACAAATAGGCAACATATATGCAAATGAACGTGCAACATTGACAATATGTAAAGAAAGAAAAGAAACAAGCATCAATATGAAGTGGAAGTGAATGTATTGAGTCATTTTAGGCATGATTTCTTCTCACCTTGAACAAACATTTGTACCTTTTTTATAAAGCAATCTACCTTAAATATGATTATAAACAAAGATTTAGGATTTTCAAGAGACATCTTTCATCTTTATCTTATTTTACATCAACTTCGACTTTCCTACATAAATATGAATATGCTCTTTCTCTACTTACAAACAAGGAAATCTAACTAAACTCCACTAATGCATAGATATGCCTATGAATGGTTCCTTAGCTTCCTTTCACTTGCTCTCTCTCTCTCTCTCTCTCTCTCTCTCTCTTTCTTTTATGATGGTTTGATGACTTTATGGTTACGTTCACTTTTTTGGGGTGGAAGAAAGTGTAAACTTCCTGGTAACATGTAGCAACTTATCCTTTTTTTTTGGTGACGAGGAAAAATTAAGCGATGATACTAGGTACAACCATTTTTTATGACGGAGAACAGTCGTTTAAACTCTGATACAAGTGCTGTGAGGTGGACTAGGATGTAGAAACATGCAGTAGCAGGAGCTAGGAATTCAACAATTATGCTTTCGATACAAAATACATATGCATGTGAGGTGAAAGAAAGTGTAAACTTCCTGGTCACATGTAGCAGCTTATCTTTTCTTTTATGACGGGGAAAAATTAAACCTCGATACAAGGTACAACCATTTTTGATGATGGGGAACAATCGTTTAAACTTTGATACAAGTGCTATGAGGTGGACTAAGGATGTAGAAACATGTAGTAGCAAGAGCTAGGACTTCAACAGTTATGGTTTCAATACAAAATACATATGCATGTTTATATATGAAAGTCATGTTACCAAAAAATACCTCCAAATCTACATGCCCTATCTTTCCATAATCCTAGATTATAACCAATTTCTTAGTAGATAAATTACTACTTAAGATAAAATTTTACACAAGTAGAGAAATCATCATTTTCCCTTTTGACTCAAGTGATGTGGATATGCAATGCAATGCAAAGATTGAAAAGAAACATGCATGAAGTGAAATTGCAAACAAGCAAGAATGGAAAACACAAGTGGAATGAACTTGAAAACAACAAAGCAACATGAACTTGAAAAAGATTAAAAGAAGAAATCATGGATACTCCTGTTTATGAATCGACCTCGTTGTTGTCATCTTCTTCAATTTCCTCATCTAAAATATACTTGTCATTATCACGTTTTTTGAATAGCTTTATCCTTTTACCTACAATCAAAGTTTTAAATGCAACACCATTTAATTCACAAAGATTTTATGTACCATTTTTGTTGACTTTTGATACAATGTATGGCCCAAACCATTGTTGAGTGAGTTTTTTGTGTGCATCATATTGAGAGTCAAATGTATTATCATAAATGAGCAGGGAATCTCCTACTTCAATCGGCTTAGGATGCAATCGTTGAGTTTCGTCAAAATAATGCTTATTCTTCATTCTAGATTCTCTCAATTTTTCAATGGCATCATCAAGTCTTAATTTACCTTGTTCTAACTGTTTAATGCACAAAATCAAAAAATCATCAGTAGCCATGTTTTCAGACCAAGGCAAATTTGACCGTGAAAAAATATGAGACTGAATTGGAAACAACAATTTTTTACAGTACATGAGTTCAGTAGGCATATATCCAGCGGTACATGTGCATGTCATTCTATCTGCCCAAAGTGAAAAAGGTAAGAATCTAGGCCATTGTTTAATGTCACCGTTACATGCATTAGATATGGCTTTCACAATAGGTGGATGTCCTCTCTCTATTTTACCATTGGCCTCTGGATTATATGCAGTAGTGAGAGACAAATGAATACCATGATGTTGAAAGAATTCTTTAGCTTCTCTCGCATCTAACTCTCCACGATCTGCAACTACTTTCTCAATGTACCCAAAAAGAAAATAATGATGTCTTCAAGCAAGAATTTGTAGAGATTGTATGCGGTCTTAGATCGTAGTGCACGTCCCTCTACATGATTAGCTAAGTCTTCTCTTGCAAGTACAATGTAATGCATTTTGTCAATACCTTTAGGCATAGTTACAAGATCCACTACCCACTTGTAGTGAATACAGGGTGGATACGTAGGATAAAAAGGATCTCTATGTTTGACTTATGAATGAAGTTGACAGGTAGAAACATAGCTACTAATGTCAACATACATCCTAGGCCAATAATAAATATTGGTAAATTTTTCATATGTTCCAAAAACTCCTTTATGACCTGCCCATAATGTCTTATGCATTTTCTTCATTACGTGCAATTGAAGACCTCGCTTTCCTAGGACTCATTGTGGATTCTTAACCTTACCCTTAGCACGTCTCCAAAGATAACCATTACATAGGAAAAAATCATAAGCTCGTTTCCTAATGTTACGAAATCTATTTGTAGTCCAACTAGTTAATGGTTGTAGTGTACTCAGATACTTTCCTATGTCTCTCCCTTCATCTTCGTACTCAGACTCATGAAATTGCTCATACTTGTATATATGTGGAGCATAGTCAAGTAAGTTCACATTCTTTATTAGATCACTTTCAAGATCATCATCAAATCTAGCTCTCGCTAACATGTCAACAACTGAATTTGAATTACGTGAAATATGAACTAACTCAAGATTTATGAACTTAAAATATGAGATCCATCTAAGCATGGCTATATCAAGAGATGAAAAATTGGCTATCATTCCAATGAGAGGCAAACAATCAGTCTCAACTTTCACATTTTAGCACCAAACCTAATTGCATATCTATTCCCTTCACTATCATCTTGAGTTATGACCCAAACTATACCAATAGGACTAGTATCAACAGTCAATATAATAGGTTTGTTAACAGAATAGTCTACATGTTTAAGGATGGAAGCTTCAAGCAATAATTTCTTCAATTTACGCATAGCTTGTGTGTGTCTGTTAGTCCAAATAAATTTTTGTTTCTCCCTCAACAAGTCATAGAGACAATCGGCAACATGAGCAAAGTGTGGGATTTAAACATAAAAGATGCAAGCACCAAGAAATCTGCATACCTCACTCATGTTGTTAGATGTTTCAGAAATCTTGCTAATGGCATCAACTTTTTGTGGGTATGGCTTTCAACCATAATGACCACATAAATGTCTAAGAATAAGAACCTCATTGACACCAAAAATAGATTTTTCTATGGAAAATGTGAGACCTACCTCTTCAAATCATTGAAATATTCGTTCACAATCAGAGATATGGTGAAGAAAAAATTTACGACATCCAAATGAATCTAAATTAATGTCCTTTACACGTTCCTCACTCACTTTAATTGGAATATCATCAATGAATGGCATGGTTATATGAGGGATAAAATCATGTAAGACCATATTCACAACACTCATCGTATGAGCCTTAGAATTAGTCACTCCTTAAGGTGAACTACACATTCGCACTAAGCCTAAAGGATTTTTCATTGTGGCTATGTCAAGACTATTAATTGCTAATTGGAGTTGGTCATACCTAGAATATAAATCACCCATTGAATAGATAGAATGTCGTGAAAAATGATTTAGCAAACTCATCAACAATGGGTCTTGTTCCTACATTCCTAATGGTGACTTTATTGACGGGTTGGATATCTTGAATAAAATATAGTTTCCCATTCTTTTTAGGCACAATGAACCATATATTTGAGTAAGGTGAAAAAGATTGCTCTAAAATTATCATGTTTATTTTCTCCTTAAGTAGTTTCATTAGCTTAGGTAAGTGAGCCTTTGGAATTGGTATAGGGCAAAGATTCCATGGAATATGTGGAATAGTAAAGATTATCATGGGTGCAACTAGCTTAGGATCTGTGCAACCAATCTCATGAGGATACATAGTAAAGGCTTTTCCATGGATATGTATGACTCTCTCAAATTTATCTCTCTCTCGGTAAAAGAAAGTCATAATCTCTACCAATTTTCACCTGTTTGATTGTCTCGTCCATGAATGTATGTCCTATATTTTTCTATCCCGAAGAATTGGATCATTTTTCACATAAATATTTTTTTCATTACTTCCTTGAGGTAATGGTTGAGCCAAAGCTTGTGCAGGCTATTTTATCTTTTTGTGCCAAAGCTATATGCCTGTTTCAGTTCGTCAATATAAGAATCTCGAAGTCTACTACAGGTTTAGCAGAACTCCTTTGGGTACTTCCATTCAACTTTTTGAGATACAGTCAATTTTCTGCATCAAGGTATTTTAGTCACCAGCCATGGCTAAAAGCAGTGATGTATTTTGTATGTTGGCTGTTGAGGATAAGTTGGATGGTACCAACTACCCGTTGTGGTCTTATATGATGCGACATGTATTGGTTGCAAAAGGACTATGGAACATTGTGCAGGGTGTTGAAAAACATTCTATCACACCTACAATTGTTATAACTATAGGTACTGAAGCTGATGCAGAAGGTGTCAAAGATGATGATATTCTGCATATTCATGTTCGTGTTGCGGTTTCTACTGCACCTACTGTAGAGCAAATTCATTGGGATGGCAGAAATGCTCAGGCACATACATTGATAGCTTTGTCTGTCAAACGTGCCATTATTCCTCAGGCTAGGAATGAGGCTCGTGTTGCTTACCTCTGAAAATAGTTGGAGAGTGAGCACATGAATGAAGGTGATTCTATGGACAATTTTCTAACAAAGATCAAAGACTTGAAGGAACAATTGATTTCTGCTGATGAGGTTATACCAGATAGCTCACTTGTGTAGACCGTTCTGAATGGTCTTCCTGATTCATATCAGAGTTTTGCTTCTACTCTTCAGTTGATGATGAAAGGCAATCCGAATGCCTTGTAATTTGAGGAGTTAGTCTCTATTCTGTTGCAGGAAGATCAGTCCATGCAGAACAAGTCCATTATGCGTGTTGCAGATCAAGCTTTCCTAGCTAGTCAGAAGGGCAAAGGAAAATGGAGATCTTCAACTAGTAAAGCAGAAATGTGCAAATTTTGCACAATCGCAGAGGGAAGACAAAGATGAAAAGAAATAAGAAAAGCCGAAATTGTTTTGCAAGTATTGTAAAGGAAATGATCATATCATAAAGAATTGTCCAAAACTGGCTACTAAAGAGGCAAAGAAGAAAGAGGCTGGAGTGGTTGTTGTAGAAGCCTCTACACCAAAGTCTGCTAATCTTGTGCAAGAAGAAGAATGGGCATTTACTATTGTTTTTAGTTTTGACCCATCTTCTCATGAGCAATGCATGTCTGCAGTAGACTCAGATGTTTGGTACTTTGACAGTGGGACGACCAAACATATTACCTCGCAGCATAGTTTCTTCTCTTCACTCAAGCCTGCCCCTACAGGGAATACTGTTACATGTGCCAACAACTCCTCTTATCCTATTATGGGAGTTGATAAGATCATTTTGATTACTGTTGATGGTAGTTCTTTCACTTTGTCAGATGCTTTGTTGTTGAAGAATCACTTACAAATTTGACATACAGACAGACTTAAAGACGAAGAAAGACAAAGAGAAGCAAAAACAAAGCATTGAGAAAATTAAGCCTTAGTGAAGGGACAAATTCACGACTGTAATATAGTTCATAGAAACTTCCAGAAATACGAGTTTTGAATCTCGAAACAAAATGTATATATATGAGATGAGTATGTGAGGAAGAAGGAGAGGTAGAGAGAGCGCATAGAACCGAAATAGAATAGTGCATATAGAAACTGAGAATAGTGATATAGAAGATGCCAGAGATTGTGTATGTAGATGAATAATAGAACCTGAACTGTCGGGTATTCATCTGAGAGAGATGGTAAGGAACAACTACTCAGAGTAGGAGAGTTTTCCATAGCTATGAGCAAAGTAAGGCCAAGCTATTTTTGTACACATCTTCTCTAATAGAAAACACATGTTCATGTGGAAGTTCGAGTGCATTCTTCGTATGTGAAGAAATCTGAGTGATTTCATGTTACTGTGAAAGTTAGTTAACAGTTACAATTTTCTCAGTAAATATTTTCCGGTACATCTACAAGTTAGATCTCGCAACATAGTGTAAAGTTTTTCATGAGAGATAGCTCATCTTGAAGCTAGTAGTCTCAACTACAAATTGATCAAAGAATTTTGTGAAACGGGACATGTACACATGGTACAGTGTCTAACCATAAAAGGCATCTTGAACTGGTGAAGTTTTTCCTCAAACTTCAGATAGAGTTCATTCACTGAAGGAAGTTCAGATATTACTTCCTTACTTCAATTACAAACATTTGAAGTAACCACAAACAGAATTGCAGTTGATTCCGGTAAGATTTTGGTAAGATTACGGTGAGAGTACGGTAATAGTCCGGTTGAGTTTCGATGAAGTTCCGGTGCAACTACAGTGAGTTCAAAACACATTTTTTTGCACAGTTAAGTAACAGAAAGATTATTTAACTATAAGCAAACACAGTAGTGTAAAGTTGAAGTAAATCAATTCAGAATTAAAGCTTGAAGGAAACGCAAAGCTTTCTATAAAGTGAATTTTCAGTTTTCACCAAATACAGTTATAAAGTTTTCAGTTTCAGAAGGTTGCTAAGCTACTGATGATTATAGAGGTGTTCTAATATCACTCTAGCTTAGTTCTAGTTGAGGTGTGGCAAGAGCAGAAACATTCTCAAGAGTAAATGAAAGTGAAGATACAAGAGAGTTCGAAGAACTTTTACAAGAAAGGTGAAAGCTGAAGTGATCAACAGCAAATGGAATCAAAGAAGCGTTCCGAAGTCACTCTCAATGGTAAAGGTTTGTAAAAGGTAAAACCTTTTAACATTACACTCACCGAAAGTAATAGAAAGAAGAAGATTATGGCAGATCATATCTCTATTGACAAATTGGACAGAGATAATTATCCCGCATGGGTAATGCGAATGGAAGCCTTACTTATGAGCAAGGACTTAATGATATATGTGACAGGAGAAGAAAAGAATCTGACTTTCAAAGACAACAGTCAACCAAAGAAAGAAGAGTTAGAAGCCTTGAAGTTGTGGCAGAAGAAAGATGCAACGGCAAGAGCTTATATCTACAATACCATTACACATCATTTACTACCGCACATTAGAGGTCTGGAGAAAGCGGAAGACATATGGAGGGCATTGGAAGATCATTTCCAAAATACGATGAAAGCTAGGAAGGCTAGCTTATGGTCAGAGTTTACAACGTTCAAGAAAAAGCAAAGTCAAAGCGTTAGTGATTATGTCACTAAGATGAAAGACTTAGCGGAGAGTCTTGGATCTATTGATGAAGATATCAAAGATCACAGGTTGATAGCACAAGTGCTTGCAGGACTGAGAGGAGATGAAAGGTGGAAACCTTTCGTACTCTCAACTGAACTTTCTTTAAATCATTTTGTACCAGATTTAAATCAGTTGTTTGGACTAATGTTAACGTTTGAGCAAGATTTAAAGACAGACATTTATAAAGGACATAGTTCGGCTATGTATGCAAAGAATAAGAAGAAGGGTGATAAAGGTAAAGAAAAAGATGAAGAAGAGATGACTACTCAAGAAAATTATGCAAGAGGAAGAGGTAATGCCAAAAGTAAAAGAAGAGGTAATACAAAAGGAAGAGGTAATCAGGATAACAACAAGAAGTCTTGTTGGATTTGTGGATTAAGCAATCATTTGGCTCATGATTGCTGGCATAATTCTCAAGGATCAAGTCAGAATCAGAACAATAATAGTAGAGGCAGAAGCGGAAGATATCAAAGAGGAAGACAAAGCCAAAGAGGCGGATATGGTAGAGGTGGAGCAAGAAGTTGGGGACAGAATCACTCTCACAACACTACCTACTACAACTATGCGAATGATACGCAGAATGACAGTCATACAACCTTGATGATGAACTCGATAAATATATTAGAGAATGAAGACCTCAAGGTATTCTATATTGACTTTGGTTGTTCAAATAATTTGTCAGGAAATATAGAATTGTTATCAGAACTTGAAGGAGGTATTTCAAATCATATAGTACAGACAAGTGATAACACAAAACATAATGTAAGGTCAATTGGAAAAGTAAAGTGTAAAAATGGAGCTCACCTACTAACAAATGTTTTGTATGTTCCAACAATCTCGAAGAATCTGATTAGTGTGGGACAGATAGTAGAAAAAGGTTTTCAAGTCAGGTTTACAAATGAAGGAGTATATGTTGAAGATCCAGAGAATGGATACAATCAAATTGTCCATGGTAAAAACAAAGGTAGACTTTTTACTCTTTAAATACAAGGGAATGTTGGTCAAGCCTTGATCACACATGGTGATGACGTATTTATAGAGTTAGACCTTTGGCATAAGAGGTTAGGACATTTTAATGAAACAGGAATCAAAACTATGGTGGAGAAACAATCCGTGAGAGGATTACCAAATATGAAGAATCAACATATGATTCACAAGTGGGAAGCCTGTCAGATGGGAAAAGCCCACAGGTTACCATTTTAGAAGAATGGTTACAAACACGATGGTTTGCTAGAGCTCATACATACAGATGTATGGGGACCGACAAAAGAAGGATCTATCAGTGGCTCAAGGTATTATGTTCTTTTTATTGATGATGCAACAAGATGGATAACTCTTTATGTTTTGAAAGAGAAGTCACAAGTATTTGAAGCTTTCAGGCATTTTCATGCATATGCTAAAAGACTTACAGGACAGAAACTCAAAAGACTAAGGTCTGATGGAGGAGGAGAATATTTTTCTCGAGAGTTCAATGATTATCTATGGAATGCAGGTATCAAAAGAGAAATAACTTGCAAGTATACACCGCAACAAAATGGAGTAGCAGAAAGAAGAAACCGAACTCTAGTTGAGTTTGCAAGAGCAATGCTAAAGGAGAAGAATTGTTCAAATTATCTTTGGGCTGAGGCTGTAAATACAGCAACATATCTGGTAAATAGATTACCATGTACAACTTTAAATGGGATGACTCCTTATGAAGCTTGGTGGGGCAATAAACCAACACTTGATCATTGTAAAGTGTTTGGATCAGTTGCTTATGCTTATGTGCCATCACAACTGAGACATAAGCTTGAACCAAAAGCTGAAAAATACGTGTTCATCGGATATGATGAAAAGCAAATGGGTTATAGGTTATGGAATCCTCTAACCAAACAGTTTATTGTTTTGAGAGATGTGACATTTGATGAAGGAAAGAGCTGGTATACAGATAAAGATCATAGTGTTGAAACACATGAAGAAGAGATGAGAAGAATTGAAAAAGGTAAATCACATATGCAGGTAAATGAAGATGAAGATCATATGCAGGCAAGTACGTCTAGGATTGGATAAGGTATGAGAAACGAAGATGGACCAAGATTTGATGAAGATGTCTATTCAGATACACATGAAGAATATGAGCTAAGAAGGTCAAACAGAGTAAGGAAACAACCAACAAGGTATTCCTATGACACTTCTTATTTGACTCAGAAAAATTGTGCTTACTTAGTAAAGGAAGATGAAGAACCTCAGAATTACAGTGAAGCAAAAGGTAAGAAACAATGGGAAGAAGCAATGAAGGAGGAGTTCAAAGCTCTTGAAGAGAACAAGACTTGGGAACTTGTTCCAAAACCAAATGGTAAGAAAGTGATTGGAAATAAATGGGTTTACAAATTTAAGAAACTTGCATATGGAAGGATAGCCAGATACAAAGCTAGACTGGTGGTCAAAGGCTATGCTCAGATGCATGGCATAGATTATGTTGAGACGTTTAGTCTGGTGGCAAAGATGTCAACCATAAGGACATTGATTGCTATAGCAGCATCAAAAGGATGGAAGCTAAGTCAACTGGATATAAAGAATGCATTTTTAAATGGATATATATCATATGAAGTCCACATGGAACAACCTGAAGGGTTTGTAAGTTCCAGTTACCCAGATCATGTTTGCAGATTAAGAAGAGCTCTCTATTGATTGAAGCAAGCTCCAAGAGCTTGGAATTACAGACTTGTGAAGTATCTCAATAACATTGGATACCAAAGCTCAAAGGCTGATGCAAGTATACTCATTAAGAGAACAGATGAAGGTATGATCTACATTTGTATTTATGTAGATGACATTATAATCACAGGTAACTCAGATGAAGGAATCAAGGAGGTAAAAAGATTACTTGAAAAAGAATTCAAGATCAGTGATCTAGGAAAGTTATCATATTTTCTTGGAATGGAAGTTACATATACAGATCATGGTGTATATGTTTCACAAGAAATGTATCTTTTAAACTTACTGAAGAAGTTTAACATGGAGAATTGCAGAGAAGCTTCAACACTGCTTGAAGTAAATCATAAACTCAGCAAATATGGTGGTGCAGAGTTTAAAGATATGAGGAAGTATCAGTCGTTAGTGGGAAGCTTAATTTATGCTACACTAACAAGACCTGATCTTAGTTATGCAGTGGGAGTTCTCTCACAGTTCATGCATTGTCCGAAGGATCAACATTGGGTTGCAGGACAAAGAGTTCTTAGATATATCAAAAGAACTATAGAAGAAGGATTATATTATCCTTTTACGTCAGATATAAAGCTAAGAGATACAGTGACTCAGATTGGGCAGGAAGTCAAGATGATAGACGATCGACACATGGGTATATGATATACTTAGGAGATAAGCTTGTAAGCTGGTGTTCAAAGAAACAACACATAGTGGCTTTATCGGCAATAGAAGCAGAATATAAAGGACTTGTGGAAGCAGCTAAAGAAGTGATATGGATGCACTTGTTCAAAAGTATGGGTATTGATCAAGGTATACCTATCATACATGGAGATAATATGAGCTCGCTGTATCTTGCAGCGAATCCAGTATTTCATGCAAGAACAAAACACATAGAGATTCAATATAATTTCCTGAGGGAAAAGGTAATGGAGAAGGAGATTGAAATAGTATATACTCCTACGAAAGATCAGATTGCAGATATTCTGACAAAAAGCTTGGATGGAATAAAGACAAGCAGATTCAAAGAAATGGCAGGTATAAAAGGAAAGAAGAATATATGAAAGATCAGAGAATGCAAATTAGTGATTGAGGGGGAGCTGTTGAAGAATCACTCACAAATTTGACATACAGACAGACTTAAAGACAAAGAAAGACAAAGAGAAGCAGAAACAACGCATTCAAAAAATTAAGCCTTAGTGAAGGGACAAATTCACGACTGTAATATAGTTCATAGAAACTTCCAGAAATACGAGTTTTGAATCTCGGAACAAAATGTATATATATGAGATGAGTATGTGAGGAAGAAGCAGAGGTAGAGAGAGCACATAGAACCGAAATAGAATAGTGCATATAGAAACTGAGAATAGTGATAGAGAAGACGCCAGAGATTGTGTATGTAGATGAATAATAGAACCTGAACTGTCGGGTATTCATCTGAGAGAGATGGTAAGGAATAACTACTCAGAGTAGGAGAGTTTTCCATAGCTATGAGCAAAGTAAGGCCAAGCTATTTTTGTACACATCTTCTCTAATAGAAAACACATGTTCATGTGGAAGTTTGAGCGCATTCTTTGTATGTGAAGAAATCTGAGTGATTTCATGTTATTGTGAAAGTTAGTTAACAGTTACACTTTTCTCAGTAAATATTTTCCAGTACATCTACAAGTTAGATCTCGCAACATAGTGTAAAGTTTTTCATGAGAGACAGCTCAGCTTGAAGCTAGTAGTCTCAACTACAAACTGATCAAAGAATTTTGTGAAACGGGACATATACACATGGTACAGTGTCTAACCGTAAAAGGCATCTTGAACTGGTGAAGTTTTTCTCAAACTTCAGATAGATTTCATTCACTGAAGGAAGTTCAGATATTACTTCCTTACTTAAATTACAAACATTTGAAGTAACCACAAACAGAATTGCAGTTGATTTCAGTAAGATTTTGGTAAGATTACGGTGACAGTCCGATAACAGTCCGGTGGAGTTTCAATGCAATTACGGTGAGTTCAAAACACAGTTTTTTGCACAGTTAAGTAGCGGAAAGATTATTGAACTATAAGCAAACACAATAGTGTAAAGTTGAATTAAATCAGTTCAGAATTAAAGCTTGAAGGAAATGCGAAGCTTTCTGTAAAGTGAATTTTCAGTTTTCACTAAATACAGTTATAAAGTTTCAGTTTCAAAAGGTTGCTAAGCTACTGATGATTATAGAGGTGTTCTAATATCACTCTAGCTTAGTTCTAGTTGAGGCGTGGCAATTTTCCGCAGTCTTGTTAGTGAACAAGCTTTTTCCGTGACATCACATAACCTCAACATTTGTTTGTGCCAGGGATCAAGAAAAATTTGTTATCAGTTTCTGAATTAGCCAAGATTAGCTTGGTTGTGAAATTTTTTGATGACATATGTACAGTTCATGATCTGTCAAATGGGGATGTGATTATTGCTTTTGACATTTTATGTCGTGGGTTGTATAAGCTCATAGTCTATGAAAGATCTGTAAATGATTTGGCATGTGCAGTACATGATTCTCAGGCTATGTCAGATGCAAAGCTTTGGCATGCACACTTTGGTCATTTGAATTTTTCTAGTTTGCTATGCCTACAGAAATCTGAAATGGTGTCCTCTTTGCCCAAAATTGAGGCACCCGAAAAACATGGTTGTGAAGGCTATATTTTGGGCAACATGCAGCATTCTTCCTTTCCAAAGATGGTTCAGTTCGGGCTACTCAGAAATTGCAGCTTGTACATAGTGATGTCTGTGGTATTATGTAGACACCTTCTTTTGGAAATTATCTTTACTTCGTGACTTTCATCGATGATTTTTCCAGGCGTGCATGGTTATATCCATTGAAGGCAAAGTCCGAAGTGTTCATGTGCTTCAAGTAGATTTTGGTTTTGGCTGAAAATCTGTCATCATGTAAAATGGGCACTCTCTGTTCTGATCAAGGAGGGGAATATATGTCTTCTGATTTTAATGCATTTCTAGCTGAACATGGGAAAAAACACCAGTGTATAGTGTCGTATACACCTCAATAAAATGGATTTGCTGAACAAAAGAACAGGTCACTCATGGAGATGGTGAGGTGTATGGTCAAGAGTCAAGCTTTACCACATAGTTTCTAGCTTGAGGTTGTTATATGTGCAGCATATGTACTTAACAAGTGTCCCACTAAAGCACTGCAGTCTACCACTCCATATGAGGCTTGGCATGATCGCAAGCCATCTTTTGCTCATCTGTGTGTTTTTGGTTGTTTGGCATATGCATTAGTGCCTGAACAACATCGTAGAAAATTGGATGATAAAGCAACAAAATGTATTTTTGTTGGGTACAGTTCTGAAAGTAAAGGCTATCGTCTATATCATCCACAGACTAAACGCATTCTGGTTAGCCATGATGTTGTTTTTGTGGAAGATGCTATTCAGCCATTGCTTTCATGTACTAAGGAGACATCTGTTAGCTCCAAAGACATGTATGATACTTTGCTGCCTCTTTTTACAGGTGGACATTCTAGTGCTAGTCCTAATGAGGCAACTTCTCAGCCTTTGGAGGTTTCATGTGATGATGTAGATGATCCCAAGTGCATATTTACATGATGCACTTGTTGATGAGAGAGCTGACATTGAGGAGGCAAAAACTATGCCAAAATGGCTGGTGCAGACTCTGCGTGACAGCAAATTAGATGCACCTCTGTCATATTGTAAGCGATCAGGCTCTCATAGTGCCTCTTTTGCATGAGATTGCTATGCTATGGCTGCATCTAGTCTCTGTGATGAGAATGAGCCTATTTCATTTGACAAAGCACAAAATTCAAAAAATTGGATGGTTTTTATGCAATCTGAATATGATGCTATAATGAAGAACGATACTTGGTCTTTATGTGACTTGCCTCTTGGCAAGAAGGCTAGTGGCACTAAGTGGGTTTACAAGCTCAAGCATAAGCCTGATGGAACAATTGACAAGTATAAGGCTAAGCTTGTTGCAAAGGGTTATGCATAGGAAAGAGGCATTGATTTTGATGAGACCTTTGCACCTACATGTTGTGTGACTACTGTTCGGAGCATCTGTGCACTTGCAGCCCATCATGGTTGGAATGTACATCAGTTGGACATTAAAACTGCATTTTTGAATGGTGACTTGCATGAAGAAGTGTATGTTTTTCAGCCCCGTGGCTTTGTGCAAAAATGGCATGAAAACCAGGTGTGTAGGTTAAAGAAGGCATTATATGGTTTAAAGAAAGCACCAGGTGCTTGGTATGAGAAGATACATGCCTAT
Organism: Ceratopteris richardii; assembly: GCA_020310875.1. NCBI lineage: Eukaryota > Viridiplantae > Streptophyta > Polypodiopsida > Polypodiales > Pteridaceae > Ceratopteris > Ceratopteris richardii. The sequence goes on along the minus strand of CM035416.1, from coordinate 132,519,774 downwards.
CTGATTGCACATGGTTTTGAGAACACTCCAACTGAAAGCACCTTATATGTTAAGGGTGCTAATGATGTGCTTCTCATCATTGTTGTCTATGTTGATGACATGCTGCTCACTTGTCCTATTGAGAAGCATATTGCTGATTTTAAGGTTGATTTGCATGCCTCATTTGAGATGTCTGATTTGAGGCATTTGCATCACTATTTGTGCATTTAGTTAATGCAAGTTGATGGTGGAATGGCTTTGTGTCAAACGAAATATATTGACACATTATTGCAGCGTTTTGGCCTTGAAGACTGTAAGTCTATTGCCACTCCTATGGAGACAGGTTTACGATTGAGTCTTCATGATGGTGGAGATGCATTTGATATTGTCCTCTATCAGTAGGCTGTTGGATGCCTTATTTACTTATGAATTACTCGGCCAGATATTTAGTTTTCTCTCTCACAGATGAGAAGGTTTATGCATTGCCCAGGATTCAAGCATTGGCAGGCCGTTAAGCGCATCTTTTGCTACTTGAGCGGTACCCCGCTACTTGGTTTGTTTTATCCCAAGAGGGGATAACTACTGCCAGATTTGCATGCTTTTTCTAACTCTGATTGGGCTCGTTGCTATGACACTCGTGTGTCCACTAGTGGCTTTTGCTTCATGCTTGGTAGCTCATGTATATCTTGGTTGAGCAAGAAGCAGCCTACTGTGGCCACTTCCAATTGTGAGGCCGAGTATAGGGTAGCTTTCACAGTGACTGTTGAGTGTGTGTGGCTTAGACGCCTTATGGCTGATTTGGGTGTTGGTCAATCTTCTACCACCACCATCTTCACTGACAGTCAGAGCACATTGGTAGTTGCAAGGAACCCTGTGTTCCATGCTCGCACTAAGCACATTGAGGTGCATTATCATTATGTCAGAGAGAGGTGTTTTGCTGGGGAGATCAACTTGGCATATGTGCTCATGCGGGAGAACATTGCAGACCTTTTCACGAAGGCTCTACCTAGGGAGAAGTTTGAAGCTTTCTGCAAAGCTTTGGGCTTACTTGCTTTTGTGGAGTCATTTCCACATAGCTTGGCACTTCCTTATACATGAGTGCCAGCTACTTGTTCACTGCATCACTCCTAGGGGGGATTTGTTGATATATTTAGGTAGTGATGTGTGTGAACACTCTAGGACCGTCGGGGCACTTTTTCCCCTCTTTAGGAGGTTTTTTTCCCCGGCTTGTATATATGCCTATTGCCCTAATGGGCTACTTATCTTTTTACATTCTCTAGTAATACATTAAGTATTGTGTGTTGTGCTCCAAGCTTCTTCTTCTTCTTCCTTGTGCTGTTTGCGTGCTTCCGCAGACGTCTAACTCCAACATCATCCATGGCTTTAGTTTCCATACGACTCTCACAAATAAAGGGCTGACCTAAGAGAACTTCATAATAGCATTTATCTTGAATAAAGAAGTGAAATTCTTCTATAATTCATCCTATGGATATGGGCACACTAGCACAAGCTCCATACAAGGTACCTACACCATTATCTGTAGTTCTCATATGCCATCCACAATCTTTATCCATAGGCCATCAAAATTTATCATAGACTTCTCTTGAAACCACATTGATTTCGAAGCCAGAATCTATTAATGCATTTAGAATGATAGCATTCTTATCATTGCCTATTTTAACACGCATCTTTGATGTACCTCTAGGCCAAAATGTTTTTTAAAGTGACTTTGAGAATTGTTTTCATGATTTTCATGTTCAGGTTGAATAGGTCCTAAGAAATTTTTATTAACATTTACTTCATCATCATCAAGGTCTTCTTCATCAAATTCATCAAAGTTTAAGGCTTCATTCATAGCTTGATCTTGATGTAGAGAATCTTGCATCTCAGTATCTAGATTCAGCGAAAACTTCTTCCTTTTAATTAGATTGATAAAGTTATCTTTGGAAAACAGGCTTTGCAATAGAGAAAACTTGTTCTAAAGATATAGTCACTTGACTCTTAAGCAAAATGTCATCTAAAATCTCCATAGGATCTATTTTTCTCTCAATTTATGAAATCAAGATGGCTTTAAGTTTTCTCTTTGGTTTCTTTGTTTCTTATCAGGATCTTGTTTTTTATCATGTTCTTGTGTTTGTTCTTGAGTTTTCTTTGATTGTTCTTGTTTCTCTAAAGGCTTTCGTTCCATTTTTCTTTTCTTTGTCTTCTTACCTTCTTGTTTCTCCTCTTGTTTTTCTTCATTTTTTATGCTTCTCGTTTTTTATCTTTGGATTGTGATGTCTCCCCTTGCTTTATGATGGTTTTTGTTCCCTCTAAGGTTTGTTTTCGAGTCACTCTTCTTTCACTAGGCTGAGTTTCATCTCTTTTTTGTTTTTCTTCTACATTGGATATGTGAGAAATAAGAGATTGATCTTCTATCAATGACTCCCAAGCTATTAGTCTCCTAATCTCATCTCGTTCTCTTACTAACACCTCTACAAAATGCTCATCAAGAGCTTCTAGTCTCACCCCTCTAGTTCCTGCATCCATTATGGTTATATTTTCATAGTGCTTTTTCATTCCTCCTTTACCATAATTTCCTTGCAAAGGTAGCCTAGATCGATAGTCACAAATTTTCTTGTCTATGTCTATTACTAGTTGTTGCTCCTTAGCGACCTTTAATAGTTCACAATCTCTCAAAAAGTGCTCTAATGAATCACATCAAGGAGATCTACAAGGACCATGCACAAAAACATTTAGGTTGATGATTTTGATTAACTTATGGTGGGAAATTTCGGAGTTGAGGATTTTGTTGGTAAGGTATTGCTTGAATAGGATAATTAGGATTTTGATAAGGCAATTGATGTATTTGAGGAGCTTGGGGAGCATCATGTGGTACTTGAGGTGCAAGAGGAGCTTCCATAGTATACAATTGATGATTTTGTAACTTTTGATTTTGAGGATTTTGAAAAGTTGTTTGAGAAGCTTGAGGATACATGTTTTGATACATTTGAGGATTTTGCACATGAGGATGAGGATTTTGCATTGAAGGATTATGCCTTCGAGGAACTTGATATGCTTGAGTAGGAGCTACTTGTGGATTTTGATTGGGAGCTATAACATGTTGATTAGGATCTTGAAAAGACATTTGGTTCATTTGATTTTGGAAAGTGTTGATGTAATTAGATTGTAACACATCTACAATCTTTTCCAAATTGGATTGCGTAGCAACAAGACTTTCCATTTGCTTAGTGAGAATTTCCACTTGAGATTGGTTAGATACACTTTTATTTGGATCTACTTTAAAACCTTGACTAGGTTCAATCATTTGATGAATAGGAGTAGAGTCAAAAAACATAGCTTGGGATTGTTTTTTAACTTGCTCCTTAGCTTGTGGAAGGCTAGCTTGAGGAAGACTAGTTTGCTCATAAAGCATGGATTCTCTTTGATGTCTATGGGCTACAACCTCTACTAATCTACATATTTTTTGCCAATTTTTAGTAAGACCATATCACTTATCCAACTCTTCTAATCGTCATTCAACTTCCCTACGAGCTCCAGGACAAAGAAGGTTAAGAAAATTGATCACAAGATCAGGTTCCAAAGTTATCTTATCCTCATCAGGAAGTTGTTCATAGCATCTAATATAATCATTTTGTAAGTGAGTAGTAGAGCTAATAGGCTTTGCGGAATTGACCCATCATAAGAATCCATCCCAATTATGTTGGCTATAATCCTCAAGATAGAATTCTTTGAGCATCTCCTTTCTGAAATCAGTCCACGGAAGACTATCATATTGAGTGACATGGTTTATGATAGAGCTATCGACAATTTGTTCAAAGAATGTTATCAAAAGATCTTTGGGAACACAAAAAATCATAGCTTGCTCTTCAAAAAAATCTAAGTAGCTTGTAATGTTTATGCCATTGAATTTTACCTTCTCTTTTAACATAGAAGAGACTATTCTTTGGCCTTGTTTCTCAACAATAAGGGATTTGAATCCTTCCTCCATCTTAAGTAAATATGAGATGCACGATGCTCTACTCTCACAAATGCATTTAGTTCACGATGAAGATGTGCACGATATTGTGGGAAATCTAGTGCAACACTCAAGAATGATGATGATGATATAATGATGATGAAAAATATGCAACAAAAGTGATGGATGACAACCTCCCAACAAGATCAGAAGCAAACACCATGAATCATTTCATGTCGGATTCAAATGTGGAGGTGATCACAATCCGAGTGGATTGGGTCTGGTTGCGCCACACGCAGTGTATGAAGCTAGTGAGTGTTGGAAGGTTCTTGTGATCAAAATGTGAAGGTGAAGATGAAGTTGGGTATGGAGAGGAGAGATGTCATGATTTGATTATGAGAAGGGGGCACATATGAATGCAAGATAAACCCATGAATATAAATGATGAGGACAAAAGAAAACCATTCACATGAATTGATTTCTAAAGGAGGAATGGTCCAAACAAATGGAACTTCTTATACACTTTCAAAATTCTATTCATATGCATGGGTTCTTTTGGATGGTATGTATGCATGACAAGGAAGAAAAACAAAACCATACACACGAATCGATTTTGAAAGGAAGAATGGTCTAAGAATGGAGATTCTTATAGACTTTCAAAATTGAAACATATGCATGGGTGTTCATGGATTGTATGCATGCATGTGGGTCATGATTTATGAATAAAAAGAAACTTATTCTCTCAATCTCAATCGATCATCGTCACTATTTCAACGTAAGACTGTGGAGCCTTCTCACACATAGCAAGAGATAGAAGGAGATATGTAAAAACACATAAGAGACTAAGAGACAAGAGTCAAGAGACATAAATTAATCGATATTGTAAAAAATACATGTACATGAGTGTTGTGATACATCAAGCTAAGCATTCTACTCGTCAAAGGCTGTCACTTCATTGACCCTATATCTTTCTAGGATCGTAATGTATATCTAAAGAAGTTCTAAGACTCATAAAACCAACTCTAACTCACTCACAAGCTCCACTAAGGGTGAGCAGAGATAGAGAAACCATTGGGTTTATGAGCCTATCCTAGATTGGAAGACTAACTTAAAATTGATTATAGGAACTATGCTCTACTAGCCCACCTTGGATCCTCACACACTGAACTGAGGGTGATCATCTCAAGGAAACCATGTGCTAGCAAGGGCCCTATGGATGCCTAACAATGATGCTCTATGAGTTTGGAGGGGGGTTTTATGGTTTTTTGAATTAATTTATGTTGGAGGAGATGGTGGATAATCATAAGAGATGAATTGGTGCAGCTAAAACCTGCTTCACAACTGCTATATGTAATGGGTGGAGAGTGTTGTGGGCCTCTTTAACTAGATAATAAGCATAAATGATCATATATGTTGCATGGAAGATGATGCAAAAATGATTAGATGGGTAGGCATAAGATCCAAGTTCCAAAACTTACTATTTTGGTTGAGACACCTACTCAAAGTTTTACTGAATTCTCTGAGTACAGTAATAATTAATAAAATTCCTTCTAGGGAACTTCAATTAGCTTAACAAGCTATCATTCATGAGTGTAATCATCTAAAATGATAAACTATATGTAGAGAATTATGCTTAGCAAGTTGAACATACACTCCGATTTTTACGGGCCTTGACAGTCACAGACCAGTGAGTACTAATTGAATTATATCTAACGATCATGAGAACTAATAGCAATGGAACTTTTTAGGATCAAAGTAGAGTGTATGCTGAAGTTTTCATGCTTTAAGTCACATGAAATGATCCAGTACACAGTGAGAACCAGGTCACACAAATTCATTGTTCTGATGGAGTGTGATAGAGATATGAGAGTAGGAAGTAATGAACACATATTTATTGATTCAAGTAAAATTACAATGTCATTGGCAATAAGGCATTGCTCAAGGAGTGACGAATGAGTGAGCTATGGTATAAGCTCCTCTTCTCAATGAAAGTACACAGATATGATCTCTCAACCTCTAGAAGCACGTGGGCTTTTCTTCTCATCTTTTATAGCCTTTTGTTGGAGCCAAGGATTTGAATTCAAATTCAAATCTCTACCAATAAAGTTCATCCTAAAGTATATGATTGATTCTCTCTTGACTCAATTACCAAGACAACTCCTCGTGGGTTTACTTCCCTTTTACAATGAGTAATTATAGCTCAACGTTACAAGAGGTTGTACATATGAAGCTTTTCAAGTGATATGCTAATACATCAAGCTAATATGAGTTTATCAAGTATGTAGGCTTGGGCTTGATTGTACCAACAGCTCCTTCTCAAGCCTAACATGCTTGATCTTCATTGCTCCTTGATTTCTTGCAGCCCAATCATCAATTTGAACCTATTCATTCTTGTTCCATCCAATGCTTTGGTAAGTAAATCAGCACATTGCAAATGAGTTGATACATAGGATAATTGGATATCCTTGCTAAGCAATTTCTCCCTAACATAATGATAGTGCACTTGAATGTGTTTAGTCTTGGCATGGTATACATGGTTAGAAGCCAAATAAAGTGAACTAGTGTTATCTCCAAAGATGATTGGAGTGTAGGAGTGTATCTCCAAATCTGCATATAATTGCTTGAGCCACATAGCTTCTTGCATTGCATTTGCCAACCCTCTATTATTCTGCGTCTGTGGAGGATCGGGCCAGAATTGGTTGCTTCTTGGATGACTATGATATGAGTTTTGAACGTGCAAAAGATAGGTACCCTGAAGTGCTCCTCCTATCATCCTTGGAGCAAGCCCAATCTGCATTAGAATATAACTTTATATCTATGTCGGAAGTGAAGGGATAGAATGACCCCTCATTCATTGTACCCTTTAGATACTTAAGCACCCTCTTTGCAGCTTCCATATGTGGTTTCCTTGGTACATGAATGAATTGACTCAATGTACTCACAACATATGCAATATCCACTCTTGTCAAGGTAGCATAATCAAGACTACCCACAAGTTGTTGATACCCTGTAATATCCTCAAGTAGTTCAACTTCATGTGAACTTAGCTTATGATTGATCTCCATAGGAATACCTGCAACTTTAGTGTTCTTAGACTTAAACTTTACCAACATATCATGTATGTACTTCTGTTGTGTGATGAATAATATACCTGAATCTATATACACAAGTTCTAATCCAAGGAAATAGGTTAACAACCCTAGATCACTAACTTTGAACTCCTTCATCAATTGAGTCTTGACCTGCTTGATACCATCAGAATCATTACCTCTAATAATGATATCATCTACATAAACACATAAGTAGATGACCTCTGATTTATTCTTCTTCACAAACAAAGAGGAATCTGCCTTGCTTGCTACAAAGCCTTGATCTTGCAAATAGGTAACAAGCCTATGGTTCGAATCTCTATGATCTTGCTTGAGACCATAGAGTGCTTTCCTAAGCTTGCATACATACCCTACTTTTTCTTCATCTTCAAAAATTGGTGGTTGTGCCAAATATACTTCTTTTGATATCCAACCATTTAAAAAGGCATTCTTGACATCTAACTGATATAAATTCCAATTATTGCAGTAAGACTTATCAATACCTGATTGTTGGCATTTTTGCCACAGGTGAAAATTTTTCTTCATAATCTGCTCCATGTGTTTGGGCAAATCCCTTTGCCACTACTCTTGCCTTGTACCTGTTTATAGAACCATCAAAGTTATTTTTAACTTTTTATATCCACCTTGGACCAGTTACCTTCATATCTGGTTTGTTGGGAACGAGGTCCCAAGTGTGGTTTTCTTGCAATGCTTCCATTTCCTCCTGCATGGCTTCTCCACTCTTTCTTCTTTTTAGCCTCTTCAAATGAAGAGGGCTCCTCTGTCATTGAATCTTTAGTGATGGATACAAAGTGCTTTGTGATTAAGGAGGTATCATATCCATACCTTATGGGCTTCTTACTTTTTCTCTTTGTGATCTCCTTAAAGCCTGATTGGAAGACTCTGGTATATCCTCTAATTTCTTGTATTTGAACTTGCATCTTGACTTCAAAGATTTGAAGTCAATATGCTCCTCATTTTTCGAGTTGATGTCCTCTGCTTGGTGTTGATCTTCTTGAGTTAGGGTTGGAAAATCATTTTCCAAATCATATGGTAATTTTACTTTCTTGCAATCATCTTCAAATCATGAATTATTCTCATCAAATACTACATCCCTAAACTATGAATGCCTTGTTAGTGGGATTTTATAGTCTATATCCCTTTTGATTTTGATCATACCCAATAAATATACATTTCTCAGCCTTAGGGTCAAGTTTCCCTCTGATTTTTGATGGGACGTGTGCATAGGCAATGCACCCAAATATTTTGCAATGATCCAATGAGGGTCTCCTACCATTCCAAGCTTCATATGCTGTCATACCATCCAATGACTTGGATGGAAGCGTGTTAACTTCAAATAGGTAGCTATAGAGATAGCCTCTGCCCATAAATAATTAGGTAATCTTTTCTCATTTAACATAGACCTAGCTGCTTCAACAATTAACCTGTTCCTTCTCTCTACCACTCCATTCAATTCAGGAGTATACCTGTTTGTTACTTCCCTCTTTATGCCTCTCTCCTATAGAAATAGATCAAACTCATGTGAAAATTACTCACCACCTCCATCACACCTGATTCTCTTCAAGCTCCTTCCTGTTTGGTTTTCCACTAATGCCAAATACTTCTTGAAACATGAAAACAGCTCATCCTTATGCTTCATGAAATAGAGAATTGTCCACCTATTGTAATCATCAATAAAAGAGACATAGTACCTTGAACCTGAGATGGATGGATCTTTGCTAGGACCCCACACATCAGTGTGTACAAGCTCGAAATAATCTTCATGGATGTATCATTTCCTATTGAATGGTTGCCTATGAGCTTTGGCAAATTGGCAAGCTCCACATTTGTAAATCATGTGCTGCTTGGTCACATTGGGAATGCCAAGCACACTTTGATCCCTTCAAATTTGCTTCAGAGTTCTCTCTCCTATGTGCCCTAGCCTCTTATTCCATATTTCCAACTCGGATAGGGTTTGGTCTCTATAACTGAATAGTGCTATGTTCCTTGTGTCTTCAATTTCAAAAGTAAAAAATATATATGAATTCTCACCTTTGGAAATCCTTCTGAATCCTTGTTCGGGGTCTTCCACATATGCTCCATGTCTTGTGAACCTGACTTGTAGACCTTTCTCTACAATCTGCCCAACACTAATTAGGTTTTTGGTTATAGTAGGCACATACAAAACTTTGCTCAAAAGGTTCATACTACCATAAGAAATCTTGACATTTCCAATTTGCTTGACTGAATGTTTAGTGTCATCACCTGTTTGTACCTCATGCTTCCTCTAAAGATAATAGTGCTACATTCCCTGTCACATGATTTGAACAACCTGAGTCAATGTAGAAAAGATGCTCATCATCTTTACCTTGCTTGGATGTCATGTTCATGATGAGCAGTGAGTCTTCTTGATCTTCAATGTAGTTGTTGAAGTCCCTTCTTCCTCCAAAGCCTCCTTGATAGTTATTGCTGAATCCTTGATTGAAGTTGTGATTGTAGTTGCCTCCACCATTGTTATACCTGCCTCTAGTTTGTCCATAGCTTCCTTGTTTGTTATTGACTTTGGAGTTGTCCTCTCCAATCATGAAGTACAAAAGAATCAACAAATCATCTTTATTTTGTCAATCCTGGGAATATCCATAAGACCACAGCCCCTTCTAGATGATAGATTCATAGAAATAAGAGATTGATGGCTGGAATTCTGAGAAAATGAAAATGAAGAGGAAATATCTAGGGTTTACCTTTTCTAGAGCAAATCTTCATCATTTTCTATGATCTTTGTGTCTAATTCATGTTATTTTCTCATCAGAATACAAATATGAAATCAGAATTGGAAAATATCACCTATATCACAGAGACGAGACAATCGCGATTCTGTACCAGTAGACGATTTTCACATTTCTGCAACATTCTTCAATCCTTCTTCACTCAATACATCAGTAATCATCTCTCTTCATACATCTTACTCAGCATTACACAAATGAAACTCACAAATCTCCATGATTAAGCAAGAAACAAGCTTTCACATCAAAGGAAACACACATAACAGCAGAAAACACGATTTCAGCAGAAATTCTCTCTTCTCTGTTAATAGCATGCACAAATGACTAACCAACCTCTCCAAAATAGAGAAAATTGACTTATATACATTTTCAAGTGTCCTCTTTCACACTTGTATTTTGGTCCTTTCCTCTATTAATCTAAAAATATGCTATCTAAGAGTTTCCAAAAATTCTAGAAAAAATACATAAGATTCTATCCTACATAAGGAAGACTCTTCCTTATTTTTACAACAATTGCATAAATATTTCTACAAATTTCTATCATTTTACAATATTTTTCCTTCAAGAAAGGTTTCCAAAAATGCATCTTCCAACATCCTTCCCCTCCTAACCCTTTCGGCTCCTGACGAAAGATTTTCCTGCTCCTCTGCACTGATCACTTCTTTTCATTTCTTCTTTCTTTGATATACTTGTGACAGCAAATCATGACTTTTTCTTTCTGTTATATTTAGATTATTGACCATTTCAAATAATGCCTTTCTCCATTGTACTGCAGCTTCTGGTTTATCTATGACATCCTTCTTCAAGTATTCTGTATAGGCAGCTTCATATGCCGTAAGTCTGGATTTAGTAATAACTGACAGATTTCCAAAAATCTCTGACTCTCTTTCAAAAAACCCGTAATCAAAGGCATCTTCAAAAATTTGCAAGTAATGACTGCCCAAAAATATCACTCTGCTGTAATATGCCATTAAGCAGATTCTGTCAGGTGTTTCGCTCAAATCAAATAATAATGCATATGTTGGAGAATTAAAGCCGATATAATTCAGTGTTCTGATATCTGTGTCAGTATAAGTTTCTATACATGCCAAAATTAATCTCATTATTCTTATAAGTAGAATGCAAGCAGGGTCATTGACATCTTTGTATGTAGTTATTACAGACTCAGCAGTATTCACCATATAACTCTTGGTAGGCCATGTGCCTGCCTTTGGACCTGCTACTTTCGGGAAATTCATCCACTTTGGTGGAATTTGACCTTCTCTTCTTCTATCCCAAAAAGTTGTCCATTCTCTTCGTCGTGCTATTGGACAATAGGCTGGATTGATCTTTAAATGAAGAGGTGCCTCTTTCCAGATTTTCCTACATTCTTTGTTGGCATCCAACCATTTATTTCTCCACTTAGGGTTGGCTCTCTCAAATAGTTCTTTAGTAACATTGATGTCCTCTTCATACTCAAAGTATTTGTTTGGAGGTAGCCCAACTCTGGCCATCTGGTAGTTCTTTATACTCTCCAAAATCATACAAAATGGTATCCCCAATCCATCTACTGCCCAGTGATGCTGATCTGGATTGATTCCCTTATTCAATGCGAATGTGACAATTTGTTCTTCGTACTCATCATGCATCTCTCTGATGAACTCCATTCTAAAATCTCTACTCGTCAGCAATTTCTTCACAAAATCCTCTGAATATTCTTCTTTTGATCTTTTGTCTCCTGGTTCATTGTCATGTTGTATTCCCTCAATATTGTCTACCCCATGTTCTTCTGCATGTGTGGTTTCCACACGTGTCTCTTCCTGGATTTGTGGCTTATTCAACTTCTTCTGCAATTCTTCTATAGTCAACATCAGACTTCCATTCTGTTGTGCCCATAATTCTCTTTCTTTTTTCCACTCATTCTGTTCCTTTTCCCTCTTTGTCTGCCACTCATTTCTTTCCTTTTCCATATCCAGATGTAGCTTATTATAGCCTCTCATAGATGTAGCAGCATGTGTACTAGCCTGCCTTTCTAATTCCTTGGCTTCTTTCAATTCTCTTTGTAATTCCTGAATCTCTTTGAGTAATCCTTCCTTTTCTCCCTCTGTTATCTGGGCTGTCTGACTTTCCTCCTTCAATTGCCCTTCCTCCAATAGTAGCTTATTGATTTCTTCATTAGCTTTAGTCAAAATCTGATAGGAAGTTTGTAGAGTTCTATATCTCCCCTTAATCGTTCTTAATTCTTTTTCCAATTTATCGTTCTGCTCTGTTAGTTGCATATTCTTCTCTTCCAAGTATTGAATCTTGTTTTGCTTCTGTACTTCCAACTCTTCCAAAGCAATTATTTTACTGGAAAACTCCTCATTCTTCTCTTGCACCTTCCTTAGTTGCTCTGCCATATGCTCCTTTTCCCTTTTATGCTCTTTAATAACCATACTGCCTTTTTCAAATTCTGACTCTGCTACCATCCCTGAAATGATCATATTTCGGCTTGAGGGTCTGAACTGTTCAATATTATTCATAATGAGTTGACATGCTGATCTAATACTCTTTGGGATTCTTTCCAGTCCTCCTTCTATTGCTATTTGTTTGGTTTCTAGCTGTTTGTCCTCTTTGCATTCACTCTCCTCTTCCTCTTCTCCCTCATATTCTATAATTTTGGCCTTATTTTCTTCATGGCTTGGCTGAGTGTCCAGTATTTTTAATTCTGCCATGTCTTCTTGAACACCTGAACTCTTTTGCTCCAAAACATCTGAGATGAGCTTTATTTCTTGTACCTTTTCTTTCTCCAACACTTGTTGAGTTTCTTCAGAAAGATATCCTTCCTTTGTTTGCATCTCCTTTTCATGGCTTAGAGTTTCCTGGACCAAATTGTATTCAGTTTCTTCACCAAAATTTCCCTGACATTCACCTGCTTGTTCTTCCTGTCTTTCCTTTTCCTGTGCTAGAACTATTCCAGTTACTTCCAAATCTTTCACCTGATCCTTACTTCTTTCCTCTTTGTGTTCTTCTTCCTGTTCATCACTGTGCATGAGGTCCATTGCTACCTCTTGTTCTTGATCCTCATTGGATGTAAATTCCTCACTACTTTTTATATCATGTAATACATCATTTATACTTTGAATGATCTCTTCTTCCACAACTCTCCCTGTGACCTTTGGAGCACTCTTTCCCATTTCTATCTTCTTTATTTCTTGATCCTTATTTACATCCTTCTGTTCTTTAAATGAACTACTCTTCTGTATCTCCTTTGTCAACTCTTCTAGCTTTTCATCCAATTTGAAGTGTGATGGTTTTGTCCATATGGGTTTTATTCCTGTATGCACCCACCCATAACTGACTTCTTCTCTTATTTCACTTGCTTGTTCTATCATTACTGCTTTTCCCTTCATTATCCTTCTTTCATCTTCCAGACTGAGCTGTTTTTCTGCCTGTTCCTGAATTGGTTCCTCCTGAGACTTCTTCTTCAATTCCTCAGGTGTCTTTTGTTTCTCAGAGGTCTGTATGATGACATTAGGAGTATTTGGTATTGATAAATTTAAACTCTTTAACAGGAAACTCTCAATATCACTCTCAGAATCAGATGAGAAGTGTGAAGGTCCTCCTTTTTCTGGTTCTGTGAGTCTTGATACTTCTTCCACAATGGATGTCTTTTGTGTTTCTTCCATGACTACTTCCTCCCTCTCTTTGATAACAGTTTCAGCTATGGATTTACCCTTTCCCTTCTTGGTCAATTTCTTCTTTTGTACTCGTTTCCTTGGAACCTTCTTTTTTACCACAACAGTTGTTCTGGTTTCTGGAGGTCCTTGTAATTCCTTAAAATAGGCCAACAACTCCACTTCTTTCCTGACAAACACCTCTTCTGTATCGGCTGCCATCATTTCATCATGTAGTGTTTCATAATGCTCCACTTCTTCTTGGATCCAATCTGTAGCTTTGCATGAGTAGTCTTCCAAAATTTTTTGATACTGTGCCTCATACATAGCTCTTTTGTTGTTCCCTTGGGTTAGATAGGTGTATAATTGCTCCTTGCTTGTTTGGGGTGGATGTGGTTCACTAGAGGCTTGAACCTGCTTCTGTGCCTCCTCATGTTCCTCTTTTGTGGCTTCCTCCATTTCTAGTTCCACCTTCCTTGGGTCCACCCTTCTTTTCTTTACAGGAATTACTTCCTCAGATATCATCTTCCTTTTCATACCTGTTCCCCTCATGCGGGTTTGTCCTTCTGTTTCTCTTTCAGTCATTTTCCTTGGAGGACTCTTGATTCCATGCATAAGATTCCTGAAATACTGTGCTTCTGGAGCCAATTTCAGTTGATCTTCCATCCCTAGAACATGATAAATGATTCTTGTTAAGAACTGGGCCCCATTCATAAACTTCTTCTGTTCCCAGTGTTTTGCTGCTTCCTTTAGCTGTTCATGGATGTATGGTGAGACATCCATTACTCCAAAAGGTTTGGTTCTGTCCTTGTTGTTAAACATCAATAATGTTACTGACTTATGTGGCATTGTATATCTCGGTAGTTTTGGAAAATAGAAGAATTGTAAGAACATCCTTACAACATATTCTTCTTTCTCCCTTCCTTTAAAATCAGTGAACTTTGTATATCCTGTGTAAGTTTCCTTATTCTTTTTGACAAAACTCGGATAGTGATACCTACTTCCTGGTTATCCTTGTTTTTGACTTTGCATCTGAAATAGGCATCATTTCCTCTTCCTATTTCTGTCAAACTGTTCATTACTTGTGATACCCTCTCAAAGTCAATAAAGAAGATAGGTTCTTCCAAGAGTTTGTGCAATCCCACAGCTTTCCATCTCTTTATGTTGACAACAACTCTTTGAAACCTGTAGAATTCCTGGCACAACATTGTATATTTATACCCTCCTACTCCCACTGTGAATATGTGTTGACCGATGATGTTTAGAGTCTCCTTAAGTTCCTTTACCACCTTCTCAGCTTTTGGAATTTCTGCTTCTTCATCTGATTCTAAGTCCACCTGTTCCTCAGCTGCATCACCATCCAGGAACTAGTGTCCTCTGGACAAAGTTACCGAATCTGCTCTGAAGTCATGGATTTGTAATTCTTTCATATTCACCATCCTGTATTTGTAACATACAAAAGAAGAGAAAATACTCCACCCATATAAGTCACAAAAATCCAGAAAAATTAATGTTTTCTTTTGGAATATTCTTGCCATGAAAATAAAGAAAGAAAGTCTTCCAAATAAATTTTGCTTCTTCAAAAGACTCAATTAAAGTGATCATTACAGGTGTAGCAAGATGTCTAGTGTGCTTGAAGAAAGGAATGATGGAAACAATGATTAATGAAAAAACAACTTCAGAAAAATAGAAATCAAAAGATGATCATAGAAAATTGAAACAAAATAATACAAATTTTCCATAATAATTTACTTTCCTCCTCCCTATATCTTGCTTTGTGCTTTATAAAATTAAAAAAACAAAAAATACACACTGCCCATTTGTTCTCTCTCTTTTTTTTTTTTTTCTGTCCTCCTTCCCCTCCTAATTCTCTTTTAAGGGGAAAAAGGTTAAAAAGAAAAATACTTTTGTCATCCTTCTCTCTTTTTTTTTTTTTAATATTATGTTCTGAAATTCTGAAGATAGGTCAAATGTGGATGATCTTTCTGCCATTGACATAATTCTGATTTTTTTACCCAATAATGTTTAACTGCAATTGTCCTTATGTCATCCAAACATCCATGCTTCCCAGACCAACATCTTGTAGCATTTTTTGGTCTCCATACCCATTTTGCTCTAACTTCCTGTTTTAATGAGTAATATCGGTGTATGCCTTCTTTCCATGTCCCTCTTGTTCTGATTTGTTGATGTTTCAAATTAGGCAATAAGTGTCTTCCTCGTTTTGTCTCACCATTCTTCTCTCCTCCTGAATTCTCTTGCTGGTTTTGATTGTGAGAAGCTTGATTATTTTGTAGTGGCAATATGTCCCTGTCCTTCATTGAGAAAGTAAATCCTTCCATATCTGGGTCATGAACAGCTAGATGAACTTCCTGTTTTTCATTACTCAGAAAAAACATTAAAAATTCTTTGTCATTTATGGTCAAATTAAGCTTCATTTTTTCAAAGTTTAAAATAACTTTACCTTGTTTGAGCCAGGGTTGTCCCAAAATCAATTTTTCAGTCATTAAATGATCTGGCCACTCTTCACAATCTATCTTCATATATTCATTATTAAATTTAACTTTAATAACAAGTGAATACAAACTCTGAATCATTTTTCCTTCTAATGTTTTAATCAACATTCTGCTTTTATTCCTTTTTATGCTAAATTTATTTACCAAGGCTGAACTGATCAAGTTCACTTGAGCTCTTGAATCTATCAAAACCCTTATGTTTTCATTTTGATGATCCATTTCTATCACAGGCAAATGTTCTCTTTGTTTTAGAGTGTTTTCACATAAACACACCTCCTTAAGTTCTTTCATTTTTCTTATTCTCTCCTTTGCTTCTTGTTGAGCCTCCTTTCTGATGTTTTCTTCTTCTTTTTTCCTATTTTGAGCTTTTTGCAGTCTTCTCCATTCCTCAGTAGTTAATGGACACTCATACCCCTTAACTCTACATCCACTTATAAAATTTGGCATGATTTCTCCATCAATGTTAGCTAATTGAATGGCTCCACTCTTGCTTATCTTATGTATAATGTATGGCCCATGACCTTTCTTCTGAAATTTTTTCTGATGCTCCTTGACTGTGTATGCCAGAACCAAGTCTCCTTCTTGAAGATCTTTTTCTTTTATATGCACATCATGGTAGGCTTTTTGTCTTCTCTTGTCTGTATATATACTCATTACTGCTTGTAGTCGAGATGCTCCCAGTTTTTCTAAATCTATGACCCTCTCAGATAGTTCATGTCCTGTCCAATTGTATTGACTACCCACTTTTAATGTTGGAATAAGAAATTCCATGGGTAAAACTGCATTTTGTCCATATACCAAATTGAATGGAGTAGTCTCTAAAGCAGTTTTGTATGCCACTCTATAAGCCCAGAGAACATGATTAAGTTGAGAATCCCAATCATTTCTGTTTGTGTTGACTAATTTGGACAATACAGTGCAAAGTACTTTATTAGTACTTTCTGCTAACCCATTAGCTTGTGGGTGATATGGGGCTGACTTACTATGACGAATCATGAAATATTTGGTCATGTTTTCTATGATCTGGTTCAAAAAATGAGTTCCCCTATCACTTACTAATTCAATTGGAAGTCCAAATCTAGTAACAAGATTTTCATACAAAAATTTAGCAGTTGTATGAGCATCATTTCTTTTAGTGGCTTTGGCCTCAGCTCATTTTGTCAAATAATCAGTAGCCACTAATATGTATTCTGCATGAGATTGTCTAGCTGGAGGATGTATAGGTCCAATAAAGTCCAATCCCCATTTGTTAAAAGCTCTGGCTGAAATTAATGGGATTAATGGCATGTTATCTCTTTTATTTGGTTGACTCACTCTTTGACAGATGTCACATCTTTTTACATAAGTTCTTGCATCAAGAAATAGAGTTGGCCACCAAAAACCAGAATACAAAATGAGTTTGGCTGTTCTATCACTAGAAAAGTGTCCTCCTGCCACTCCACAGTGTGCCATTTCCAACATCTCCAAATACTTCTCTTCAGGAACACATATTCTTAAATAACCATCCATTCCTTTTTTGTATAATTGTTCTCCTATGAGTTGATATTCTTCAGAGATTTCTTGTAAATTTCTTGAATCTGTACCAGCTATAAGTTGCTTCCCTTTCTCCTTTTTCTTTAATTCTTCAACAATGTTCTCACTCCATTCAGGGTTTTTGTTAAACCAATATAGGGTTATTAATTCTGAATTCTGCAAATCTTGACATTCTTGACATTTAGCAACATATCTTTCCACATCTTGAATTTTGTTTGGCCAGTGTACTCCCATCCTAGCAAGATTGCTTAAAGTGACTAGTTTGGAAGCATGAGTACATGGGTTCCAGCAATGAGCTCTTCTTACATATTCATGTTGCTCCTCTTCTGGGGTACAGTATTCCAGTACACCTGACTGATTGAGGTGATACAAATGCCCAGCTAGCAACATAAAATTCCTGCTTTGTAACACCAAATGTGTGTTATTTGCTAATGACTTACAAGGTCCCATGGTTAACAAAGGAACTAATGATATGGACCATTCAGGAACACTTTCTACTTTGAACAGGTATGTATCTGGCAGGTCATCATCTAAGGGTGAACTAGGTTCTTTGGACTGAATTCTAGACAAATGATCTGCTCTTAAGTGTGTTTTACCTTGTCTAACCACCACCTCAAATTCAAATTCCATTAGTAAAAGAAACCATCTAACTATTCTTCCTGTATGACATGGTTTATTTACTAAATAAAGTAGAGCTTGGTGATCCACAAAGAATTTAAACTTGTTGGCCAATAGGTAATGTCTGTATTTTTTAACAGCAAATATCATTCCCAACCCTTCTCTCTCAGTGGTTGTATAGTTCTTTTCTGCAATGTTCAATTGTCTACTAGCATATGCTACTGGGAAATCTAATTTACTTCCTTCTATAGGTTGTGCTAACACACATCCCAAAGCATAATTTGAAGCATCTACATGCACATGAAATATTTTATCCCACTGAGGTGTTTTTAGAATTGGGGCTGTCACCAAACAAGTTTTCAATGTTTCAAAGGCTTGGTCACATTCTTTATTCCACTCAAACTTTGTGATGAGGGCATATAAGGGTTTAGCTATATCTGCAAATTTGTGAACAAATTTCCTATAGTACCCACAATGTCCCATAAAAGTTTGGAGTTCCTTCACATTTGTAGGTCTTGGAAGCTCTATTATAGCTTTTATCTTCTTCTCATCAGTAGAAATTCCATTTTTTGAAACTATGTGACCCAACATTCTTCCTTGTCTTACATAAAATACACACTTTTCAGGATTTAAGCATACTCTGTATGTCCTGCATTTCCTGAATATTCTTTCTAAATCTTGTAAATGATCCTGTCTTTTTAAAGAGAAAGTGCACAGATCATCTACATAGATTTCCATCACATTTCTCAGGAATTCTTTGAAGATATGACACATCAATCTTTGAAAAGTTGCTGGGGCATTGGTCAATCCAAAGGGCATAACCCTAAAAGCATAAATCCCCCATTCTGTAGAAAAGGCAGTCTTATGTTGGTCCTCCAAGGCTATAGGTACTTGATTGTATCCTGAGAAACCATCTAGAAAGCTATAAACTTCCTTTCCTGCAACTCTCTCAAGAAGATGATCTGTTATTGGCAATGGATAATTATCCCTTATAGTTGCTGCATTCACTTTTTTCAAGTTAATGCATGCCCTAAGTTTTCCATTCTTTTTTGGTACCACAACTATGGGTGATATCCATTCAGTATACTCAATTTCATAAATGAAGTTAGCAGCCAACAACTTGTCAATTTCTTCCTTTATCTTGGCAGAGTATTTATCATTGAATGTATAATGTCTCTGTTTACTAGGTTTTACATCTGGAGTCATAGGAATTTTGTGCTCACAGACTTTTGGATCAATTCCTTTTAAATCTTTATAACTGTAAGCAAATACATCCCTATAATTCTTCGCTAGGTTCTTTAGTGCTTCTTCTTCCTCTATGGTCATGTCATCAGCTATTACAATATGTCTTTCCTCTCCTTCTTCCTGAGTAATCATGATCTTTTTAGTTTGTTCTTCATTATCATAAGCTTCTCCTTTCTTTTTTTCTCTCTTTGGTTTCATTTTTAGAAGTAGTCTGTCTTCCACTTCATAGGTTTTAAAATTTGCTGGTACATCAAAGTATTGATCCTTGTTTATTTCCTTCTCTTTCTTCTCAATTTCTTGTTCCTTTTCCATTTCTATGTGTTTATGTTCCTTGTATTTGCCTGAGATTTTATCTTTGATTGCATCTTCAGCTTTTACTATCTCCAAATATTTTGTTTTTCCTTTTTTTAATACCATTTCTAAATCTTGATCCTCCTCTGTTTTTGATACACTTATCATGTTTATACTAATGTGAAAAATATCAAACCCTTCTTCATTTTGAAATTCCACTCCTACATACTCCTCACTGGCTATGTCCATGGTAGCCAAAATTTGGTTCCAGCCGTAGGGCTCAAACTCTTCATCCTTAAATTGTTGTGGCACATAACTTTCATCTTGCACTTTTCTTCCTTCCACACAATCTTCTCTTTTCAGTCTCCTTTTTCTATTGGTGAGGTTTCTTATTATGTTACACTTCCATATTGCTGATTCACTCTCTTCCTGATCCTCCAACTCCGATTCCTCACTTTCTTCTTCATTTTGATGTATTTTGTACCATTCTTGAGGCGATATATCACAGTAGTGCCAATTTCTTAAGTTCACTCTTGTTATTCTTCCTTTGCTTTGGAGATATAAACAATCATTACCCCAATCCTGCACAATTTGCATTTGTCTCATGAAAGGCCTTCCTAGGATGATTTCATATGAAGTGGATTGTGGAAATTCTACTATGGCAAAAGTATGTTCTATTTCTGTTCCACATATGTCCACAATTACTTTTTCCCAAATACCTAGGGGTTTTTCTATATGCCCATCTGCAAGTTGCAATCTCATCTTAGTGGGTAGTAATTCATTGCTTCCCCATTTCTCCCAAGTTTGTTTAGTCATTTTGGCCACTCCTGATCCACTATCCAAAATGGCTTTAGCAAAGTTTTTTCCATATTGTATTTTTAGGGTTGAATTTTCTTCTTCCCCTTCACAATACCCTCCTATTTTATCAATAGGAATATACCATAATTCCTCTAATTCTTGTAATGGTGAATGAAGGTTTCCAGGTATTGTTTCCCCTTTGTTCATTTTGTTTTGTAAATAAGGATTTTGTTTCAATAGTTCTTCCCATGTTGTGTGACATGTAATGCTACATTGTTCATCTATAATCATCTGGAATGTTATTTGTGGATTTTCTTTTTTGTTAGCATTTTCCCGTTTTTTCGTTTTCTCAAGTTGTTCAACTGTCCTTTGCGAGCTACCTCCTTCCCCCATTCTGAGTTGTACTTCCTGAATAATTTGTTTGCACTTTTGCATCCTTTCATGCTCTAACTCTGGTATGGGATAGGCCACTGCATGATCTGCTGGATTTGGTCCTTCTTGAATCCTTCCCTTATATGCTTTAATTAGGGTGTCTAGACTCTGAGAACTTCCTATTTCAGACTGATTTTGTGTCTTTTGAGGAGAAGTACTTTTGGACTGATCCTGATTGTCTTCTTCCAAATTTTTGCCCATCCTTCTCTTCTTTTCCCATTTCCCTTTTTGTCTATTTCTCTTCACCTTTGAGGCTGAACCTTCATTTTGTTCCTTAATTGTTCCTTGTTGCTTGGCTTGAGCCCTTGTTATAATATTTATTCCCACTTGGTCATTTTCACTCAATTCTTCTTGTTCCATAATGTTAACTGTTTTTAAAGGTATGTTATTAGGTGTGTTCTGTTGTTTTTGGGGATTCTTTGGGCAATCTTTTATCAAATGTTCTCTGCCACAATCCTTACAGTAGGCTCCCTCTATTCTCAATGTAGGAGGTTGCGGACAATCTCTAATGAAATGCTCTCCCCCACACCTATAACAAGTTATCTTTGGTCCCCCTTTGAATTGAGGTTTTTGGTTGGACATGTAATTGTTGGTAATATACATGAATGTTGCTGTGTCCATTTCAATTTTCCCATTTCCCAAGTCTAGGGCTTTTAACTCAGGTTCTCTTATTTCATATTCTTCCCAATCTTCTTGATATCCCTCACTCCAATGATATTCTTCCTTATATGGTGATCTTAGTCTTGAATTCTCGTCCTCTATTGGTGTATACTTGATTGGTACCACATTAGTTGGTATAGGAGGTTGTTGTCCAAGCACAGGTCTTGGTTGTTCAGTATAGCCTGATTCCCTTTGAGCCATATAATCTCTTTCCTTGATGGGTTGTTTGTTATAGAAGCATTCCTCCCTGGTATGGTTTGTCCATTTTCTCTCTAGTGTACAGTACTTAAGTGTCTTCCTATCTTGTAAGTGTGGTGGCTTCTGATATGGGCATTGTTGTGCCAGATGATTTTCTCCACAAATGTAACATTTTTTATTTGTGTTTATCCTAGAGTTTATCAGATTAGTTTTAGTGCTTACCTCTAGGGCTTTAGCAATAGCCTGAGCCAACTCTTCTGCTGGAGGAATTTTGTCTTCATATGATCTCGGTTGATCAAATGCTAACAGATCTTGACCTCTGTTGTCCTCCAAATCTATTGCTTCCTTTACACAGGCTGCTAAATCAGGACATCTTCTATAATACACTAGGGTTCTTAGTTGGGCACTTCTCAAACCCTCAATGAATAAGGATACCTGTTTTGCCATGGAAGGTACTTCCTCTCTTGGGCATCTATCAATGTATTGTTTAAATCTTCTGGCTGCTTCTCTAACATTTTCATCCTTTTGTTGTTTGAAACTATGTATCAATGTGGCTGTACTATGTTTTATCCCGGTCTTAGAGAATTCCCCAATGAAGGCTTCTAAGAAAGATTCAATATCCTGGTACATTTCCTTTCTCAAAGGAATGAACCAAGATAAGGCTGGTCCTGTTAGGGTTAGACCAAATGCCTCAAATTGTACTTTGTAATCTTCTACCTCTTAAGCTCTGATCAATTGCCTAAATTCTGCAGCATGAGCATGAGGATCTCAATAACCCTCATATTGGTTCTTCATACATTTGGCAACTTGGTATGGTCTAAGCATTCTACCCTGAGGCTGCCAATGGGATCTTCTTCTGAGTGGGAAGTCATTATATCCTTCTGGTTCCTTGTCAAAGGGATTTGGGGAAATCTGTGTCCTCCTCCCATGTTGTTGTTCATTACCGGTATAGTTTTCATTTGGCCTAGGTAAATTTGTCTGCTCCATGTTATGTTCCCAAGGTCCTTTGTCAGTACATTGCCCTAGATCATTTGAATTTTCTGGGTCTTGAGAGAATATGTACACACATCCTTGCCTATCTTCATATCTCCCATCTTTGAATTGAGCTACAGGAGTTATATTCAGGGGAACTTCTAAATTTCTCAATCTAATGAGAAATTTATGCATTCCATTCTGATATACATAGGTTCCAAACCTATTTGTATACATGTACTTGAGGATATTTCTAAAATCCCCAGTTTCCATAGGCTCATTTGTTTCATTTATGTTTTCCATGTTTTTTTCTTGCCCTAAACTTCTTTCTTGCCCTTTGCCTTTTACTGTCTCTGTCTCCTTCCTTATTAGGTCTTGTTTAGAAATTTTGTTTCCAGATCTAAGTAACATTCAATTAATTTTCACAATCTCAAACTCAAAAGAGTGTTTGTCAAAATTTCCTAACTAAGGTATTACTTTTTCCACAATTTTCTGACTATATTTGTGTTTTTTTTCACGATTTTCTGACTATTTTTGCATTTTTCACGATTTTCTGCCTAAAGTATTGATTTTCCACGATTTTATGATCAGAATCGTGTTTTCTGATTATCTCTATGTTTTTCACGATTTTGTGATCAAAATCGTGTTTTTCACGATTTTGTGTGAAAATCGTATTTTTTCACGATTTTCTGACTATTTTTGTATTTTTCACGATTTTCTGCCTAAAGTATTGATTTTCCACGATTTTATGATCAGAATCGTGTTTTCTGATTATCTCTATGTTTTTCACGATTTTGTGATCAAAATCGTGTTTTTCACGATTTTGTGTGAAAATCGTATTTTTCACGATTTTGTGTGAAAATGGTGTTTTTCACGATTTTCAGTGAAAATCGTGTTTTTCACGATTTTGTGTGAAAATCGTGTTTTTCATGATTTTGAGTGAAAATCGTGCTTTTCACGATTTTGTGTTCAAAATCGTGTTTTTCGCGATTTTGTGTTCAAAATCGTGTTTTTCGCGATTTTGTGTGAAAATTGTGTTTTTCACGATTTTGAGTGAAAATTGTGTTTTTCACGATTTTGACTGAAAATCGTGTTTTTCACGATTCTGTTCCCAGACAATCGTGATTGCTCACAGATTGTTAATAACACAATTTTCTTATGAAAATCGCGTTCTGGGAATCGCAATGTTGTCCTAATCGTTCAAAATCACGATTTTGTGTGTGATTTACAGAATCGCGATTCTGAATGATTTTTTGAATTTTACAAGTTTTGATTTTTCAAAATTTTCTTTCTACACCAGAATCGCCTTACTGAAATTTTAACATGCAATGAAACATTTATATGCAAAATTAAGGTTTTCCTAATGAAAAAACTCAAAATACAGAGAATTGCGATTCCGTGATTTTTAGTTATTTCTCATTTCTTGGTGCTATGTGATCACTTAATGCAAAAATGTGTATTCCAAATTAATGATACAGTCTTTACCTTGCTTGCTTGGTAGAGAAATCCTCAAAAATCCACTGTTTGCTGAAAGTCGCGATTTTGCTCTCTCTCTCTCTCACTCACTCTCACTCAAATGAATTTTTCTTTGAATTTCAGGTTTTTATAGTGTCCAGAAAATTGCGATTTTGTCTGATTTCCACTATTCCTCACTCTTTAACTTGTTCAACTTCACTTACTCAATCTTAATGACCTCCACTACACTTGCTTATCTCCAAGTACCCAAATATACTAGAAATTTCCAAAAATTTCCCTTTACAGGAAATCGCGATTTTGTGTAGAGAATCGTGTTATGCAATTTTGAGTATTCTTTGTCCTTGTTTTCTTTCAATACTTTCTCTTTTTTGTAATCCACCCAAATCCTGAACTATTACACCAAAACCACAACCTTGCTCAGAAAGTCGCGATTCTGTACAGAAAATCGTGTTTTTGCATACTTTTAATTTTATGCCAATTTGAGTAGTCTCTTCTTCTTAATTCCCTTCAACACCCTTTAACAACTTCAATTCAACAATCACTTGAGATGTTGCTCCAGAATCAACACTTTTTTCAGAAAATCGCGATTCTGTGCAGAGAATCGTGTTTTCTAATTTTCTGGTTTTTTGACCATTTTTTTGTTTTTCTTCCACTTTTCCACAATCACTCTTGTCCACTACACCTCACTTCAGCTTCCTAACAAGAAAAGAAATTTGTTTGATTGTTTTTGATGAGTTTTATGAATTTGTTTGGTATTTTTGCCCTAAAAATAAAGGTGAACACTTTACTTAGGGTTTCTGGTTTTGGTGATCCACTGATCCCATGTTTCTTGATTGGTTATGAGTTTCTATGTCCTTAGCTATCACTAAAGTGCAAAAGAAAATCTCTCAATTGAAAATGTGTTATGGAAGGCGACCAATTTTTGCAAAGATAAACTCAATCACATCTTTCTTTTCAAAATGCAGGACAACTCAAGATTAATGCTTAGATTTGGTCAACAACTGAATCTTTTATACTTACTTCTAGCTACTTTAACTGTCCTTTCCTTAGTATCACCATGTTATCTTTCCAAGATCACCCATGGTGCCTAGTACTTGGGCAAAAAGAAATCTAGAAATGCAAGAATAGACTCAAGTTACCTCATCTTCAGCTTTCTTGGCTCAAATCTTCCATACACCTGCACTTTTACTTCAACAATATGATGAGCAACTATCAATTTACAAAGATTTCAGCACTTCCAATTTCCCCAAAGACAAATAATGACATCTACCTATTCATGTGCACATTCCTTGATTGATGAGTTTTACCTTTTTCTTGTGTTGGTTACCATCATCAATAGAAGATCCAGCAAAGGTCCAACTTCAATGAAGTTCTTGGAATGTTCCCCGGCAACGGCGCCAAAAAATGTTTGTTATTGACTTTGGAGTTGTCCTCTCCAATCATGACGTACAAAAGAATCAACAAATCATCTTTATTTTGTCAATCCTGGGAATATCCATAAGACCACAGCCCCTTCTAGATGATAGATTCATAGAAATAAGAGATTGATGGCTGGAATTCTGAGAAAATGAAAATGAAGAGGAAATATCTAGGGTTTACCTTTTCTAGAGCAAATCTTCATCATTTTCTATGATCTTTGTGTCTAATTCATGTTATTTTCTCATCAGAATACAAATATGAAATCAGAATTGGAAAATATCACCTGTATCACAGAGATGAGACAATCGCGATTCTGTACCAGTAGACGATTTTCACATTTCTGCAACATTCTTCAATCCTTCTTCACTCAATACATCAGTAATCATCTCCATGATTAAGCAAGAAACAAGCTTTCACATCAAAGGAAACACACATAACAGCAGAAAACACGATTTCAGCAGAAATTCTCTCTTCTCTGTTAATAGCATGTACAAATGACTAACCAACCTCTCCAAAATAGAGAAAATTGACTTATATACATTTTCAAGTGTCCTCTTTCACACTTGTATTTTGGTCCTTTCCTCTATTAATCTAAAAATATGCTATCTAAGAGTTTCCGAAAATTCTAGAAAAAATACATAAGATTCTATCCTACATAAGGAAGACTCTTCCTTATTTTTACAACAATTGCATAAATATTTCTACAAATTTCTATCATTTTACAATATTTTTCCTTCAAGAAAGGTTTCCAAAAATGCATCTTCCAACATTCCTCTATGGAATCCTCTTCCCCTTTGATTTCTTGTATTTTTGTAGCATTCTTTTGTAGTGTGGTTGTTGAGACCACATATGTTGCATGGTGAATTGTTTTAGGGTCTCCCCCTACCGTGCTTACCTCCTCTACCCCTACCTCTAGCACCTCTTCCTCTTCCTGCACAATTAGCTTGAGAGGTACTAGCCTCTTCATCTTGTTTCTTGCTTCAACCTTTATCCTTATCTTTATTCTTATCTCTATAAATGGCAGAAGATTGTTACCTCCTGAGTTGTCACCATTTCTATTGAGCTTTGCTTCATGGGTGAAGATTTGTCACATCAAGGTGTTGAGATAAGGTATCTGCATGTCCATGTAGAGATCCATTGTAGTGGTGAAGGATTCCCACTTGTCATCAAATTTAATTCCATTGATGATCTGCCTCACTATGTGCTCTTCCTCTATCTCTTCTCCAATGCTTGCAAGTTGGTCTACAACATCCTTCATTTTGGTTACATAATCAGCCACTCCTTGCTTTGATTGCTTCTTGAGAGTTTTGAATTCCATCCTCAATTGTTTCTTCCTTGCTCTTGTGTTGGCGGAGAAGTATGATGAAAGCACTTCCCAAGTCTCTTGGGAGGTTTTACAATTTCTAACATGTGGTAACAAGAAATCAGAGATTGAGTTTAGTAAATATGACCTTACAAGAGCATCCTTTGCACACAATGTGGTTAGCCTCTCTTGCTCTTCCCTTGTTGGTTGATTCTTGCTCTTGAAGGTTGGCATGTCTTCATCTCCTGAGATGTATCCATATAAGCTTCTCCCTTGAAGATATTCTTGCATCCTTAGGGACCATAGTGAGTAGTTGTTCCTGTCCAATTCATCAATGAAGGATGGAAAACCATCTCCCATCTTGATTGTGCTTGCTCTGATACCACTGTTGGAGGAGATGGTGGATAATCACAAGAGATGAATTGGTGCAGCTAAAACCTGCTCCACACCTGTTATAAGTAATGTCTGGAGAGTGTTGTGGGACTCTTTAGCTAGATAATAAGCATAAATGATCATATATGTTGTGTTGGTGCAAATCCAAGCCTTCACATTTGGCTACACATTGAAGAAGATATGTGAGACCATTTGATGGATCACATGAACATTTGCTTGTAATAGTTGGATCTTTAACCACTTGTAAAAGTGGTTTTATCTTGAGAGAATCTAGTGAATCCCTACATCTCGTGGAGTTAGCAGAGATAAAGCTACGAATTTACTTTAGTGGAATGTCTCCTAACTTGGAGGAGAACTTTTAGGTACATCCAAGTTTGAATTCAAATTCAAACATTGGAGGTAAATCATATATAAAAGAGGTTGTAATCTTGCAGCCTAAGAGCCTCCATTTATTCAATTTATTGCTAATCATTTGTAGAGGTTGAGTGGCTTACACCATAGCATACTCTTCTTGCTATCATTGGAAATCATATCTATGCCAATGATCATGTACAACATAGTTATATAACACATTACATAATTGATCATGTCTATCTCCTTCTCTGCTATGTCTACTCAGAATAGTGTACTTGAGATGACCCTATCTCAGTGATATCTCCATCATTTTCAATTATCTATAGCTTGTTGGAACCAGCTCAAAGTCTACTTCAAGCTGTAAAAATGTGAAGCAATGTGATTCAGCCAATTGGGAGAAAGCCGCGTGGAGGTGCTCTCTAGTCATTCTCTATGGGGGTAAGCTATTGATTGTTAAATTGATTGCTCAGTACCTAGTACATCATTTTAAGTGATTTCACTTGGTATCATTAGCTCTATAAGCTAATTTAATTTCCTCCAAAAGGAATTTTCCTAGTTGCTACTATACTATGAGCACTAAACAAAACATCCAGCAGGTGCCATGACCAAAATAGCAAGTTTTTGGTCAGTAGCTATTTGTAAAGTTATCTGTTTTGATCTAATTGTTTGAAGCATCATCTTCAAAGTACATAGGCACTTATTTAGTGTCATTAGCAAGATAAAGGGGCCTAGTATCAAACACTGAGGTGAAAGAGGGCACGTACATAGAAGGGATTAGCAGTACCAACTCATCCTCTTGTGGTATCCATCCATCTCTTCCAACAATGGTATCAGAGCACGTTGAGGTAAAATGGGAGTCGGTTTTCCTTCGTTTATTGATAAATTGGATAGAAACAAGTATCAAGCATGGTCATTGAGGATGAAGACATATCTACAAGGAAGGAGTCTCTGTGGATACATATCAGGAGATGAGGAGATGCCCATTTTCAGAAGCAAAGGACAACCTACAAGAGAAAAGCTTGAAAGACTCAACTCATGGTGTTCCAAAGATGCTTTAGCAAGGTCATACTTACTTAACCCTATCTCTGACTTCCTTCTTCCTCACATTAGGAATTGTAAAACTTCCCAAGAGACTTGGGAGACATTGTCTTCATATTTTCCTTCCAATACAAGAGCAAGAAAAAATCAACTATGGATTGAGTTTACCACTCAAAGGAAGCAACCCAAGCAAAGTGTTTTAGAGTATGTGACCAAAGTCAAAGATGTGGCTGACCAATTGGCAAGCATAGGAGAAGAAATTGAAGAGGATCAAATGGTGAGACAAGTAATTAATGGCATCAAGGCAAATGACAAGTGGGAAGCCTTCACAACTGCCATGGACTTATACATGGACATGCGGACTCTAGATCTTACCACACTCATGGGGAAAATCTTTACCCATGAAGCCAAGCTCAACAAAAATGGAGAATCATCAAGAGATAACAACTCTTCTATCCTATACACTGTTGATGTATAAAACACCACAAGAAATGAATTAATGTGACACTAGAACACCTCTATGGTCACCATTAACTCATTGCCACTCCAAACTTTGAGAAATGATAGCCTAAAGTGAGAACTTTGCTTCTACAGAAATTCATAGTCACCGAAATGACATACCTTCAATATTTTGCTAATTTCTCCTAGCTCAAGTATGCTTTCTCCATGAAACTTTATAGGCTAAAACTAGAAGAGTAGAGCTTTCCAACAAGCTATCATATGCATCAAACGGAGCTCTAGAACTCAAGTTATGGCCCTCACAAGATGACCCTGTATGACCTTCCAAAACTGGAAATCTTGCCTGTTTTAGTATTCCTGATGTCCAAAAATAAAAAATTCGATGCCTAGCATCGAATTTCAGTCCAAGTCGATGCCAGGCATCGGCTTTGGGCTTTTTTTGGCTATTTTTCTGCACCAGAAACACTCTATTTTACACACACATGAAGAAGATGACTTATATGATAGAAGTCGATGCCGGGCATCCATTTTATGTTGGAACTCGATGCCAGGCATCGAGTTGCTCCACAAACTTCATATTTTTAGAAGATTCAACAATAGTTAACACACAAAGAATGAAAAAATGACTTATCAGCCAAGATTCGATGCCAGGCATCGAATTGCTCAGAAAACTTGAACTTTTGAATTCATCACACAGTAGGCAAACATGGAGATGATGGAGAGAGACTCATACACAGAACTTTACTCAGTTCTTTCTCACAACTATGAAAACTCAGAAGTTTTACAGATGCTTTCTCACTCAGAGAAGCCCGACTATTCTCAGTCGTATAAAATGAACTCCTTCTTCTACTTCTTCTCTCTATTCTCTCTCTCTCACTCTCACCGCGTCAGTTGATACAAACTAACTTATATAGATTTTCGTATTCTCGTGATTTTAAAAAACTTCTAGAACTAAAGTGAACTAACTTTACAAATATGATACATTTGTGAATTTGTCCCTTCACATAGGCATGGGGTTTTCTTCCTAAGATTTGACCTTCAAATATATGTCTAATTAGTGAGTGTTTCTCCAACAGCTCCCCCTCAATCACTAATTGACATTCCCTGTTTCTTCATATCATCTTCTTTTCTTTTACTCCTGCCATGCTTTTGAATCTGCTGGTCTTCACACCATCCAAGCTCTTTGTCATTATGTCTGCTAACTGATCTTTAGTAGAAATGTATTCCACTTCAATCTCCTTCTCCATTACCTTTTCTCTAAGAAAATGATATTGGATCTCTATGTGCTTTGTCCTTGCATGAAATACTGGATTTGCTGCAAGATAAAGTGAACTCATATTATCTCCATGTATTGTAGGTGTACCTTGATCAATGCCTAAGCTCTTGAACAATGTCTGCATCCATATGACTTCCTTAGCTGCTTCCACAAGTCCTTTGTACTCTGCTTCAGTTGATGATAATGCTACTGTATGTTGTTTCTTGGAACACCAACTTACAAGCTTATCACCAATGTATATCATGTAACCATGAGTTGATCTCCTGTCATCTTGATTACCTGCCCAATCTGAATCACTATAGGCTCTCAACTTCAAATCTAATGTAAAAGGATAATATAATCCTTCCTTTATAGTTCCTTTGATATATCTGAGAACTCTTTGACCTGCAATCCAATGTGGGTCCTTTGGACAATGCATGAATTGTGACAAAACTCCCACTGCATAACTAAGATCAGGTCTTGTTAGTGTAGCATAAATCAAACTACCCACAAGAGATTGATACTTCCTCATATCTTTGTATTCTGCACCATCATATTTACTGAGCTTGTGATTAACTTCAAGTGGAGTTGAAGCTTCTCTGCAATTTTCCATATCAAACTTCTTCAACAAGTTCAGAAGATACCTTTCTTGTGACACATATATGCCATGATCTGTATAAGTAACTTCCATTCCAAGAAAGTATGACAACTTTCCTAGGTCACTGATCTTAAACTCTTTCTCAAGTAATCTCTTTACCTCCTTGATTCCTTCATCTGAAGTACCTGTGATTATAATGTCATCTACATAAATACAAATGTAGATTGTACCTTCCTCCGTTCTTCTGATAAGTAGACTTGGGTCTGCTTTTGAACTTTGATATCCAAGATCATTGAGATACTTCACCAGTCTATAGTTCCAAGCTCTTGGAGCTTGCTTCAATCCATACAATGCTCTTCTCAACCTGCAAACAAAATTTGGATACCTGGAATCTATAAACCCTTGAGGTTGTTCCATGTATACCTCATCTGATATGTATCCATTCAAGAATGCATTCTTTATATCCAATTGACTTAGGGTCCATCCTTTTGAAGCTGCAATAGCAATGATTGTCCTTATAGTTGACATCTTAGCTACGGGACTGAATGTCTCATCATAATCTATGCCATAGGTCTGGGCATAGCCTTTCACCACCAATCTAGCTTTGTATCTGGCTATACTTCCATCTGCAAGCTTCTTCACTTTATAAACCCATTTATTTCCAATTACTTTCTTACCATTTGGTTTAGGAACAAGTTCCCATGTCTTGTTCTCCTCCAGTGCATTGAACTCTTCCTTCATTGCTTCTTCCCATTGCTTCTTACCTTTGGCTTCATCATAGTTCTGAGGTTCTTCATCATCTTTGACCATATATGCATAGTTCTTCTGAGTTATGTAAGAAGTATCATAAGAATACCTTTCTGGTTGTCTTCTAGTCCTGCTTGACCTTCTTGGTTCACATTCTTCATATGTGTCTGGATACACTTCTTCATCAAATATAGGAGCTTCTTCATTCCTTCTTGTTAATCCCATTGTGGATGTACTTGCTTGCATATAATCTTCATCTCTATTCACCTGCACAATTGATTTTCCTTTCTCACATCTTCTTACCTCTTCTTCAAATTCTTCAGCTGTATGACTTTGATCTGCATACCAACTTTTCTGTTCATCAAATGTAACATCTCTAGAAACAAGAAATTGTTTGGTTAAAGGATTCCACAACCTGTAACCCATCTGCTTTTCATCATAACCAATGAACACATATTTTTCTGCCTTTGGTTCAAGTTTATGCCTAAGTTGTGATGGCACATAAGCATATGCAATTGATCCAAACACTCTACAATGATCTAGTGTTGGTTTCTTACCCCACCAAGCTTCATATGGAGTCATTCCATTCAGAGCTGCACATGGTAATCTATTCACAAGATATGTAGCTGTATTTACAGCCTCAGCCCAAAGATAATTTGGACAGTTCTTCTCCTTTAGCATAGCTCTAGCAAACTCAACCAAAGTCCTGTTCCTTCTTTCTGCTACACCATTTTGTTGTGGTGTATACCTGCAAGTTATTTCTCTCTTAATACCTGCATTCCAAAGATAATCATTGAACTCTTGGGAGAAGTATTCTCCCCCTCCATCAGACCTCAGTCTCTTAAGCTTTTGACCTGTGACTCTCTCTGCATATGCATGAAAATGCTTGAAAGCTCCAAACACTTCTGATCTTTCCTTCAAAACATATAATGTTATCCATCTTGTAGCATCATCAATAAAAAGAACATAATACCTTGAGCCACTGATAGATCCTTCTTTTGTTGGTCCCCATACATCTGTATGAATGAGCTCAAGTACTCCATCATGTTTGAATCCTTTCTTTTGAAATGGTAACCTGTGTGCTTTACCCATTTGACATGCTTCACATTTATAAACCATATGTTGACTTTGCACATTTGGTAATCCTAGTACAGACTGATTAGCAACCATAGCTTTAATTCCTCTTTCATTGAAATGACCTAATCTCTTATGCCAGAGATCAAGTTCTGATGGAGAGTGTTAATCTCCAAAAGAACAAGTTAACCTTGAATTTAGATCACCTCTATATCAAGATCAACTTTAGACTCCACCTAATTTAGAGAATCTTCACCAAATTATCAGAAAATTGATTATTCTGAAAATTTCAGTTTCTTCAGAAAAGTCTGCTGCAGATTAGTCACTCATTGACTAATTAATCCTGTAAAGTTTTTGATAAAACTTTGCACAACACTTCGCCTTAAGGTTGCGCAACTTTGCCAAGTTAAATCTCTCAAAAAGATTAAGTACACACTGAGAAATGTGTGAAACACTTTACCTATGTCTGAAAGTGCTTCTCTGCAATGGCGACTTTGACACCTGCAACTTCTTAGCACTGGTTCTCCCAACTCTGAACCCGTTTGATCAAGATCTTCTAGCCATAGATGGCTTACCTTCCAACTTAAATTTTAAGCTCTCATTTGTGTAAAACTTTACACTGTGGACTGAGCA
Source organism: Ceratopteris richardii (assembly GCA_020310875.1). NCBI lineage: Eukaryota > Viridiplantae > Streptophyta > Polypodiopsida > Polypodiales > Pteridaceae > Ceratopteris > Ceratopteris richardii. Next base: position 132,486,321 of record CM035416.1, on the reverse strand, counting down.
CTGACCATTTCTTTGAAAATGAAATGTGCGCCAGATTTCTCGACTCTTAGAACATCTTCACATATGAATGTTCCTAAGCAAAATTCTCACAACCTGATTGAAATTAAACTCTCAAATTCTAGCCATAGATAGATTAGCTATGGACTTAGGTACGTGCAAAAGGATTTCTCAAAAGATTAAACACAGAGGGAGCAGACAGCAAAATATCGGGCGCAAAATTTTTCGATTTCTCAGAAAATTTACATCTAAGTGAGGATGGACAATTCACTCACTCTTCATGTGTCTAATGACACTAATTTCTCTCTCCCTATTCTCAAATCTTCTACTGTTCTACTTGCCCGACATTTTCCAACATATTTATAGATGAATATATACAAGTGTATGACTTAAACAAGGGTATAAGTCAGCTAATGTACATATGTGTACATATCTTTGAGTTTTCTGAAAATGTCCTTCCTTCAACCATCTGAATTTGTTCTCTTCTTGACTTCTTGACTTCATTTCTCCATAATCCTTCAATTGATGATTGTCATGCACCAACAGCTCCCCCTCAATCATTAATTGAGGTTCTTCTCTATCTTCTTTACTCCAGCCATATCCTTGAATCTTTGTAGTTTTGGTCCATCTAGACTTTTAGTCATCATATCTGCAACTTGATCTTTTGTGGGAGTGTGTATGACTTCAATCTCTTTCTCAATGACCTTTTCTCTCAGAAAATGATACTGTATTTCAATATGCTTAGTTCTAGCATGAAATACAGGATTAGCTGCCAAGTATAATGAACTCATATTGTCTCCACAAATAATAGGAGTACTCTGAATCACATCAAAAACTTTCAAAAGTGTCTTTAGCCATATTACCTCTTTTGCAGCTTCCACCATACCTTTATATTCTGCCTCTGTAGATGACAAAGCAACTGTATGTTGCTTCTTGGAACACCATGAAATCAATTTGTCTCCTACATAGCACAAGTATCCATGTGTTGATCTTCTATCATCCACATTACCTGCCCAATCTGCATCACTATATATCTTGATTCTTGTATCTGAAGTAAACCCATAGTACAACCCTTCTTTGAGTGTACCCTTGATGTACCTAAGTACTCTTTGTCCTGCAATCCAATGTTCCTTTCTAGGACAATGCATGAATTGTGAAAGCACACCAACTGCATATGACAAGTCAGGCCTTGTCAAAGTAGCATAAATCAAGCTACCAACCAAACTTTGATAGAGTTTCATATCTCTGAACTCTTCTCCTCCAAACCTAGACAATTTATGGTTCACTTCCAAAGGTGTAGGTGCAACCCTGCAATCTTCCATTTTAAATTTGGTTAGCAAATTTTTAAGATACCTTTCTTGGGTCACATATACTCCATGTTGAGTATAAGAGATCTCCATTCCCAAGAAGAATGATAGGTTCCCCAAATCACTGATTTTGAACTCTTTCTCCATCTGCTTCTTGATCATTTGTATCCCCTTATCATCTGTTCCTGTAAGTATTATGTCATCAACATAAATACACACATAAATGAACCCATCTTCACTTGCTTTGACTAGCAAGCTACTATCTGCCTTTGATGCTTGAAATCCAAGATCATTCAAGAATTTCACAAGCCTATAATTCCAAGCCCTTGGGGCTTGTTTCAACCCATACAAAGCTCTCTTGAGCTTACACACATAATTTGGACTCACTTGATCTTTGAACCCATCTGGTTGCTCCATGTAGACTTCATCTGAAATATAACCATTCAAGAAAGCATTTTTAACATCTAATTGAGACAACTTCCAACCTTTACAAGCAGCAATTGCAATGAGTGTCCTGATGGTTGTCATCTTTGCCACAGGACTATAAGTCTCATCATAATCCACTCCATATGTCTGTGCATATCCTTTCACAACAAGTCTAGCTTTGTACCTAGACACACTTCCATCTGCAAATCTTTTAGTCTTGTAAACCCACTTACAACCAATGATTTTCTGGCTATTAGGTTTAGGAACCAAATCCCATGTTTGATTTTCTATCAATGCATCATACTCCTCTTGCATAGCATCTTCCCAATTCTTCTTCCCTTTGGCTTCTTCATATGTAGAAGGGTCTTCATCTGCTTTTACCAAATAAGCATAATCTTTAGTAGTTAAGAATGAAGTGTCATAGCTATACCTTGTAGGTTGCCATTTGTGCCTAGATGATCTCCTAACTTCTGCACTTCTTGAGGTCTCTGGTTCATCACATTCTGGATCAAACCTTGGCCTCTCTTCAACTTCAACCTGCACTTCATTACTCTCACTTTCATCAAGTAACTGAATCTTTGCTTTACCTTTCCTTTGATCCACCACTTCTTCATCATCTGCATGTACATTATATTTACCTGCATACCAAGTACCTTGCTCATCAAATGTAACATCCTTGGATACAATAAATTGCTTTGTGGATGGACTCCACAACCTGTATCCCATTTGCTTATCATCATAGCCAATGAATACATACTTTTCTGCCTTAGGCTCCAACTTATGCCTCAATTGAGATGGCACATATGCATATGCCAAGCATCCAAATATTCTGCAATGATCCAAGGTAGGTTTCTTACCCCACCAAGCTTCATATGGTGTCATACCCTGCAAAGCTTTACAAGGCAATCTATTAACCAAATATGTAGCTGTATTAACAGCCTCAGCCCACAAATAATTTGGGCAATTCTTCTCTTTCATCATGGACCTTGCAAACTCAACAAGAGTCCTATTTCTTCTTTCTGCTACCCCATTTTGTTGAGGAGAGTACCTGCAAGTGACTTCTCTCTTTATACCTGCATTCCACAAATAATCATTGAACTCATTTGAAAAATACTCTCCCCCTCCATCTGACCTTAGTCTCCTCAATTTTTGACCTGTAATCCTTTCTGCATATGCATGATAGTGTTTAAATGTATTAAACACTTCTGACTTTTCCTTAATCACATAAATTGTGATCCACCTGGTAGCATCATCAACATATATGACATAATATCTTGAACCATTTATACTAAAGTCCTTTGAAGGACCCCACACATCTGTATGCACCAATTCAAGTCTTTCTGAATACATAAATCCATGCTTGGAATAGGATTGCTTATGAGCCTTACCTAATTGACATGCCTCACATCTGTATGTCATGTGTTGACCTGCAATGTTGGGCATTCCAAGCACTGAATCATTGTTAATCATTTCTTTGATAACTCTTTCATTAAAGTGTCCAAGTCTTTTGTGCCAAAGATCCAATTCTGACACCTTCTGCTCTCCATATGTGAACATAGCATGTCCAACATTTCCTTGTACCTTCAATGTGAAAAGCCTTCCTTCTTTCTTTCCTGCAATAACTTGTTTATACCCTTGACTAGGGTCTTCCACATAAACTCCATCATTTGTGAACCTTACCTCATATCCTTTTTCCACAATTTGACCTACACTGATCAAATTCTTTGGAATTGTGGGAACATAAAGTACCTTACTCAGAAGAGTGCTCCCATCCTTAGCTTTGACTGAACCAATTGACTTTACCTTATGCTTTGTATTGTCACCTGTCTGCACTGAATGATTAATTGCATTATGATCTAGGTCAGTCATCAAAGCAATATTTCCACTTAAGTGATTACTACATCCTGAATCAATATAGAACACTCTCATGTCCTCATGTGAGGTTTCACATGTATTCATAATGAGAGTCGAATCCTCCTTTTGATCTGATGCATAGTTGTAGTAGGTGTTATTATAGGATTGATTTTGGAAGTTTCTTCCACCACCTCTTCCAAAAGAATTCCTACCACCTCTACCTCTGAAATTTCCTCTCTGAAATCTACCACCTCTTGCTCTTTGATTAAAGTTCTGATAATTACCATTGTTTTGATTATTGTGCCAACAATCATGAGATAGATGATTGGTCTTACCACATATCCAACAAGCTCTTGCATTATCTTTGTTGTTTCTGCCTCTTCCTCTACTTCTGCCATTTCCTCTTCCTCTTATGAAGTTTGCTTGGTTTGATGTACCTTCTTCTTCACCTGATTGTTGCTTTCCTTTGTTGGCTTTCTTCTTGTCTTTAGAATACATTGCATGACCTGCACTCTTATCAACATCTCCTTTGATATCATTCTCAAAAGTTAGCATATGTCCTAACAATTGATTCAAATCAGGAGTAAAGTGATCTAATGAAAGTTCTGTAGATAAAATGAAAGGCTTCCACTTCTCATCTCCTCTTAGCCCTGTGAGTATTTGTCTTACCAATTTGTCTTCTTCAATATCTTCATCAACTGCACCTAAAGAATCTGCAATGTCCTTCATCTTTGTCACATAATCAGAGATTGATTGTGAGGCCTTCTTCTTGAAGGTTGTAAACTCTGCCCATAGTGAAGCCTTCCTTGACTTGGTTGTATTTTGGAAATGTTCTTCCAAAGCATTCCAAATGTCACAAGCACTCTCAAGTCCTCTAATGTGAGGAAGCAAATAGTCATTGACTGCCATGTAGATGATGCTTCTTGCTTGAGCATCCTTCTTCATCCAATTCTTCAAATCTGTAAGCTCCTCCCTAGTTGGAACACTAGGATCTCTGAATTCTGGCTTTTCTTCATCTCCTGTGATGTATCCTATCAGATCTTTGCTCATAAGGTGAGCTTCCATCCTCATAGACCATGCAGGATAGTTCTCTCTATCCAATTTTTCAATTTGGAGACTATCTCCCATCTTTTCTTCACCTGTAGCTTCAAATCTTTAACCTTTACAGATAATAAATGTACCTTTACTTCGAATGTTGCTCCTTCTGATCCTTTTGATGCTCTTTGTATGTCTTCCTTTGATCTTTCTTCAACCTTTACCCTTCTGCACCTTCAAAATGTAAAGTTTTGTATTTCTGCAATAGTCGGAGTCTTCTTCACTTCAATTTTGACACAACCTGCTCTGATACCACTGATGGAGAGTGTTAATCTCCAAAAGAACAAGTTAACCTTGAATTTAGATCACCTCTATATCAAGATCAACTTTAGACTCCACCTAATTTAGAGAATCTTCACCAAATTATCAGAAAATTGATTATTCTGAAAATTTTAGTTTCTTCAGAAAAGTCTGCTGCAGATTAGTCACTCATTGACTAATTAATCCTGTAAAGTTTTTGATAAAACTTTGCACAACACTTCGCCTTAAGGTTGCGCAACTTTGCGAAGTTAAATCTCTCAAAAAGATTAAGTACACACTGAGAAATGTGTGAAACACTTTACCTATGTCTGAAAGTGCTTCTCTGCAATGGCGACTTTGACACCTGCAACTTCTTAGCACTGGTTCTCCCAACTCTGAACCCGTTTGATCAAGATCTTCTAGCCATAGATGGCTTACCTTCCAACTTAAATTTTAAGCTCTCATTTGTGTAAAACTTTACACTGTGGACTGAGCACTGACCATTTCTTTGAAAATGAAATGTGCGCCAGATTTCTCGACTCTTAGAACATCTTCACATATGAATGTTCCTAAGCAAAATTCTCACAACCTGATTGAAATTAAACTCTCAAATTCTAGCCATAGATAGATTAGCTATGGAATTAGGTACGTGCAAAAGGATTTCTCAAAAGATTAAACACAGAGGGAGCAGACAGCAAAATATCGGGTGCAAAATTTTTCGATTTCTCAGAAAATTTACATCTAAGTGAGGATGGACAATTCACTCACTCTTCATGTGTCTAATGACACTAATTTCTCTCTCCCTATTCTCAAATCTTCTACTGTTCTACTTGCTCGACATTTTCCAACATATTTATAGATGAATATATACAAGTGTATGACTTAAACAAGGGTATAAGTCAGCTAATGTACATATGTGTACATATCTTTGAGTTTTCTGAAAATGTCCTTCCTTCAACCATCTGAATTTGTTCTCTTCTTGACTTCTTGACTTCATTTCTCCATAATCCTTCAATTGATGATTGTCATGCACCAACAAGTTCTGTAATCACTGCTTCACCATGTGTGAGCAAAGCTTGACCAATGTTCCCTTGCACTCTTAAAGTAAAGAGTCTACCTTCTTTCTTACCAGAGACAATCTGATTATATCCATTCTCTGGATCTTCCACAAATACTCCTTCATTTGTAAACCTAACTTGAAAACCTTTTTCAACTATCTGTCCCACACTAATCAAGTTTTTAGGTATTGTAGGAACATACAAAACATTGGTTAGCAAATCTGCTCCACTCTTGCATTTCACTTTTCCAATTGAATGTACACTATGTCTTGTATTATCACCAGTTTGAACTGTGTGACTAGAAATGCCTTTTTCCAAATCTGACATCAATTCTATGTTTCCTGACAAATGATTAGAACATCCAGAGTCAATGTAAAATACCTTTAGATCTTCTTTATCTGATGTGCTGATTGAATTCATCATCAATGATGTATGACTTTCATTCTGTGTGTCATTTGCATAGTTGTAGTAGGTGGTGTTGTAGGATTGATTCTGTCCCCAACTTCTTCCTCCACCTCTACCATAGCCTCCTCTTTGACTTTGTCTACCTCTTTGAAAATTACTTTGATATCTTCCACCTCGACCTCTGCTATTGTTGTTTTGATTCTGGTTTGATCCTTGTTGGTTGTGCCAACAGTCATGAGCCAAATGATTACTCAATCCACAGATCCAGCAAGCCTTTTTGTTGTTATTTTGATTACCTCTTCCTCTTCCAAAACCTCTTGCTCTTCCTCTGCCAGTGCCTTTACCTCTTGCATAATAAGCTTGAGAATTAGACTCCTCTTCATCCTTTGCTTTACCTTTATCTCCTTTCTTCTTATTCTTCATGTACATTGCAGAACTTTGACCTTTATCTCCATCTCCCTTCAAATCTTGCTCATATGTGAGCATCAAACCAAGCAACTGGTTCAAATCTGGAACATAATGATTTAATGAAAGTTCTGTTGATAAGACAAAAGGTTTCCACCTTTCATCCCCTCTCAAGCCTGCAAGTAGTTGAGCAATCAATCTGTGATCTTCAACATCTTCATCTATGGATCCAAGACTATCTGCTAGATCCTTCATCTTAGTGACATAATCACTAATGGTTTGACTTGGCTTCTTCTTGAATGTTGTAAACTCTGACCATAGACTTGCTTTCTGTGCTTTAGTAGTGCTTTGGAAATGATATTCCAATGCATTCCATATATCTTCTGATGATTCCAATCCTCTGATGTGTGGTAGCAAATGATCTGAGATTGTATTGTAGATGTAGGCTTTTGCACTTGCATCCTTCTTCTGCCAATGCTTTAAAGCATCAAGTTCCTCTTTCTTTGGTCGGCTTTCATCTTCAAATACTGGCTTCTCTTCTTCACCTGTAACATATATCATGAGATCCTTACTCATAAGTAAGGCTTCCATTCTCATTACCCATGCGGGGTAATTATCTTTGTCCAGTTTGTCAATGGAGATATGATCTGCCATAGTTCTTTCCTTCTGCTGCAACCTGTGAGCTTAAAGGATAAAGGATAATACCTTTTGAAGTTCTTTGTGTATGAGGATACTTTGAAAGTAATCTTTTGATGCCTTGTGTCTTCAAATGCTTCACCTTTCAAACTTTAATGGAAAACTTTACAAAACTTCTCGTACCTTTGTCGTCTTCTACTCTCGAGAATCTTTCTGCTCTGATACCACTTGTTGATGTATAAAACACCACAAGAAATGAATTAATGTGACACTAGAACACCTCTATGGTCACCATTAACTCATTGCCACTCCAAACTTTGAGAAATGATAGCCTAAAGTGAGAACTTTGCTTCTACAGAAATTCATAGTCACCGAAATGACATACCTTCAATATTTTGCTAATTTCTCCTAGCTCAAGTATGCTTTCTCCATGAAACTTTATAGGCTGAAACTAGAAGAGTAGAGCTTTCCAACAAGCTATCATATGCATCAAACGGAGCTCTAGAACTCAAGTTATGGCCCTCACAAGATGACCCTGTATGACCTTCCAAAACTGGAAATCTTGCCTGTTTTAGTATTCCTGATGTCCAAAAATAAAAAATTCGATGCCTAGCATCGAATTTCAGTCCAAGTCGATGCCAGGCATCGACGTTGGGCTTTTTTTGGCTATTTTTCTGCACCAGAAACACTCTATTTTACACACACATGAAGAAGATGACTTATATGATAGAAGTCGATGCCGGGCATCCATTTTATGTTGGAACTCGATGCCAAGCATCGAGTTGCTCCACAAACTTCATATTTTTAGAAGATTCAACAATAGTTAACACACAGAGAATGAAAAAATGACTTATCAGCCAAGATTCGATGCCAGGCATCGAATTGCTCAGAAAACTTGAACTTTTGAATTCATCACACAGTAGGCAAACATGGAGATGATGGAGAGAGACTCATACACAGAACTTTACTCAGTTCTTTCTCACAACTATGAAAACTCAGAAGTTTTACAGATGCTTTCTCACTCAGAGAAGCCCGACTATTCTCAGTCGTATAAAATGAACTCCTTCTTCTACTTCTTCTCTCTATTCTCTCTCTCTCACTCTCACCGCGTCAGTTGATACAAACTAACTTATATAGATTTTCGTATTCTCGTGATTTTAAAAAACTTCTAGAACTAAAGTGAACTAACTTTACAAATATGATACATTTGTGAATTTGTCCCTTCACATAGGCATGGGGTTTTCTTCCTAAGATTTGACCTTCAAATATATGTCTAATTAGTGAGTGTTTCTCCAACATACACAGATAAAGGAAAGTCTAAAGAGAAATGTGGTGTACCTCAAGCGTAAGCACCACCTCCTTTACAGTAAATCACGGAGATGTGAGGACTGGTATGAAGAACATGAGCATGTGAAGGCACAAATGTGTGAAGGAGAGGCATGCTAGCATGCACACACATACACACACGTGGATAGGGCAAGATCAAAGAGAGGAAAAATGGAAAGCTTCGATTACAAAAGAGTTCTCTTACAAAAGCTCCAATCTACAACAAGCTAACTCTCTAACAAGCTAACCTCAAAAATGAGCTCTCTAGCTCTTTTTATAGTTTTTAGAGTAGTTTTGGCCCTCTCTAGACCTATTGTCTGACCTAGTTAAAAATTAGGTTCTAGGGCTTATTTGAGGGCACAAATGGAGTCTAAAAATTATGAAAATTGGTAGGATGATACTTCTAATGCTCATAAGAAAAGCTCCCCCCCTCTCGACTCTATCATCCCTAACAGAACCTTGTTGTAGTGGTTGTTCCATGTAGCACTTTGAGAGGTAGTGTATATCCTACATGAACAAGATCTGTCTATCGTCCAAACATAGCAGGGTTGATTGTCTGGTTCTTCATTTGTCACCTCGAGCCTTTGCAAGTTGTACTCCCATTGTAGGTGCTTCTTCCTTGGATTTGAGTTGGATGGTGTATTTGTGTGCTTACAAAGATTGTTATTTGCTCAAAAGAGGTTGTCAGGGTTGATTTGGAGAAACTGCTAGCTTTGAATTGTTTCCTAGGTATTGAAGTTGTCCCCGTGATATCCTCTAGATCTTCCAAAGATGATGTTCATTGTAGTCATCCCAAGTACTTGTAACCCATAGTGAATGATGGGTAAGTGTGTTAGTGCATAGGTTGAAGAAAGTATGTGCCTTGTGCACGGCCTTCTAGTGTGGCCCTATGTATGCTTACTTCAAAAATGCATTGGGAGAAGTATGATGCAAAAATTGGAGGTCTTGAGCTAAGTGCTCAACAGTATGCTGACGAAGAGGTTTCCTAACTATCATGGTTATGGTGTTGCCAAAGTATGGATTCTTACCGTGGTGAATGGTCAATCGATGTTGATCTCTTTGTGTTGTACACCCGACATTGTGATGGACCATCAACTAGTCTTTCATTGTCGATGAATGTTTGTGTTGATGGTTCACTAATGAAATTTTTTGAGTGCTTGGTCCTGTCTCCTCTCTTCAAAGGAACATCTGCCAAATACTGAGAACTGAATTTATTTATATTCCTTGACAAACAACATTGGGTAACTACACCAAGCTTAGTTTCACATATTCTCTTTAGCTCACCATAAGCAAGAGTCTTCTCATCTAGTACACATACAAGGATTTGCAGGGTACTAGAACTACCCCTTGCAGATATCTCCTACAATGCTTGCATACTTACAGTCTTCATGCTCAACACTACTTTCTTCTTGAAATCCCGTTGTCTATTTGATATAGCAATTGTCATGTACTATTTCACTTTCCGTTTTGCTCGAATTGTTGTGACGACATTGATCTTTGCACAAGATGAGTAGTCTATTGGCCTTTGAGCCTATTCTTCCATGATTGAGTTTTTTTGGAACATAGAGCTTTATACACATACAACATCTTTTTTGCTAAGATTAGTCCTAGAAGAACTAAGAGAATGTGTGACATCTAGATTTGTGAGCATGAAATTTTCTAATTCTAATGTAATGCATTGTTCTTGTACCCAAAATTGAAGAAGTTGACTTCTTAGGTTCAAGTTGACTGCATGGTCGTAAATCCAATCTTGACCCAATATGAGTGGCTTTGTAAGGTCCTCATCGTGACACACTAGCATTTTGACTATCATGGGAACATCTTGAAGGTAGATGGGAAGTTCTACCTCGCCCAAACAAGGGGTTTCCAACCCCCCAAACCTATGAGATAGGATTCTATGGGCTTGATGTTCAATTGTAGGTCTTGGTAGTATGACAGTCTAACTGCACTAGTTGCTGCACCTGAGTCAACCAATGCTCTCACATTCCTTATACTCTTTCCTCGTCCTACCTTTACGATCACAAAGGGGCATCGGTCGATTACTTGAGAAGTAAGTATGCCCTATTTTTGGCATATGTCCATGTGATATTTTGGGGATTTTGGGTTGACATCTATGCCTAGTCGCCTTAACCTATTTCTTCTAATGCGCTCTCTTGCCTTGGCTTATGCTCCTTCTCTAACCCTTAACTCTTCTTCTTTTTGCTTCTTAGCAGTGTTAAGTCTCATTAATATGTCCTCTGTAAGAGGTTCTTGATATAGTTTGACTTGGCATCCACTAATATAGTTTGGCAAGATGTCACCTTCCAAAGTGGCCAACTGAACTGCCTCGCTAGTGGAAATTCTATTAATGATCATTGGTCCATATCCTCGCTTTTCCAATTTACAGTAATGTTGCCTTAGTGTATAAACTAGCACTATATCTCCCTCTTTCAATCCTTTATCCTTGATGTGCACATCAAAGTAGGCCTTTTGTCTTTTCTTTGTAGCATAAATGCTTGTTGTCGCTCGTAGCCTCGTCTCACCTAAGCATTCTAGATCCAACATCCTCGAGGACAACTCATATCCATTCCAATCATGCTCTTGTGCTACTTTTAAAGCTCGGATTAGGAATTCTAATGCTAGCACAACATTTCGTCTGAATACCATTTGAAATGGGATGGCATTGAGTACTGTTTTGTAGGCAACTCGGTAAGCCCAAACAACATTGAGTACCAATTTCGTCAATACGTTATAGAGGATCTTATTGGTGCTCTCAGCTTGTCCATTAGCTTGTGAGTGATAGGGGGCCGACTTCTTGTGTAACACCAAGAATTCTTGGAGAAGGTTTTCAATAACTTCATTCAAGAAGTGTGTGACTCTATTGCTCACTAACTCTATTGGTAGTCCATATCGTGTGAACACATTCTCAAATAAGAATTTAGCCATCGTTTGAGCATCATTCTTTGTCATGGCTTTTACTTCTACCCACTTTGTATGGTAATCTGTGGCTACAATAATGTACTCTGCATGGGAGTTTCTAGCTGGGGGGTTAATAGGACCTACGAAGTCTATGCCCCACTTTGAGAATGCACATTTTCGCATCATTGGTCTTAAAGGCATCTCATCTTTTCTAATCGAGTATTGTGCATGTTGGCATGTATCACATTTCTTCACATAGGTATGTGCATTCATATGAAGAGTGGGCCACCAAAGTCCTAAGAATAGAATGGTCTTGATTACTCGATCAGGCCCGAAGTGTCCACCTGCAACACTACTATGTGCAGTTTCTAAGATTTTCAAATAGTCGGATTCGTGAACGCATAATCTTAAGTATCCATCCTTGCCTCTTTGGTATAGGCTTTCTCCTACTAAGGCATAGTCGTGAGCCTCTTGCTTCATGCTCCGTTTTCTTGCTAGACTAGCCTTGCTGGATAGTGTTCCTGATCTCATGAATTCTACCAATGGAGTGCTCCAATCTGGAATTAACGATACATGATAAAGGGTAGAATGCTCCACTGGGGGTTTCTCCTAGCATGCTAGACAATTATTAATCCATTTATGTATTTCTTTGTCCATGCTAGGCCAATACACTCCCAAACATTTTAGATTTTGCAATGTTCATTGTTTAGAATAGTGATTCCCTAGAAAACCTTCATGGGCTTGTTGCGGCCAACTACTATGTTCATTGTCCTCAACACAACAAGCTAATACACCTTCTGTATCTTGTTTGTACATGCTTCTTGCCAATATTTGATAGTTTTATGGTCTTACAATTTCATCTTTATTTGTTTTCACATTCTTATTCGCGGGTCCGAAGGTTAGGACAGGTACCAACTTATTTTCCCACTTAGGAACAACTTCTAAATTAAACACATAAGTGTGACGTAGTTCATCAGACACTCCTTGTGGTGGCTCTCCTGAAGTAATGCGAGAAAGGTGATCTACTCTAAGGTGGGTTCTACCTTTCCTAACAACAACTTCAAAGTCATCTTCCATTAGTAAGAGGAACCATCTTACTAAGCATCCTGTATTGCAAGGTTTATTGACCAAATATAATAAAGCTTGATGATCAATGAAAAACTTGAATTTATTGGCCAATAGATAGTGTCTAAAATTCTTCATGGCATATACCATGCCTAAACCTTCTCTTTGCGTTGTTGTATAATTTCGCTCAGCTGCATTGAGCTATCTACTAGCATATGCTATAAGCAAATCTAAATTTCCTTCACCTGTGGGTTCTGCTAGCACACATCCTATGGCATGATTGGATGCATCCACATGGACATGAAATGGTTTATTCCAATCAAGAGTGGTCAGTATTGGTGCTGTGCACAAACATCTCTTCAGCTCATTGAAGGAGTTTCAACATTCTTCGTTCCACTCAAAATTTGTCATCAAGGCATAAAGAGGTTTAGCTATGATCGCATACATGTGAATTAACATGCGGTAATATCCACAATGTCCCATAAAGGCTTGTACCTCTTTCACATTCCTTGTTCTTGGAAGCTCTGCTATGGCTCTTACTTTATCCTCATCTGTGGATATTCCATTCTTAGAAACAATGTGACCTAAGATCTTACCTTAACGCACCATGACTACACACTTTTTTGGGTTCAAACACACTCAATATTCTCTACACTTGTTGAAGATTTGTCTGAGCTTAGGGATGTGGTATCTTCTTTCTTGCGAATGAGCACATAAATCGTCCACATATACTTCTAATCTCTTTCACAAGAACTCTTTGAATACATGACACATGAGCCTTTGGAATGTTGTAGGTGCATTGGTGAGACCAAATGGCATCACACGAAATGCAAAGATTCCCCATTCTGTTGCAAAGGTTGTTTTGTGTTGATCTTCGAGGGCCATGGCTACTTGATTGTAACCTGAAAATCCATCAAGAAAGCTATAAACTTCCTTGATTGCAACACGCTCTAGGTTCCCCAATCCTATACTATTTGCAGTTGTCGTAGGAAGGGTCTTCGTAGGATCATCTCATAGACATTATTTTTATCAAAGCCACATATAGCAAAGATGTGTTCAAACTCTACACCACAAGTGGTTAGAGTGATTCCTTCTAGCGATCATAGAGGTCTTTCAACATGGCCATCGGCCATTTGAAGCTTCATTCTAGTTGGTCTTAATGCAAGTTTGCCCCATTGCTTCCACAAGGAGGTGGTTGCATTTGCAACACCTAGACCTGAATCTATGGTTGCTTTGGTTGTGTAACCTTGGTAGGTGATTGGAAGATAAGTATTACCTTCTTCACCTTCACTCATGTCTCCTATTTTGTCTAGAGGTATCTCTGGTACTTTCTGCTTAGAGCCTACTTTTGACACATTGGAATTGAGTTCAGGAACTTGATTTGCCACATGCTTCCATAGCTCACGTTTTACTTTGAGCAGCTCTTCTACGGTGAGATGACACTGAACCTTAGTGTTCTTCATGACATCAGTGTTCCTTGGAACCATTGAGTCTTCATGTCTTACCAATATTGTGGGTGCTCTAATCTAAAGAGATTCAGATGCCCATGGGCCTGTGAATTGTGGCAACTCTTGTACAGAATTAGATTCAGAATCTAATCTTTTGTCTTCTTGTTGCTCTACGTGGTCTCCATAAATAGATGGAATGTCTTGGGGAAATTGATCATGAAGGTCATCAATCTCAAGAATCAGAGGGGGATTATCCTTCTCCTTGGCCCACTTCTCTTCTTGTATTTCCCGCAAAAACTCTTGAGAGTGCTCCTGAATTGAAGAAGGTATTCCAGCATCCATGGAATTAGGAACATAAGCTCCCATTGATGGTGAGCTTCCTCTTTCAATAACTGGTTGAGCTTGTGGAGGTAAAGAAACTTGTGGCTTGGTTACCAATTGCTCTAATCTTTCTAATAAGCCTTTGACGTGCAAATCCGGTTTGATAGAGTTTGTTTGATTGAACGATTGACTGGTCTCAAGCATAGCCCGAGCTAGTTCTACCATTTTCATGCACATTTTTGTCCGTTCAATCTCTAAATATGCTCTAGGGTAACTCTTGTCTAGGTTTGCAGCTATTGGCCCTTCTTGAAGTCGAGCCTGATAGGCTTTGAACATCATGTCCAAGCCTTCTGGGATTGGATCTGCAAGAACAGACCCTGGTTGTGGTTTATCACTTCCATGTTTCTAGGGATTACTGATTCTTTATTCATCACTATTATAGTGGGTGCTCTCATGCTAATAGACTTGGCTTCCCAAGGTCCTGTGAACTGAGGTAATTCTTGCAAAGAATTGGATTCAAAATCTGTGTGTTCACTTAGCTATTCTTCCTCTACATCATCGTAGATAGAGGGGATGTCTTGGGGAAATTGCTCTTGCAAGTCATCTATTTCTTGAATAGGAGGGTGGGTTCCCTGTTCTTTTCTCCACTTCTCTTCTTGGATTTCTCTTACAAATTCATGCGAGTATTTATGTATGGAAGATAGGTTGTCTTCAACCTTTGTGTTTGGTACTTGAGACAGGGGTGGTGCATTCTTTTCTTGGGTCTCAAAGTCATTCGGGTTCCTATGCAGATTCTTTTTCTCGTTGCCATTGACCAAGTATTCTAACCTCTCCAGTAGTCCTTGAAAGTGTAACTCAGGTTTTGCCATGTTATTCCAATTAAGATAATGAGAGGCTTCGAACATAGTTTGTGCTAATTCTAACATCTTCAAACAACGTTTAGTCCTCTCAATTTCTAGATCTGCTCTTGGATAGTTCTTACTCATTTCAACTATCTGGGGTCCTTCTTTTAATCTACCATGATATGCACAAAACATCATGTCTAAGTTTTCTAGTATGGGTTTCGCTAAAACTAATCCTGATCTCTGAGCTAGGTTCTCTTGATTAGATTCTTGGGAAGTCAGTTCTAGGATCTTGTCCCTAGATTCCTTTAAACTTCCTTCCAACTCAATTATCTTTTTACTCCATTTCCTCTTAATTCTTTCTCTGGAATCCTTCCAAGAGCTCGTCTTTTTATTACTAGACTCTCCAACTTTTCTATATTCGGCTATCTTCTCAGGATTAAGCTATTGGTTTTGTAAGAGCGCCTGGGATCTTGTTATAGCTTGGATAGGCACGTATGTAGGGTTGGATCCATCTACGTTGTGTACAATACCTATCACATTGATCGATGTCACTTTTTAATCAATAGCAGGGTTCTTGGGACAATCTTTGATGACATGCTCTTTACCACACTTGGCACAAAAGCCTTGTATGTTATAGTATTGTGACGGTCCTACTATTGGAAGATGTGGACAATCCTTTATGAAATGATCTCCTTGGCACCTAAAGCATGGTCCTCTAGGGCCCTGTGGTCTTTGCTGTCTCAATTGGGGCCACATATTCGGATTGGTATACATCACATTAGCATAATCGGGCTCCCAACTGGGTTCCAATGGTGGACTATCATATTGATATGTTTCCACATGTTCTGGTGACTCCGTGTAATATGCGGGTGGACTATCTACATGAGTAGAGTCGAAACTGTTAAAATTAGGGTCACTTTTTGTGATCAGGCGTGAAGAAGGCACTAAAGCCCTATTGAGGTTTTCTTCTGCAACAACATATTTCACTAGGATGACATTAGCTCGTGGGGGTGGCTGCTGAGCTAAAATAGGTTGAGGTCTCTGTTGAGCCTGATAAGGATAGTGTTGAGGAGGCCTATAGTAATGAGGGTGAGCATTATATTGACCTTGATACCTACCTGGTTGGGGGTATGCTTGCGGGTAGTTCTATCGTACTACTTGTTTGTTGTATGCATAGTCTTGAGCCGTGTGATTTGTGTATCATCTCTCAATTGTACAATACTGGCCACTAGGGTTGGCTTGCAGTTGTGTTGCATTGGGTCACACATTTGCCATATGATCGCCACCACACGTGTAACAACGCTTGTTTGTTGTTAACCTAGGCATCTGTTTACTAGAAACTCCTAGCTTGTGGGCCACTTTTTTTGCTAGGTTCTCTATCGAGCTAGAAAGTTTTGAGGATGCTAGAGATGAACAATCTGAGTGCTTATAGACTTTTGAGAGTTCCAACTCATCTCCAAGGTTGTCCTCAATGTCTATACAAATTCTTATGCATTGCTCTAATGTTCTGGGTTCCTTCAAGTATACATAGGAGCATAGTTTAGAGCTCAAGAGGCCATCTAAAAACAATGACACTTGCTTGGCCTTTGAGGGTAATTCTTGCATCAGACATCTTTCAACGTATTGTCTAAACCTACATCCTCCAAGTCTGACTGTTTCTTGAGGGGTATGCTTGAAGCTATGAATTAATGAGGATGTATCATGTATGATTCCACTTTTAGAGAATTCCATGATGAATGACTCTAACAAGTGATGGATATCCCTAAATTGCCTTTGTTGCAATGGTTGGAACCAAGTTAAAGCTGTGTTCTTTAACGTTAGCCCAAATGCATTATATTGCATGAACATATCTTCTACTTGCTCTGCTCGGAGCACTTGCTTAAATTCTGCAACATGGTCGTAGGGATCTCCTGTCCCATCAAAGAAGTTTTTCATTGACTTTACTAACTGAGTGGGTCTTAATATCCTTGGGTGTTTACATGGTCTATGTAGAGGAAAATCATCTCTACCACCTAGTATTCTAAGTTCCCTTTGTCTTTCCACTCTATCAGTGTCCATGGTTGGTCTATCTCTCCCTATGGAATGAGTGAAACTTACTTTTGGTCTCTCTTTGTTCTTCTCTCTTTGAGTACCATGGGCTAAGGATGTCCCAGCACCCTGATGGCTCATGTTTACATTTGTTCGAGATGGGAGGAAGACTAACTCACCTCTCCATGCGTAGGTATTTCTTGCGTGGTCTGGTACTAGAAATACGCGTTCCAAAGTATCATCTATGTATACAACGTTTCTAGGTGTATCTAGGTCCTTGAATTCATAAATCATGATGGAGCCTACCTCACTAGGTTGTTCCATTCGGTATCTCCAAAACGCTTCATCAGTTTCCTTATTCAGAAACAATTCTATGCTTCTCTTATCCTGAGGGATCCAATTCGGGATTAGTACTCTTGTCAGTACAGATTTCCCTCTAGGTGTCCTAGGTTCTTCTCCTAGCGGTTCTGTTCATTGGGTTCTCGCTTCCGTATCTAATTGAACTATACCAAAAACTCGTTGGTATGATTTGGTTGAGTACTTATGATGTACATTGTTCCTTCTTTGTCTATGTATGCGTCTCTCTCAAATTTCACTACTGGATGATCCAATCCAATGGGTTGGTCGGGATTGTGCAATTGCACCATTGATCTTCACAAACCATCCTCATAGATGTGAGAACCTAAGTGGTTGGTTCGGACATATTCTTATTGAGTTCTATAGGGTCCTTCAGGGCTTTCCAAATATGCTATGTTTAACCCTCCTTTGGTGTTTTTGTGCTAAAAGCAATTTCTGATTCACTGGTATATGAGCCCAACTCGTAAGGATAGCTATTCAATTGTTAAGCCCACAAACGTGCAGTAGTTCCTACACTTGCTTCTGATGATCTAAGGCTTCGTCGGTCTGACTAACCTATATGCTTGCCCGATCTAAGGTTCATGAATTTACTTCTTGGCACTCTCTGATCATCAATGTCTCTTTGTTCTTTAATTGCTTGTTTGCTTTTAAATTCCTTTAGATCCTTGTCTTGTAACGATGTCTATGTAGGGAGTCGACTTTCCATTGTACTTTTGAGTTCTCGTTTCGTCAAACTTAAATCCTTTCCTTTAGGTCTTCATATCTCACACTTTTATCTGAGTCTTGGACTTGAAAATTAAGTCTCTTGGACTTGATGTGTTCCTATCATCATTCTAATTCAATCCACAGTGCTAGACGTTTAGCCTAAGCTAATAATTGACTGAGGGGGTTGAGTATTCTTCCAACCTCGAGTCAGCTCCTCTCATTGCTCTGATGCCCAAGAAGTCACACTTCCCAAGCCTTGCGTTCTTCACTGCCTTGCTTTGATTGCCTTTGATAGCCCTTGCTAGACGTGTAAAAATTCAATGTTTAGACCAATTCTTAACTTAATGATCAAGCACTTTAATATATACACCTTTTCCAGTCCCTTCTCCTTTGGCAAAATTTCTCAAATGCCCCCTTTCTTTTCTAGTCCCACAAATGGTCAGCCTCAAATTTTCTTATCTAAAAATCAACGCATTCTTCTTGGAAAAAAAGTTGAGGTCATGTAGTACTCGTAAAGGGCTTTCTAATGAGCTATAAAGCTCAATAACAGACTTCATATGACAAAGATATGAACATTCAGACTTTTGGGAAAAAAGTGACAAACAAGTTTTTCTTCAAATATGAGCTAAGGGATCTCCAATGAGCTTAATCACCCAAAAGTTTTCTCAAAATAGCCTTAAATTAGCCCAAAAAATTAGACCCTAAATTTGGCATTTTGGGTGGACAATCGCGATGGTCTGGGATAATCGCGATGGTTTGGGACCGTCGTGATGGTTCAAGTGAACCGTCACGATGGTGTGAGACCATCGCGATGGTCCGGCCAAGCCATCGCGATGGCGTGAGCCAATCGCGATGGTGTGACACAATCGCGATGGTGTGAGCCCGTCGTGATGGTCCACCAAACTAATGATTTTCAAAATGCAACTGTGGATTCATGCAAGCTCAAGGGTCGTCTACCTCGTGGTGTGGTCGCTTACCAAAAGTGCCGACTTTGTCAGACCATCACGATGGTCCAACTCCAACGATAGATCCTAACAGAAAGTGAATTTCTTACCTTTTGGAAGCTTTCCTACTGCTCTGGAGCACTATACCTGCAAGAAAACTCAAAAACACACATAGCACAACAAGCACAAAAGCTCTCTCTCTCTCTCGCATGCACAAATGAGGCGAAATGAGGAGGATGGGTGGATATGGTGAATTTTTTGATTTTTTTCGGAATGGGAGAAGATGATGCGGTGGTGAAGAAGGAGTGTAGGGGAGATGAAAAACACAAAAAACTAATTAAAAACAACAACAAAAACTGAAATTTTTACCTTCCAACACCACTTCTTGCTATACTCTTACCATCACACGTTTGTCCTAGACTCGTTCCCCAACAACGGCGCCAAATTTGCTATTGCTCTAGCACAATGGTAAGTACCACGCTAAGAAGCTCCACCTCCTTAATTTCAATCCGCGAAAGAGATAGGAGTGATATGAAGATCGTGAATGCGAGATGTTGTGAGAGTGAAGGTGAGAAGCATAGAGATGCACACACACATGTAAGAGACAAGCAAGAAACAATGGAAGGTAGGAAATTAGATTCTATTCTCAAGATCTCAATTAGAAGCTCTAGCTCACACTAGCTCATACAAGTCTACACTAGCTCTCCTAAAAAAGGACCTCTCTACCTCTCTTTATAGTTTTTTTACTAACTTTGACCGGTTTCACATATAGTGATCAACATAGTTAAAAAATAGGTTCTAGGTGCTATTTGAAGGTCTAAACGAGGTCTAAAAAATTGGTAGGCTCATTCTACCTAAGCTACTCAAGCTTGATGACTCCTCGGCTTGCAGAAAATGGAGCTACTAATTACAAAAATGGTTGTTTTATGTTACATATGGTACAAGAGTGATGAAAATCACTGTTGGGAGTTTTGAATAGTATTATAAAACATATTTCTTTGAAAAAATAATATGCTTGGCTCCCCACTACCTCATTGTAATCCACCTTCGCATACTTCCTCGTCGTCTGTGCCTCTAGCTACTACCAACATAGGTTCTAGGGCTTATTTGAGGGCTCAAACGGAGTCTAAAAATTATGAAAATTGGTAGGATGATACTTCTAATTCTCTTCAAGCTTGAGGACTCCTCGACTTGCACAAAATGGAGCTACAAAAAGGTGAAATGATATTTACAATGGTTTTTAGTGCTGAAAATCACTATTTTATAGGGATTTCTTCTAAAAATTTCACATACACTTCTTGGAGCTCCCTATTTGCTCCTTCTTCTTGTGTGTCCACTTCTTTGATGCACTTATTATGCTTGTCCTTGACCTTGAGCTTTAACACAAGGGAAACACAAAAAGGTTGAAGATGAAGGTACTACTTCTCAAGCTAACTATGCAGGGAGAGGTAGGAACACAAGAGGAAGGGGCAGAAGAGGTAAACAAGGTAGGGGGAGATCTTTCAACTCTTCCCCACGCAACATATGTGGACTATCTAATCATACTACAGGTGAGTGCTATAGGAACTTCAAGAATCAGAGAGGAAGAGGATATCAAAGAGATGGCTACTCACAATCAAGAGGAAGATTCAACCATAATCAAGGCTACAACCATGGCGACAATAACAACTACAACAACAATTATCAAGGAGGATACAAATCAAGGAAGGACTTCAAAAATTATACAGAGGATCAAGAGGATTCTCTTCTCATTATGAATATGACATCAAAATAAGGTATGAATGATCAGCACCTCTTCTATATTGACTCAGGTTGTTCAAACCATGTAGCAGGCAATGTAGCTCTTCTTTCTGATCTTGAGAAGCCCAAAGGAAAGCACCAAGTACAAACAAGTGATGACACCAAGAATTCAGTGGTCAAGGTAGGAAATGTCAAAACTTCTGATAGGAATAGAAATCTGTTGAGCATGGTTCTTTATGTACGTACAATCACCAAGAATCTGATGAGTGTTGGACAGATAGTGGAAAAGGGTTTGTAGGTTAGGTTCAACAAATATGGAGCTTAAGTGGAGTACCCCCAACATGGATTCAAGAGAATTTCCAAGGGAGAAAAAACACGAAGACTATTTACATTTGAACTTGAAAACACTAGAAATATTGCACTTTACAATTACAAGGATCAAACATTATTAGAGCTTGAGATTTGGCATAAAAGATTAGGGCATATTGGTGAGAGAACCTTGAAGCAAATATGTAGAGATCAATGTGTGCTTGGGATACCTAATGTATCCAAGCAACACATGATCTATAAATGTGGTGCATGTCACTTTGGTAAATCTCACAGGTTACCCTTCTCAAAGAAAGGCATATGTATGAGGATTACTTGGAACTTGTCCAAATAGATGTGTGGGGACCAAGCAAGGATCCTTTAATTTCAAGCTCATGGTATTATGTGTCTTTCATTGATGATTTCAGTAAATGGACTATCATGTACTTTATGAAACATAAAGATGAAGTGTTCAGTTGCTTTAAGAAGTATCTTGCACTTGTGGAAAATCACACAAGAAGAAGTCTAAAGAGGTTACGGTCAGATGGAGGAGGTGAGTACTTCTCCGGTGAATTTGATGCATTCTTGCAGGACAGAGGTATCAAAAGGGAGATTACTACAAGGTATACCCTCGAGCAAAATGGGGTAGCAGAGAGGAGAAACAGGTTGATTGTGGAAACAGCTATATCAATGCTTAATGAAAAAAGGTTACCTAATTATTTGTGGGAAAAAAAGTATCTGCTACCACTTATCTTATTAATAGGTTGCCATCCAAATCACTTGATGGGATGACCCCATATGAAGCATGGCATGGTAGGAGGCCATCACTTGATCATTGCAAAATCTTTGGATGTGTTGATTATGTGCGTGTTCCATCTCAAATCAGAGATAAGCTAGACCCCAAGGCAGAAAAGTGCATCTTCATAGGGTATGATTTAAATCAGAAAGGATACAAGTTTTATAATCCATCCAACAAAGGATTTATGGTCAGTAGAGATGTTGTGTTTGATGGGAATGATTCTTGGTTTGAAAGTGAATGTAGGAAAGTTAAGTTGCCATATGACTTGGAAGAGGAGATTCCAAGCCTCACCAAGGAGGAGCCAAGCCAAATTGAAGACATCAAATTAGATGATGAGGACATCATCAACCTAGAAGAATTCAAGGCATGGAAATCAAAGAGCAAGGCTAAAATGAAGAGGTTGGCAGACTTACCTGAATCATCCAACCAAGATCTAAGGAGATCACAAAGGGAGAGCAAGAAGCCAATCAGTATGGGTATGATACTTCATTAGTTACTAAGCATTACATTTATCTTGCTAAGGATTTATCACTTGAAGAGCCTTCATCATATGAAGAGGCCAAGACCAAAGTAGAATGGAAGGAAGCTATGGATGAAGAAATAGAAGCACTCCAAGAGAATGATACTTGGGAGCTAGTACCCAAGAAGGCATCAATGAAGGTAATTGGTTCTAGATGGATTTACAAAACCAAAAGAAACTCAGATGGATCCATAAATAGGTATAAAGCTAGACTTGTGGCAAAGGGTTTTGCACAAACCCAAGGAGTTGATTATGAAGAGACTTTTTCACCTGTGGCTAAAATGCCAACCATCATAGTATTGGTAAGTGTGGTTGCATCAAGGAATTGGAATATGTATCAATTGGATGTGAAAAATGCTTTTCTGAATGGTTGGATTTAAAGGAGGTTTACATGGCTCAACCTCCTGGCTATGAAGACCCAAGCAAGGTGAATTATGTGTGCAAATTAAACAAAGCTCTATATGGTTTGAAGCAGACACCTAGGACATGGAATTATAGGTTAACTACCTATCTTCAAGATCAAGGATTCATAATGAGCAAGGCAGATTCTTCTCTGTTTGTCAAGAGGAGCAATTGAGAATTGATATATTTATGTGTGTATGTTGATGACATCATCTTGATAGGTAGTGATTCCAATGGCATCAAACAGATCAAGAACCAAATGATGCAGGAGTTCAAAATCAGTGACCTAGGACTTCTAAAGTATTTTCTTGGACTTGAATTGGTCTACACAAATTCTTGAATTTACATTACTCAAAGGAAGTATGTGCAGGACATGTTGAAGAAATTTCACTTGGAGAATGCAAAGGTAGCTAGCACCCCTATGGAGGTAAATCATAAATTGAGTGCTCATGAAGGTGATTTTCTTGAAGACATTGCAGGTTATCAAAGCATAGTTGGAAGTCTAGACTATGCAACATTGACAAGGATTGACATAGCTTATGGAGTAAGTGTTTTAAGCCAATTCATGCATAAACCTAGAGCACCTCACTTGGAAGCTACCAAAAGGATTTTGAAGTATCCCAAGGGTACTCAAAATCAAGGTTTATACTTTCCATACACTTCAAATTTAGACATCAAGCTTTACTCAAATGCATATTGGGCATGTTGTAAGGATGAATGGAGGAGTACTTCTGGTTATCTTACTTTTGTAGGTGATAAGCCCATTTCATGGTCTTCCAAGAAGCAACCTACTGTTGCTTTATCCTCAACAGAGGCTGGATATAGGGGATTAGCCAATGCTACACAAGAAGCCATATGGATTAGATTACTATATTCAAAATTGGGACTACACTCAAACGTACCTATGATCTTTGGTGACAATACAAGCTCTTTGCATCTTGCAGCAAATCCTATCTATCATGCAAGAACCAAGCATATAGAAGTACACTATCACTATGTTAGAGAGAATTTATTGAGCAAGGAGATTCAACTTGCATATGTGTCCACAAATATGCAATGTGCAGATTTATTGACCAAAGCACTTGATGGTACTAAACTTTGTAGGTTTAAAGCTATGATTGGATTGCAAGACATTCAGGAGGATTGATGTTGGAACTCAAAGTCAAGCACAAGCATGGAAGCACATCAGAAAGGTGGACACACACAAGAAGAAGGAGCAAGTAGGGAGCTCCAAGAAGTGTATGTCAAATTTTCACAAGGATTCTCTACAAAAATAGTGATTTTCATCACTAAAAACCATTGTAAATACCATTTTCTATTTTTGTAACTCCATTTTGTTCAAGCCAAGGAGTCCTTGAGCTTGAGGAGTATTAGAACTATCATCCTACCAATTTTCATAATTTTTAGACTACGTTTGAGCCCTCAAATAAGCCTTGGAACCTAATTTTTAAGTAGGCCGGACACTAGGTCTCGACAGGGCCAAAACTAGTCAAAAAACTATAAAAAGAGCTAGAGAGCTCATTTTGAGGCTAGCTTCTTAGAGAATAGAGCTTTTGTAAGAGAAATCTTTTGCAATCAAAGCTTTCCATTGTTCCTCTCTTTGATCTTACCTTGTGCGCGTGTGTGTGTATGTGTGTGCATGTTTGTGTGCTTTCACTCACGCACTTGTGCCTTCACTTGCTCGTGGTCTTCAAACTGGTCCTCACGTCTCCGCGGATTGACAAGTAAAAGAGGTGGTGCTTACGCTTGAGCTACACCAAATTTTGGCGCCGTTGCCGGGGAGAGAGCTTCGAGGACGAGCGTTGTGATGGTAAGATCGTAGATTTGCGACGTTGGAAGGTAAAAAAACTGTCATTTTTGTTCATTTTCTGATTTTTCTTCTTCATCTTCTTCATCATCATCATCTCCACCTTCTTCCATCTTCTTCTTCATAGAAATTTCTTGTTTTTTAGTGCATTTTCACCATTTTCATACCATTTTTCATGCATTATTGTGTGGGAAGGAGTTAGGAAGTGCAAGGGAGAACAAGTGCCTGTGTTTTTCATGATTTTTTGCTCATACAGAGCTCGCCATTGCTCGACGCTCAAAAATTCGAAGTTCCCGCCAAAAAACGTGATTCTGTGAAAATTCAAATTTTTTTGAGAATCATGATTTTCTGTTTCCCGCCTAAAAGCTTGCTGAAAGAATCACGATTTTGTGGTCATTCTCAGAATCGCGATTCTGTGGTTGTGCTCAAAATCGTGATTCTCACAAATCACGATTTTCAGCCAAAAACACGATTCTCTAAAAGACAATTTTGTGAAAACACGATTCTCTGAGACAAAATCGCGATTTTCATGTAAAAAAAACACGATTCTGAGAACCACGATTTTGTGAAAAACACGATTTTGTGAATCACGATTCTCTGAGACAAAATCGCGATTCTCTAGAACACGATTCTGTGAAACACGATTTTGTGAAAACACGATCCTGTGAAAACACGATTTTGTGAATCACGATTCTGTGAACCACGATTCTGTGAAAACATGATTCTCTGAGACAAAATCGCGACTCTCTAAAACACGATTCTGTGCTCAAAATCGCAATTTTCAAAAAAACACGATTCTGTGGTTGTGCTAAAAATCGCGATTCTCTAAATTTTTGGAAACCATGATTCTCTGAGACAAAATTGTGATTCTCTAGAACACGATTCTCTAAGACACGATTCCCTAAAACACGATTTTCAAAAACACGATTCTCTTCTCAAAATCGCGATTCTCACAAATCACGATTTTCAGCAAAAAAACACGATTCTGAGAAAACACGATTCTGTGGTTGTGCTCAAAATCGCGATTCTCAAAAACACGATTCTCTGCTCAAAATCGCGATTCTCAAAAACACGATTCTCTGCACAAAATCGTGATTCTCACGAATCATGATTTTCAGCAAAAACACGATTTTGTGAAAAGGCGATTCTGTGAAAACACGATTCTCTGCTCAAAATTGCCATTCTCACAAATCACAAATTTTAGCCAAAAACACGATTTTGTGAAAACACGATTCTCTGAAAGTTCACAATATCGCGATTCTCTTGAAGTTCACAAAATCGCGATTCTCTGAAAGTTCACAAAATCGCGATTTTTTCCAGAAGGTCCTGTTTGCCTATTTTGATCCCCAGGAGCCTGATTTGACATAACTTTTTCATCTAAAGTCCAATTTTTGAGCTCTATAGCTCGTTGGAAAGCTCGTTTTGAATTCTACACGGCCTCAACTGTTTTTTATAAGAATAACGCGTTGATTTTTAGATAAGATAATTTGAAGTTGGACTTCAAGTGGGACTAAGAAACCAAGGGGGCTCCAAAGGATTTTTGAACCATACCAAGGGGAAATTTTGGACTCTTAGCCGAAGCTTATGAACCTGAGATCTGGTAGACATCTAGGCAAGGATAGACAAAGCATTAGATCTTCTCAGTCTAGTGTCAACCATACAACTAAGTCTTGGGCACAACAACTAAGTGGTCATCCTTACGGACTAAGTTCAGACACAAGTGACTCAGAAATGTCTTTTAGCATGGGGAAACCTGTAGGTGGCTCAGGGACTGCCAATCTACAAACACCAAAAGGTCCCTATAAGATGTAGTTGGAATATATTTGGACCAACCGATTAGGTGCTCGCATCTATGAGGATGGCCTGAGGCGATCAGTGGTCCAACTCAAAAATCCAGATCAATCCTTTGGACTTGAACACCCGGTGGTCAAGTTCGAAGAGGGTTCATACATTGATAAGGAAGGAACCATGTATGTGGTCACCAACCTACCAGATAGGATTGATGAGTTTGGAAATATCATTCCTGAGAATGAGATAGAAGACCTAGAACAAGGAAATGTAGGACAAGGACCCCAGACTCCTAGGGGCAAGTCAGTTTTGACCAGAGTGATCACTCCACATTGGATTCCTCAAGATAACAAAAGCATAGAACTATTCTTGAATAGAGAAACAGAGGAAGCCTTTTGGAGATTCAAGCCAGATCAACCTAGCCAATTGGGCATAGTCATCATCTACGAGTTCAAGGACCCAGAGATACCAGGCAAAGTTGTCTACCTGGATAACACGTCAGAGAAAATTTTCTTGGTAACAGAACATGATAGACATGCATATAATTGGAAGAGTGAATTGATTTTCCCTCCACCAAGATCCAATGTTTCCCATGGCCTCCAAGGAGTAGGATCATCCCAAGCTCATGAAGCCCAGAGAGAAAGAACTAGAGAGAGACCTGAGGTAAGTTTTGCACACACGGTGGGCAGAAATAGAGCAGGATTTGAAAATGAAAGACTTGAAAGAGAGAGACATCAAGCACATAGGCAACAAAGAGATGAACATGATTTTCCATTGACTAGACCCCGAGAGCACACAAGAACCCTTAGACCCACTCAAGTGATCAAGGCAATGAAGAATTATTTTGATGGATCAAGAGATCCTTATGATCATGTGGCTGAGTTCAAACAAGTGTTAAGAGCTGAACAGGTTGAGGATTTATTCACCCAGTATGAGGCATTTGGTTTGACTCTTAAGGGCACTGCCTTGGCTTGGTTTCAACCATTGAGTAGTCGCAACTATCGCGATATAGGTCAGCTGCTAGACAAATTCATTGTAGAATTTTCCAAGAGTGGTATCAGACATAACACATCATCTTTGATCCACAGTTTCAAGCAGACACCCCAAGAAACAGTGCGACTAGCAGGTAGAAGGTTCAGACAATACCTCGAAAGGTGCCCTGCTCCAGAGTTACCCACACCAGCCAAACAAGTGGCTTTGTTCTTAGATGGCTTACAGAGCACAAAGTTAAGATCATATGTGTACTTGAAAGAGCCTAGATCGATAGAAGAGTGTGTGCGGACGTGCATTGACATAGAAGATAACTTGGGTGAGGAGTTAGGATTGTCCAAACTCTATAAGGATTCTGATAGTTCTACTAGTCATACTTCGAAAATCTCCACAGAAATAGATGAGATAGTTGAGCAAGTTGCCAAGAAGCTGGGAGTCCAAAATAGACAAACACAGAGAGTCACCTCATTGAACCGATGTTATACGTGCAGAGGGGACCACATGGCTAACGTATGCCCAATGCAAAACCAAAACATTAGAGAAAGGAATGCTCCATATTGCACTATTGAGAGAAAATACACGAACCACACGACTCAAGATTGTCCCTACAACATTAGGAAAAAAGGTGAACCCTGGATGGGCCTTTTAGCTCAAGGAGTGATTAGTGATGGACCAATCAGAAGAGGGTGGTGGCCACAGTCTATACCCTATAAAATACTAGGCTGAAGGGGGAAGAGGGGACAAGATTCCTCTATGTTCAGGGTTGTCTTCTAGAGAGAGAAGAAATCTCGTAATCAGGCTGGGCCCAAAAATTCAAAATTTTTTAAAAGTTGTAAAACTCATCATAATACCATTAAATGACCTCCGTATCACTTTTCAAGGTCAAAAGTGCTATTTTTGACTTCTAATTCAAAATCCGTGCATGTTTGTGGACTAAAAAAGTGACTTTTTTCAAAATGACTCAAAAAACTCTATTTTCCCTCTTCAAACTCCCATTTTCATACCCAAAACCCAAAAAGTCATATTTTTCACCTCTATTCCCTCCATACCATACAACAGAAGCATTGTTTCTCCTCCTACCATTCTCCCAACTTCTACAGCAATGACAACAACTCTTACTCCCATGGAAAGCTCCAGAGCTCGTAGGAGACCAAAGGACGAAGTTCACACAATGACGTGCCACAACATGAAAACAATGGAAGGAAGTTGGCTACCACAAGTGTTTTGCAAAGGTGCATGGGTGTACATGCAGCCATCTGGACTTGGTCCTCATCGTGTTCGAGATCGTGGAAATTTGGATCTTCATTGGAAAGGTAAGCTCTTAGGCTTCAAGCAGCAAACACATGGTGGGATGGTTGCTATTGTACAACATGTCTTCACAGTTTCAACCATGAAGTTAGAAAACTCCAATAGAATTAGATATCCAATCCATTGTGAGTATTTCTATTTTCTCAATGCTTCATGGCGTTAAATGTCTTAATTACTCATCTCATATGTTTTTCATTGCTACAGTCATATTTCCTTCTAGTTTAGTGGAAGAGCAACCACTTCATAGTCTCACAGGAACTTTCAAAGCATTACATGCAGACATTGGGGCATTAGTGTTTCCAGATGTACCTCCTGCTAAACTTATTCGTGAAAGGATCTTCTTTTACACTCACAAGTACATTGTTCCTTCCACAGATGGTGAATATGGAAGGTTGGAGATTATCAAAGTTGACACTCTTCTTAGTTTAGAGTGGCCAAAACCTGATTTTTGGTCCATATCATCTTTCAAGCGTAAGATGGTGATGGACATACATAACTCTTTGAAATTCACACGAGTATCTAGATCAATAGGTCTTCATTGGACTCTACCAATCCATTGCTTTGTTTTCATATTTCAAGGCATTCCTTTTGTAGAAACTCCTACAATGTTCCTATGTAAAGATATTACATACGAAGCAGTAGAAGGATTGTTAGGGGAAAACTGGGGTTATGTAGAAGGATTGTCAAAAGGGGATAGATATCGTTGTAGAATTGGTGACACAGGTATAGGGTTTCGCTATTTAAAACATCGCACCTCATTGTACATCAGATTTTATTATGATCGTTGGATGTGTAAACTAGGAGAGTGGATACCTTTGCAAAGCTCGGAGGGATCTTTAGCTTCATTTGAAATTAATGTGAAGTTACCAAACAATGATATGGAGGTGGTTTTAGTTAATCAACATTGGAACTTGGCCAACTTGAGAGAGCACTTACTTATCATGGGATATGACGATCTTCATGATTTCAAATTTCGAATACGAGGGAACAAGGTAAGAGTTGTATTCCATATACACATATATATATATATATATATATATATATATATATATATATATATATATATATATATATATATATATATATATATATATATATATATATATATATATATATATATATATATATATATATATATATATATATATATATATTATTCTATCACTATTGTTCATGATTTGAAAATGTTTTACTCTTTTATGAATTGTCCACAGATTGGAAAGAGATTGGAAGACAAAATCAAGGTTCTTGCAAATTGGAGCATGGATGGAACTGACATTTCATTGTCATAACTCTTTTTTGTAAAGATACTGTGAAACCTGTAAACAAACCTATTTTTGCAATGAAAAATTTTTCACATTTGCTTCAAGGATATTTTGGCCACATTCTACTTGTATCTGTACATTCTCAAGGTTTTTCTTGAAAGAGCATTCTTATTGTTTATTTCCTTTGATGTGATCTCAAATGTCAAAGTTTTCCTTTTCAAGACTCTTATGTTTTAATTTAAGGAAAAGTCACTTCTATGAAAAAGTGGGACCCATCACTTAAAAATTCTAGAAAAGTTATAAATAGGAGTCCTCTCTCCTCATTTCTCACTTTTGCAACCACATTGAGTGTTAGAACAGTCTGCATTTGCAAGCTATGGCTTCCACCTCTGTACCTACTAAGAGTGCACGCCACAAGTTTCTAGAATTTTTGGAGGATTCAGATTATAAAGGTCAACATGACCTATATGATCTTCTCTCCAAGGTTCTTGACCTCCATGGAACCGTGCAAATGAATGCCGATGCTTTGGAGGAGCTACTTCAATATATGCAAGTTCATATATTGCGTTTCTCCATTGAAATACCACCATATGATGGAACTTGGGTTCCATGTGACCTTCTCACCTACATTCACAAAGGTGATGAGGCTTTTGCAAAACGATTGAAACGGTTCCAGGCAATTGCAGAGGAAGCAGGGCACCTTCTTGATGAAACTGTGCCACTTATAAGGAAATTGAATAGGAAACGCAAGATGGGTGCAAAATATCTTTCATTCATTGCTGCCACAATTTTCTTTGTGAATGAGGAACCAGAACCAATTCCTCATGAGATCCCTCATCTTCTTACAGGTGGTTTTGTCGAGGATAAAAAGGAACCACCTCAAGAACCCTTGAATCTCCTATTAGAGAGAGAAGCTATTGAGAAAACTTATCCTCATGGTGTGGATGATAAGTTGAAAGAAGTGCCTAAGCCATCCACCTCTTCGGAGCCAGAAGCAATTATTCCAGAGGTGGAGATTGAAACTTTTTCAGTGGTTCTTGTCGAGGGACAAGAACATTTGTTTTTACATGATGTAGAGAAGGCATTTGGGCTACGGCTTGATGAATGCCTAAGTTTGTTTTGTACTTTGTCAAAGTGTCCTTTGGATAGTACCTCTGAGTTGTTGGAGAAAAAGTGTTTGCCATTTGGTGACTCAGTGGCTGACACAATAAAATTGGTTTGCAATGACATACTCACAAGTGAACATGAACATATCACAGAAGAACAATTTAATAATGCACAAGAAAGGATATTGGAATAAAAAATTCCCACCTCACCAGTAATCGAGCAGAGTGGGATGTCCCACTCCAGCATTAATTTACAACTTCAAGAGAGAGGAGAAGAAGAAGATAGAGTTCAGGATGTAAGTATCTTCAATTCATGTCATTCATTCTTACAAACACATGCTGCTACTAATCATAAAACTTTGTGCAGGAGGTGATTGAAGTCGACAAGTTTGCAGCAAGGAGCGGAGGTGATCGAGTGGCTCGTGGAGGTGGCTCATCCCTTGCAAACTACATTGGGAAACTTCCCAAAGACCATTTTGTAATTATCCATAAAGAGTTCAGTCCTCAGGGCCACTTCATGACATGGTGTCTAAAGGCCTTAAGTAAATTGCTTTGTTTATCAACCATTACACAGGGGAGTAATTATATCTTTTTAGTTAAGAAATCCCTTGTAACTACAACCTTAGGTTCCAACTTCCGTGGAAAGGTCTTAGGCCAAATAGGTATATCTCTAGGTCTAGGTGTTAGAAATGTTGATCAAATAGCAAACTCAATTTTGACTTACACCCTACCCATGGCTTTGGAGCGTCGAAAGAGAGTCATTGAGAAACTCAAAGCCAATTGATGTAAACAATTGAATTAATATCAAATTTTCACTTTGCTTTATTTACAATTGTCTCAAGTATTTCTTTTTCAGTATATTATCTAAAATTCTTTTGGACCTGCATGTGATGTATTGATGTCATGTAGGGCATTGGGAGGACCTTTAGTTTCATTCTTTTGGACTCTTGATCATTGGGTATGGCCCCCATTAAGGTCTTCTAGGGCATTGGGAGGCCAAATAAGGCCCTGCCACAGAAACGCGGGAGAAGGCCCTGCAAAACGTTTGCAGGGCCTTCTCCCGCGTTTCTGTGGCAGGGCCTTATTTGGCTTGCCAATGCCCTAGAAGACCTTAAATGGGATAAAGAAGGTCCAAAAGAATGAAACTCAAGATCCTGACATGCCCAAGGTTACCTTACATGAGACTGAACCTTCACTAGATGGATATTTTCAAGAATGCAAATGTTCTAAGTTTCAAAATGCTCTGCTCATATGTTTCAAAGGTATAGGGAGGTCAAAATTTGTTCATATTAACTACCCCTGAACTAGCTTTACTAGTCATGATCCCTCTTTCATATTTCAAAGGTTTTGTAGGGCATTAGGAGGCCAAATAAGGCCCTGCCACAGAAACGCGGGAGAAGGCCCTGCAAACGTTTTGCAGGGCCTTATTTGGCCTCCCAATGCCCTACAAGACCTACATGACCTTAAATAAAAAAGAAATTTCAGTACAGGGATATTATCACTAGATCAAAATGACAAGATAAGAAAACAATCATTCATATATGAGAGATTATCACAAGGGGTACAGATTTTGAGTTACTCTGAGGACTAGCCTCCCTTATGCATGGTGCTTCGGTGAGGTTGGTTTCAACTTGATTGATACTCTCAAGACTTGCTAGACTAGAACATGGTGTGCAAGCAGAACTCAATGTGTCCGCACATACAATATTCGATGAAGGTGTTTCTTTAGCGCTGATACATTCAGGACTTTGTTCATTAGAGTGAACTGTTTGCTCCATGCTTACAGATGTGAGTGGTCGTGCATCTAGTAAGCTGAATACTTCACGATGTCCTATCCTGGCTGAGATATATCCTAACGCCAATTGAATGGTCACCTCGTATTCATAAATCCAGTCTTGACCTAACACTACCTCTTCAAGTAAATCTTGGTCATGACACACTAACAGCTTTTGTTCCATAGTATTGTTGCCAAGGTGCAACGGTAAGGTGATCTCACCTATGCATTGAGTAATTGTTCCTCCTATTCCTATCAACTGGGCCATCGATGGGCATATTGTCTCCTGCAGTTTTTAGGTCAAAGAAAACTTAATGCAGCTTACGGCTGCTCCTGTGTCAATAAGAGCATTTACCAAATGGTACTCTGTTTTTCCTGCTCCCAAATTTAGATAAGGCTGTGTTCTTTGCGATGCTAGGTTTTGAGTGGCTCTAAAGTTAGCCATCGGGATGAGTTCTTCTCCTTGACGATATCTTTCATCTCGCTCTCTCATCCACTCTTTTCGTTTCTTTATTCTTTCCAATGATTCCTGTCTTGCTTCCTCTCGTATTCTTTCCTCTTCTATGCGTCTGTTTTTACCTTTGATTAGTCGTGACATAGTTTCTTCAGTTAATGGTTCTAGGTATTTTTCACTCTACACCCACTGATGTAGTTTGGTAACACGTCTCCATCTAAGGTTGCTAAGCTAATGGCTCCACTTGTAGATATGCGATTAATGATTAAAGGACCATATCCTCTCTTCTGCAACTTCTTAGCATGTTGTTTCAAAGTGTATACCAAAACTAAATCTCCTTCTTTCAAATTTTTGTCCTTTATGTGCGCATCAAAATAGGCCTTCTGTCGTCTTTTCGCAGCATAAATACCTGCTACTGCTTGTAACCTAGTTTCATGAAGCTTTTCTATTTGGTCCAATTGGGCTGATAATTCATGTCCTGTCCACTCGTAAGTAGTCGCTACTCTCAGAGTGGGAATCAAGAAATCAATTGGCAAAATAGCATTTTGTCCGTACACTAAGTTAAAAGGAGTAGTGCCTATTGCGGTTTTATAGGCTACTCGAAATGCCCATAAAGCATGGTGTAACTGTTTATCCCAATATGATCTACCGTTGTTAACGATTTTGGTGAGAACTGTACACAAGATTTTATTCGAACTTTCTGCTTGTCCATTTGCTTGTGGGTGATAAGGGGCAGATTTCTTATGAATTACTAAGAATTCATTCAATAAGGCTTCTATCACTTCATTAACAAAGTGCGTTCCTCTATCACTCACAATCTCTATAGGTAGTCCAAATCTAGTGAAAACGTTCTCGAAGAGAAACTTGGCTGTAGTTCTTGCGTCATTTTTCTTTGTTGCTTTTGCTTCAACCCATTTGGTCAGGTAATCTGTGGCTACAATTATGTATTCGGCATGTGACCCTTTTGCTAGTGGGCTAATAGGTCCTATAAAGTCTATTCCCCATTTCGTGAAAGCTCTAGCACTCATCATGGGTCTAAGTGGCATCTCATCTCTTCTAATAGGATATTTCGTTCGTTGACAGGTATCACACCGTTGCACATTAGTTATGTGCATCTCTTTGCATGGTTGGCCAGTATATGCCAAATCTCTTGAGTGTTTGCCACGTTCCATTTGCATTCAAATGAGTGTTCCATTGGTTGATGTGTGCTTTCTGAAGCCACATTTCTTGTTCCTCTTCTTCCACGCATCTCATCAGTAATCCACTTGAATCCTGGTGGTACAAACTTCCCGCAATGATGTGAAGGTTTTTAGTCCTCCAGAGATCTTGCGTTTGGTTTGGTGTGATCCCATCTTTAGGTCCATGTGTAAGTATAGGGATCAATTTTTCTGCCCATTGAGGACATACTTCCAGGTTAAAAAGATAAGTATCTGGCAGATCATCTGGTACTCCTATGGGTGGTTCTCCATGGGTCATTCGAGATAAGTGGTCTGCTCTTATGTGGGTGTTTCCCTTCTTGACTATTACCTCAAAATCAAATTCCATTAGCAATAAAAACCATCGTACTAGTCGTCCTGTATTGCAAGGCTTGTTGACTAGGTACAAAAGGGCTTGATGATCAATGAAGAATTTGAATTTGTTTGCCAGTAAGTAATGTCTGAATTTCTTGACTGCGTATACCATCCCTAGGCCTTCTCTTTCCGTGGTCGTATAATTGCGTTCCGCTTGATTCAACTGTCTACTAGCATAGGCTATTGGGTGGTCTAATTTTCCTGTGTCAGCAAGTTGAGCTAAGATGCAACCAATGGCAAACTTGGAAGCATCCACATGAATGTGAAATGGTTTATTCCAGTTGGGGACTCGAAGGATGGGTGCTGAACTC
Organism: Ceratopteris richardii; assembly: GCA_020310875.1. Classification (NCBI taxonomy): domain Eukaryota; kingdom Viridiplantae; phylum Streptophyta; class Polypodiopsida; order Polypodiales; family Pteridaceae; genus Ceratopteris; species Ceratopteris richardii. Next base: position 132,450,820 of record CM035416.1, on the reverse strand, counting down.
AATCGATTCTTTAACTCGTTAAAAGCTTTTTCACATTCTTCGGTCCATTTGAACAGAGTCAATAATGCATAAAGAGGTCTAGCAATTATGGCGTACATATGTATGAATCTTCGATAGTATCCACAATGTCCCATAAATGCTTGAACTTCTTTAGCAGTCTTCGGTCTTGGTAAATCCAAAATTACTTTGATTTTGTCTTCGTCCGTTGAAATCCCTTTTTAGAGACAATATGTCCTAAGATTTTCCCTTGTCGCACCATGAAGACACATTTTTCAGGATTGAGGCATACTCGATATTGCCGACATTTGGCAAAAATCCTTTCTAGTTCAGGGATGTGCTCTGATCGTATAGCTGAATATGTACAAAGATCGTCCATGTATACCTCCATACTTTTTCTCAGAAATTCCTTGAACACATGACACATCAATCTTTGGAATGTAGCTGGGGCATTCGTTAAACCAAAAGGCATGACTCTAAAGGTGTATACTCCCCATTGAGTTGCAAATGCTGTCTTATGTTGGTCCTCAGGAGCAATGGCTACCTGATTATACCCTGAAAAGCCATCCAGAAAACTATAAACTTCCTTCCCTGCTACCCTTTCCAAGAGATGATCAGTGATTGGTAAGGGATAACTATCCCTTATGGTTGCGGCGTTCACTTTCTTCAAATTGATGCACACTCTTAACTTTCCATTCTTTTTTGGTACAACCACCAAGGGTGACACCCATTCTGTGTGCTCAATTTCATAGATGAATCCAGCATCTAATAACTTATCTATTTCCTCTTTTATCTTGGCTGAATACACATCATTATAAGTATATGGTCTCTGTTTAGAAGGTTTGGCTTCGGATGTCATGGGGATTCTATGCGCACATATTGATGGATCTACTCCTTTCAAGTCCTTATAAGTCCAAGCAAAGACATCCCGGTATTCTCTTATGAGACGAATTAACTCCTGTTCTTCTTCTAATGAGACATCCTGTCCTATGAAGGTACATCGTTCCTCTCCTCCTTCCATAGTTACAACTATCTTTTTGGTTTGCTCCTTATTATCATATGCTATTCTAGGCTGTGCTTCTCTTTTCGGCATTTGAATAGCAATTTTCCTCTCCTCCACTTCATATTTTTTAAAATGAGCTGGTACCTCAAATTGGTCTTGGGGTTTGTTTTCTCCATCTTCTGATTCTCTTTCAAATTTTAATTCCCCTTTCTGTGTAAGTTCCTGGTGTTTCTCTTCGGCTGTGTTATCTATGTTGGTAGTACCATTCCCTAGATCCATGGGTTCAGGTTCCATTTCAATGCTTTCGTAGTCCTCCTTCCAGTCTTTCTCGATCACCTCTCCTTCTTCAGCCTCCTGAAGGACTACCATATACAGGCTAACATCATAACCCTCCTCATCGATACATTCGTTCATGGTCACTACTTCTTCGTTTACACAGACATCGAGGGTAGCTAAGATTTCCATCCAACCATGAGGTTCGAATTCTTCATCCGGAAATACTTGTGGCATATAGGCTGGATCTTGTACAGACCTCACTATTCCTTGTTTCTGCTGCCAACTTTTTCTTCTCTCCTCTTCCTTCTTTGCAGCTTGACATATCCACAGATGAGTGTCCTCGTTCATCCAGGACTGATCACTAGAACCTGCACTATGAATTGATTGATGGTCTTCCTCTTTATGGATTTGGTTCCATTGTAAAGGTGGAACATCTTGATACGTGTGCGTATGTAGATTTATTCTAGTGGTGGTTCCAGCGTGTTGTAAGTATACCGCGTCTTTTCCCCAATCTTGTACGACCTTTAGCTGTCTCATGAAAGGCCTTCCCAGGATCATTTCATAATTGCTTGGCCTTTCGAAGTGACATATTGCTAAAGTGTGTTCAAATTCCACTCCACAAGTAGTGAAGACTACTCGTTCCAACAATCCTAAGGGTCTTTCCGTATGTCCATCTGCCATTTGTATTTTCATGCGTGTTGGTCTTAATGCTGGTTTTCCCCATTTCTCCCAAATTTCTTTGGTAGCAATGCCAACACCGGCTCCTGAATCTAGTATGGCTTTGGTAGTGTAACCTCTATAGGTGATTGGAAGGCAGGTATTTTCTTCATCTCCCTCACTAAAGTCTCCTACCTTATCCACTGGAATTCTCACCGTGTTTACTTCATCAGCCATCTCTTTTCTTTTCCTCCTTGACTTCCCATTGATTGATTACTTTCTCTTTTAAATGTGGTTTTACCTTTAACAATTCTTCGAAGGTTAAGGTACATGGGATTTTTACCTCTCTAAGGCGTTGTATGATCTCCGATGTTTGAACTGATAGGTTCGTTTCCCGTCTCCTTATTGATGGAATGCGATACAATTCTGAATTGCGCTCGTACTCCCCGGTGTAGTTGGGCAGTTCCTCTACATCTTCCTCTCCTTTGTCACTTGCATCCATTGGAAAAATTTCTTCTGAATTTAGTTCAGGTATTGAACCCTCTATTTCATTTTCTGCTTCTAATTCTTCAAAGGGTGGTTCCATTCCTTCCACCTTCTTCCATTTGTCCTCTTGGACTCGTGCCCATAGATCCTTAGTCCATTCTCCTTCTACTTCGGGAACTATGGATCCTTCCTTTCTCTCCACACCACTTTCGTCATTCTGTGGTCTATTTACTTCAGGCTTTTCATGAATGTTTACACACTCTTGGAATTCTCCTTCAGAAATCCGGGTATTTGGTAAAGGCGATGCGGGTTTTTCTAAGGTTTGTTGTGCAACTTCTATCAATTTCTTGCAGATTTCGAGTCTTTCCTTTTCTAAGTCGCCTCTCGGATATTCTCTCTCATGTTGCTCTATGGTAGGTCCTGCTTTTATTCGTGTCTTATATGCCTGAATCCACATGGCTAATTCTTCAGGCATAGGATCTGCTAACACTGATCCTACCTCCTCCCTTTTATTCTCATTTTTGTTTTCTTCTTCCACTTGCGGTTCTTCTTTTGGTTTTTGTTCATTTTCCTCCTTTTCCTTCCTCTGTAATAGTTTCTTTTCTTTTAATCTCTCTCTTCGGTGCTTCCATTTTTGTGACCTTTTACTGACAATACTTTTCTCTGGTTCTTCGGAGTCTTCAACTCTTTGAGGGATGGTTGTATTCCCCTCTTTGTCACTTTGATTATTCTCATCCGTTTTATCAGGGTTCTCTCTGGCTTTGGCTCTTGTTATGGCCTTCAAGGGTACGGTGTACTCTTTATCGCTCCCTGATGATTCAATCACTTCTATCACATTAATCTGCACGTTAGATGTGACTTTGTTGGGGTTCTTAGGACAATCTCTGAAAAGGTGTTCTCTACCACAATCACTACAGTAGCCTTCCCAGACTCGTTGTGGTGGTGGGGGGTTTGGCAATGTGCATTCTCTGATAAAATGATCACCTCCACACCTGTAACATGGTCCTCTGGGTACAGGCGGTCTATTCATTGGTCGAGGTGGCATGGTTGCTCTAGGAGCTGTGTACATCACTGGGACATATTCCTGCTCGTATCCGTATGAACTATCCGGTACTTCCATGTCATAGGCATATGGGTAGTACAGTTGTCCATTCTCTATCATAGAGTTTTCATAATTAGGACATATTCCTTGGCTATGATTGTAAGATAAGTCATATGGTTCATTGCTAGCCAAAGGTGTGGCTGGGACTAAAGCCCTCTCTAGGTTTTCTTCAGGTTGGGCCATCTTGACTGGGACAACGTTCTGAGGATGGGGCGGTTGTTGTCCTAGTACTGGCTGTGGTTGTGTGTATCCCTGATAGGCATATGGTCGCGGTGCTGGGGCCTGCGGCTGATAAGTGGGATATCTAAAGGCTTCACCTCCTTGATCTCTTTGGGGGTATCCATACGGTCTCGCATAAGGTTGGGTGGTTCTGGTTTGCCTATTGTAAGGGCAATTCTCTGTGCTATGGTTTGTATACCTTTGCTCTACACTGCAATATTGTAGAGGTCCGGGGACAGAGGGTCTATGATGAGCATAGGCAGGCGGTGGGACTACTCCCCTAGTACACAAATGAGAAGGATGATCACCTCCGCACTGCATACATCTTCTAAGCATAGGCAGTCTCATAGGATTAGTGGGATAATTCCTCTGTCCTTGAAAGTTCAGTTTTTTTGCTACTAAATCTGCTATTTCCTCCACATTGTTTTTAGGGTTTGATGTGCTACTGGCTGACTCTTCGCTTTTCAAACTACCTTGAGGTATTTTCAAGTCTTCTGCTAGGTTGTCCTCCTGGTCTATGCATTCCTTCATACACTCTTGCAAAGTTTGAACCCTCTTTACATACACTAATGACCTCAAAGTTTCGTTCAACAATCCTTCCAAAAATAATGACACCATTTTATTTTGGGTAGGCCTCCCCCTCTACGGGGCATCTATCCACATATTGCTTGAACCTTCTGGCTGCCAATCTCACTGACTCGGTAGGGATTTGCTTGAAGCTGTGGATTAATGATGAAGAATTGTTTTTAATTCCTGATTTGGTAAATTCTTCAATCATTTCTTGATATACTTGCTCCATGTCCTGAAAGGTATTAGGGTCCAATGGCTGAAACCATGCCAATGCTGTGTCTGACAGAGTAAGACCAAAGGACTCATATTGAATCAGAAAGTCATCTACCTGTTCGGCTCTAATTACTTGTTTAAATTCTGCTATATGGTTGTAAGGTTCAGTAGAGCCATCATAGTGATTTCTCATGCATTTAGCAACTTGAATTGGCCTTAATCTCCTTCCTACTTCAGGTTGTCTAGGTATCACTGGAAAAATAGGTCTTCCCATAGGTATGCCTGGTCCTCTTACTAGCGGCCGTCTAACTTGAGCATGAACTCCATGTCTTGGGTCAATAGTCGGTTGAGGTCGGTAGTTAGGGTTAATTGCAGGCATTGCAAATTGCACAAGAGGTCTGAAGGGAATTTGAGTTTGTTGGGTCTGTTGGGTTTGTTGAGTTGGTTGTGTTTGTTGTGTCTGGCCCGACTGTTGGTATGACTCATTGTGGGAAGTTCCAAGTGGGTTTCTTGAAGTGGTGGCTTGGTCTCTAGGCAGAAACACTAGGATGTTTTGATATTTCAATTCTGCTCTTTCCGCTTCTGTTATGGGCCAATATCTTCTCTGATTTTTATCCATATATGTGATGATGGTGGAAAAATCAGGATCTTGCAACTCGTAAATGGTGACGGGATTAGGAGCGGCTTCCCAAATTGAGGAATGTGCTCTAAGGAGATGTTCCATCCCATTTATCAAATATACATCCATTAAAGTGTCGTCCTGGGGGATTAGATCTCCTCTCCATATCCTAGCGACTGTAGATCTTCCTCTCGGTGTAGTTACTTGCTCTTCATTCCCTCCTCCACTTAAGTTTGCAGCATTATTTTCTTCACCAATTTCATTGATGTTTTCTGGGTGTTCCGTGACAACATACTGGATATCTCGTTTGTCCATGTACAGTCCTCCTACGTACTTGACTGCTGGTCTAGGCACTATGTAAGCTTCTGAAGCTTTCTGTAACCTGGCCACAGATCTGTTTAGACCATCCAAATAAATGGAGATCTCATTGTGGTTGGTGTTCACATACTCCAAAGAGGTTCTGTATTCTCCCTCGATGGTTGACATCATGCCAATCATGGGTACTGTGTTCTGCATGTCCTCTGAAGCCATGGGAATTTCTTCTTCTGACTCACTGGAGGTCTCCGAGTAATGTGAACGGTTACTTGGCTCTGCTACACTACCTACGGAAGAAATTACACTTCTTCGGCTTCCTAGGGTTCTTCCGGATCTCAGGTTCATCCACTTCTAAACTCTGATCAGACTTTGATATCCTTGGGCCTTAGGCACTCTTCTCTATAGGTCAAAAAATGTCTAGAAGCCTTTGGCTGGAAAAAAAATGAGTAAAAAAGAATTTTGTCAGAACACGATACTTGTCTCCCCAAACTCACGATACACGATCTCTAGCTCCCAACGATCTCTGAAAAACGATCTCTGGTTCTAAATGATCTTTGGACAAAACGATCTCTCGCAGACGATACACGATCTGTCAACCAGACGATACACGATCTATGTCAGAAACGATCTACGATCAGCGATACTTGGAATAAACGACACTCGATATGTGAGAAGTGTCGCGATCTTTGATCTAAGCGATCTCTGGGCCAAACGATACTTGGCTGGAAACGATATACGATACTTGATATCCACGATACATGATCTCTGAACTGAAACGATCGACGATACACGATACTTGGTAAGTATCGCGATCTCTGAGGAGCGATACACGATACTTGACCCAAACGATACGCGACCAACGATCGCCGATACTTGAATGAAACGATACGCGATCTTTGGCAAGTATCGCGATCTCTGGCAAAACGATACACCATACTTGCTGGGTATCGCGATCTTTGACCAAACGATACTTCTCAAGTATCGCGACCGGCACGAAACGATACACAATCCACGATACTCAATAGACGATCGCTGGCAAACGATCTCTGACCAAGTATCGCGATCGGTATGAAACGATACACGATTGATGGGAAATATCGCGATACTCAACCACAGGAGGTCACGATACTTGTGAAGTATCGCGATACTCGACCGCGGGAGCAAAACGATACTTGACCCTTAGACAAGTTTTGAAAAATGTTTTTTGAGTTTTGATTTGGACCCCTTGATCTCCTAGCTCCTTTCTCCTCTCCTCACTCTCTGTATCAAACAAAACACACCTTTTTACCCCCTGAAGCTCTCAGACGATACCTGGCACAGATCGTTTTACACTGATATGGAAATATTTGAGTGATCAAAAGAATTTAGCTACTGAGTGGCTCACCTTTGATGCTCTTTCTCACTCTTCTAACACCTTTTCTTGCTCAAAGACACTCCACAAGCTCAGAAACGATACTCTACAGCTTCGCGATACTTGACAGCTCCTCCACGATACTTGCTCAGAAACAAGTGATTTTCAAAATGACTTTTTTGGCTTTTATACTTGATTTTTTTCCTATCTACTGAAAATGAAACAACAAGGCAAAGGATGAAAACTACTCTAATCTACTTCCTCACTCTTCCTACTCTCCTCCTACTACTCCTAAACCTAAAACTTATCACACACACCTCGGGGATGTGAAGTAACAAGTGCTGAAGTGACTAACTACTTGCCACAGGACAATTTCACCTCTACAAGTACGATTCGATCACACTCGCTCTATGACTATCACGAAGGCACCTTGGTTGAGTGTTCCCCGGCAACGGCGCCAAAAACGTGTGTACTTGAGTCAAGAAGACTCAAGGACTTGTGCCAATGAGACTATACCTCAATTGCCACACAAGTGCATATAGTGGGATCTTTAACACACATTTAAATGTCAATCCTAAGGAACGACTTACCAAGTGTATGAAGACGTGTGCACACGTGATGGAAAATGAAGTGGTTTAGGTAGCATGCATGAGAAAAGACTACTACCTCTCACACTTACTGAAATACTGAAAGTGTTTGCCGCAAGCCTCTTTTCAGTAGTTTTGGTATTTTGAGGTTTTCTCCCAGCCCAGAACTCCGAATATAGGCAATATGGTACTCGTTTCGAAGCTCTCGACGAGACGCATCCAACGGTGGTGGTTTCACTCAATTCTGACCACTCTGCTTCAAGTTATGGCAGAAACAGTGAATGACGGGAATCACAAATACCCGCGCCACAGCTTCTCCTAACTTACGCACGCACTACAGCAGCTCAAAACAAAGGGGAAGGGGTAGACAACAGTCCTACACATGCATTTCAAGCATCACACACACATACAAGAGCAAAATGAAGATCAAAATCAGCAAGAAAGAGGCAAACTCGAAAATTTCAGAAGAGCTCTTTGTTCACAATGGCAAGAGTTTTTTACAAAGAGTCACAAAGTGACTTATATACATGAGCCCTAAGTTTGGTCCTTTCACACCAGTGACCGGCACTTTATTCACTAAGAGACTAATTTCCTACTATTGTACATGGGTAATCTCTACTCTTCCGTGGGGATGCATCTAGAGGACTCCTCTAGTGCATTTACAATGAAAGTATATTACAAGAATGACTATAATACAAAAGTTTGGTGTCCAAATCGAAAAAATTTTGGGGCCCGTCTTTTTCTTTGCTTCGTGTGCTCTTTAGCTCTGCAACAACAACCAATCGAATTAAGCAACTCTTCCAATTTTTTGATTGCTTGTACAGATTTATTAATTGGCTTCATGGAAAATGCATATTCTATGTGGAGCTTCAATAATCTATCAAATATTCTCATGAAAGCATGCAATGTGCAAAAGTGAACATTAACTAATGGAAATGGAATAATGGGATTCCAATCTTTATCTAATGTGTCACGGTTAGGTATTTCTAACATTGGACACCTTAACAAAGGTCTATCCCATTCCGTGGAAGTAGGTGCATCTATGTATTCATCTAAGCTAGATAGTACTTTTTGTTGTCCCTTTGTTGCTTTGTAGCCTCGAGTACAAAATGGACATGGATAACGAGCAGATGCACCTTGCTTGCAACCTAACATGCATTTGATAGTTTTTAAATCCCCACCCAAGTGCCAATCTATCTCAAAATCACCAAAGTTTTCTATGTGGAGCTTTGCACCATGAATTTGAGAAAGTATTACTTTAGTGATCCATGGGGTCCTACTAAAAATCCATGAAAGAACATCATTGGATTCTTTAGGTACTTCAATAGCACCTAACCACCATATTTCTTTCTCGGATTGAACACTATATGTAGACTTAGAGCTAGAGTTACAACTTTCATCAGATATGGCATTTCTCATAGCTTCATTCATGAGTGTCAAACTCAATCTCTCCATTCGTCGTCCCTTTATAATCTGGCATTCATCTAACTTCAATATAAACTGTAATTTGGTATTACAATCTGCATAAATTAGCAAAATCTTTATAACATCAAAATACAATGTATATCAAGGTAACAATAGTGCACATACCTGGTATAGTAGATTTGTAAAATTGAACCATTGCCTGTTGAAGCCTCTCCAAATCCACGAATATGTTGTTGTACTTTGTGTAAGGAAATCCATTTCCAACTGTGCTTTTCAACTCTTTTTTGGATGTAGATAAATGATAAATAGACATAGGCATAATATCCTCTATATATAAGTAGTTTCCAAGAATACTAGTTATATCTTCATTGGACATTGACTTCTTTAGCGATACCTTGTAAGGAGATGGAAACATATTCTGTAAAATATCTTCTCTTTCTAATGAATGCTTCAAAAGGTTGTACAATGCACTGTATCCTTTAGTACTAATTCCTGCTTCATCACATACCATCTGCACGTCTCTAGGAGTGATAATATCTTGTAACTTTTTTGTGAAATCTTTAATCACTTTCTTCTTGATAAGGTTTCCTATCCGTGACTCCAAAATACTAACCACCTGCTTGTTGGTCAAACAAGAATTTTATAACTTGAATTGATCCTCTGTTGTTGATGATGCATTCACATCTTCAACGAATGACCTACATAACAAGAAAAAATATATATATATTTATATACATATAAAAGTCTTCCAAAAAGAGAAACAAATACAAGCCAAACCTTATTGCAAAAACTCATTGTTTGCGTGCTCCACCACCAATTGAAAGAGAGTCAAAGGATGTTAATGATCGTCTCCTACGTCGCATCCCAAGTGGAGTCGCTCTCAAGTGTTGGACAGTGTTTTTTAATTTCTCAATTGTTCTCTCCTTTTCTTCCATATGCTTTTCAAGCTCTGCAAGCTTTTCTTGTAAAGATATGATTGTGCTTTCAAAAGTGACCAACCTTGTATGATTTAGTTGATATTGTTGAATCCAATACTTAGTAATGACAGTTGAATGTGTAGATAATCGTTGACAATAACCTAAGAGCCCAGCTTTACCGGCACCGATGAACTGAAGTAAAGTTGAGAGGTTATGGAATGTTGGATGGTAAGAAGACATTGGATCAGGAGGGTATAATGAACCATGAGTCCAAAGATCAATATTCTTTTCTCCAGCTTCACGACGCTCATTTTGAGAGTTCACATCATTGTTGCATTGTGTATTTGGAGCAAACTCTCTGGGCACACGAACATGGATACTTGTTGATGCTGGGGCATGAGGACGTCCTAATGTGAGGTTTGTAATAGGTGTCAACACCATCTTTTCCAACAATCAAACAATACTGAGAAAGAGACCAGAAATTTGTTTGGAAGAGATGGTAGAGCATGATTTTCTCAAGAAAAGTTTGTTTTCTTGGATGAGGATGGGTCACAGTGTGTTTTTCCACTGAGAATAGCCAAAAATGTTGAAATTTTGAAAAAGTCATTTTTTGGGTGAAGAGTAGTTACGGATTTGATGATGTGGCACTCTACTTTTGGAGGGATTTTAAAAATATTGCTTTTTCAAAAGGAAAATTAAAAACTAAACTCAAAAAAGGTCACTTCTGACATATATATTAAAAAATGAGCCCTTTCAAGTAAATAAACACTGAAATTGAGACTTAAAAAAAAAAATCATTTTTTTATTCCCATACATGCTCGAGTTTGATGATGTGGAAAGTAGATTCCCTTTCTCTCTCTCTAAAAGAAGAGAGAGAGGAGCCTAGTAAGCCTTAAAAAAAGCCTACTCCAGCCTACTAAAAAGTGCCCTATTAAATGCACTTTGTCCCCTTAGACAACAGCAGAATGAGGCTTAATCCCTGAAAATTAGGGATCCTTACAAGGCCCATGCAGGGTTCACCCTTTTTCCTAATGATAGACAGGCTGTTAGACAAACTTATCAGCAACCTTATCAACAAGGGAGGTATCAGAACCAATACAACAGCCATATTATCGACCACAACAGCAATATAAGGCACAATATAGGCCACAACCAATCTTGGGAAACTAACCACCAGCTCCTGCCAATGTGATCCCAGTTAAGTATACAATGGCGGAGGAGAACCCTAATAGAGCATTGGTGCCACTAACCCCATTGGTCTCAGAAAATGACTCTCATGCTCAAGGTTTAGACTACTCCCATGAAGGTAGTCCACATGCTTATTACACAGAGTCACCTGAACATAGTGAGATTTATCCGTATCAATATGAGGCACCACCTATGGAACAAAATTGGGAGCCTGAATACTCCAATGTCATGTACACAAATGCTAACCCTAGGCCCCAATTGAGACAAGTAAGACCACAAGCCCCTAGAGGACCATGTTTCAGATGTCAAGGTGACCATTTCCTTCGTGATTGTCCCCATCCACCATCCCCGAGTCAAGGACAGGCTATCACAATACAAGCGTTTTGTCCTGATTGTGGCAAAGACCATCTCCCCAGAGATTGTCCAAGAAACCCCTCTAGTGCACCCAAGATTACACCCACTAATGTGGTAGGCTTAGTGGCAGATTCAAATTCAAGTAGCAGTAATGTGGCTCCTGTACAGGCAGTTACTAGGGCACAAGCATTAAAACAAGATAAACCAGCAGAACAATCGGAGTCGAGTGAATCAGGAGAGCCTAGTAAGCGGAAAACAAGAACATGGAAGGATACTAGAGAGAAGGCCAATCGCAAGTGGAATAAAAAGTTATCAGAACTAGAAGAAAGCTTGAAAGATGCAAAAACAAAGATAGAAGACATTGCATCTCAAAACCCCTCGCATGCTGAAACTCCATCCACTCCACCTCATCCCACCCCACCACCCATTGTAAATAAGGCGCAACCAGGGTCTGTTCTGGCAGATCCAACCCCAGAAGGCTTGGACATGATGTTCAAGGCCTACCAGGCTCGACTTCAAGAAGGGCCAACAGTTGCAAAACCTAGACAACAGTTACCCTAGAGCAGATTTAGAGATTGAACGGATGAAAATGTGCATGAAAATGGTAGAACAAGCTCAAGCTATACTGGAGACTAGTCAAAAGTTCAATCAGACAAACTCTGTCAAACCGGATTTGCATTTCTAGGGCTTACTAGAAAAATTAGAGAAATTGGTAAACAAACCACAAGTTTCTTTACCGCCACAGGCTCAACCAGTTATTGAGAGAAGAAGCTCACCACCAATGGAAGCTTATGTTCCTAATTCCACGGATGTCGGAATACCTCCTTCAATTCAACAGTACTCTCAAGAGTTCTTGCGGGAAATACAAGAAGATAAATGGGCCAAGGAGAACAATAACTCCCCTCCTATTCCTGAGATTGATGATCTTCATGATCAATTTCCCCAAGACATTCCATCTATTTATGGAGATGAAGCAAAACAGCAAGAAGATGAAAGATTAGATTTTGAATCTAATACCCTAGAAGAACTGCCTCAATTTCATGGCCCATGGGAATCTGAATCTCTCCAATTAGAGCTCCCACAATACTAGTAAGAAATGAAGACTCAGTGGTTCCAAGGAACACTGATGTCGTGAAGAACACTAAGGTTCAGTGTCATCTCACTGTAGAAGAGCTGCTCAAAGCAAAACCTGAGCTTTGGAATCATGTGAAGGATCAAGTTCCAGAACTTGATTCCAAAATGCCAAAAGCAGGCTCTAAACAAAAAGTACCAGAGATACCTCTAGACAAAATAGGGGACATGTGTGAGGGTGAAGAAGGTAATACTTATCTTCCAGTCACCTACCAAGGTTACACAACCAAAGCAATCATAGATTCAGGTGCTGGTGTTGCTATTACGACCACCTCCTTGTGGAAGCAATGGGGCAAGCCCACATTAAGACCAACTAGAATGAAGCTTCAAATGGCTGATGGTCATTTTGAAAGACCTCTAGGATTGCTAGAACGGATAACTCTAACCACTTGTGGTGTAGAGTTTGAGCACACATTTGCTATATGTGACTTTGAGAAAAATGATGTCTATGAGATGATCCTAAGAAGACCCTTCCTACGACAATTGCAAATAGTACAGGATTGGGGAACCAACTCCTTGTACTTGCAGCACTTAGGGGTCACCACCAAGATCAATTTGAAGGATTAATCCTTCAGAGATGTACCACCCCTACAGTGGAATCCTATCCACAAAGCAAAAGAAGAATCAATCTTTGTGCATTCTGAAAGTTCACCTGATCCATCATGGCTGCATGAAGATACTCATTTGTGGATGTGCAAGGTCGCAGAGGAAGAGGAAAAACGCTTGAAGGCGCGAGAAGAAGGAAGTTCACCAGGAGATAGACCAATTCAAGACCCAGCTTATACACCGATGATCTTTCTAGATGAGGAATTTGAGCCTCATGGATGGCCAGAAATCTTAGCTACCATGGACATTGCTGTTAATGAAGAACAATGGACACCTCATTGTGATGAGGAGGGTTATGATATTTCAGTGTTCATGTGTCAGCCCTTGCTAGAAGAATGTGACCCTAGTGATGTCATAGAAGAAGAAGAAGAGAATGACGATGATCTAGAGTCCATTGTGATGGATAGTTGCTTTAACTCAGAGCAACACTATCTAGAAGATATAGGAGTGTTCACCCAGAAAGAAGAAGAACCTCTCACAAGTATTAAAACCGTAAATTCAAAGGATGGAAGTGAGAGGAGTCAAAAGAAAAAGAAAAGAAAAGTAGTGAAACAAGAAGAGGAGGAATCATTGTTTGAAGTACCAGAAAACTTCAAGAAATATGAAGTTGACGACCGCAAAATTTTGGTACGAATGCCTAACAGAGAGGCCATCATAGGAGAATCATATGATAATAAAGAAAAGACCAAGAAGATTGTAGTGACCATCGAAGAGAACGAAGAGAGATGCACATATATAGGAGATGACCTAAGTGCAAGAGAAGAAATGGAGCTTGTAGCTCTATTAAGGGAATATAGGGATGTGTTTGCATGGCACTATAGAGACTTGAAAGGGGTAGATCCAAGAATTTGCTCTCATACTATCCCCATGACTGTTGATGCCGAGCCCACCAAACAGAAGCCCTACACATATAATGACACTTGTGCAGCCAAAATAAAAGAAGAAATTGATAGGCTGATTGAAGCTCGATTCATCTATGAGATTGAGCATACTGAATGGGTGTCTCCCATTGTAGTGGTACCCAAGAAGAACGGGAAGTTGCGAGTGTGTATTAACCTTAAAAAAGTTAATGCCGCTACAATCAGAGATAGTTATCCACTTCCAATCACAGAACACCTATTGGAGCGTGTTGCAGGCAAGGAAGTTTATAGCTTCCTTGATGGATTTTCAGGTTACAATCAAGTACCCATTGCCCCAGAAGATCAACACAAAACAGCTTTTGCCACAGAGTGGGGAATCTTTGCATTTCGTGTTATGCCATTCGGGCTCACAAATGCACCTGCAACATTCCAACGGCTCATGTGTCATGTCTTCAAAGAGTTCTTGCGAAAGAGCTTAGAAGCATATGTGGATGATTTATGTGCTCATTCCCAAGAAAGAAGATTTCACATCCCTGAACTCAGACAAATCTTTAACAAGTGTAGAGAATATCGAGTGTGTCTGAACCCAGAAAAGTGTGTGTTCATGGTGCGTCAAGGTAAAATCTTAGGTCATATTGTTTCTAAGAATGGAATCTCAACAGATGAAGATAAGGTACGAGCCATAGTAGAGTTGCCACGGCCAAGGAATGTTAAAGAGGTACAAGCCTTTATGGGCCATTGTGGATATTACTGTAGGTTTATCCACATGTACGCGATCATAGCTAGACCCCTTTATGCCTTGTTGTCTAATTTTGAGTGGAACGACGAATGCGAGAATTCTTTCAATGAACTGAAGAAACGTTTGTGCAAAGCACCAATACTGACCACTCCTAATTGGAATAAACCATTCCATGTCCATGTGGATGCATCCAATCATGACATAGGATGTGTGCTAGCACAACCCACCGGTGAAGGAAATTTAGATTTACCCATAGCATATGCTAGCAGACAGCTAACCGCAGCGGAATGAAACTATACCACAACTGAGCGAGAGGGCTTAGGCATGGTATATGCTGTGAAGAAGTTTAGACACTATTTATTGGCCAACAAGTTCAAGTTTTTCACTGATCATCAAGCTTTGTTATATTTGGTCAATAAACCTTGCAATACTGGACGCTTAGTAAGATGGTTCCTCTTACTAATGGAATATGACTTTGAAGTTGTTGTCAGGAAAGGTAGAACCCGCCTTCGAGAAGATCACCTTTCTCGCATCACTTCAGGAGAGTCACCGCAAGGAGTGTCTGACGAACTACCCGATGCTTATCTGTTCAATTTAGAATTTGTTCCTAAATGGGCAAATAAGTTGGTACCAGTCCTAACCTTCGGCCCTGCAAATAAGAATGTGAAAACATCACAAGAAGAAATTGTAAAATCACAAAATATCACATCTTAGCAAGAAGCATGTACAAACAAGATACTAAGGGTGTATTAGCTTGTTGTGTTGCGGACGATGAACATAGTAGTTGGTTGCAACAAGCCCATGAAGGAATGCTAGGAAATCACTATTCTAAACAACGAACATTGCAGAATTTGAAACGTTTAGGAGTGTATTGGCCTAGCATGGACAAAGAAATACATGAGTGGATCAAGAATTGTCCAATGTGCAGAGAGAGACCACCAGTGGAGCATGCAACCCTTTATCAAGTGTCATTTTCCAGATTGGAGTGCTCCATTGGTAGAGTTTATGAGGTCGGGAAGATTACCCAAAGAGGTTAGTCTAGCAAGAAGACGAAGCATGGAGCAAGAGGCTCAAGGCTATGCCTTAGTAGGAGAGAACCTATACCGAAGAGGCAAAGATGGTTACTTAAGACTGTGCGTTCATGAATCAGACTATTTAAAGGTCTTAGAGACTGCACACAGCGGTGTTGCAGGTGGACACTTTGGTCTTGATCGAGTAATCAAGACCATTCTATTCTCAGGACTTTGGTGGCCAACTCTTCATATGGATGCACATACCTATGTGAAGAAATGTGACACATGCCAACGTGCGCAATATCCTATCAGAAAAGACGAGATGCCTTTGAGGCCCATGATGGGAGGACGTGCATTCTCAAAGTGGGGTATAGACTTTGTAGGTCCTATTAACCCCCCAGCTAGAAACTCCCATGCAGATTACATCATTGTAGCCACAGATTACCTTACAAAATGGGTAGAAGTCAAAGCCATAACAAAGAATGATGCTCATACGACGGCTAAGTTCTTATTCGAGAATGTGTTCACTAGATATGGACTACCAATAGAGTTAGTAAGCGATAGAGGCACCCACTTCTTAAATGAAGTCATTGAAAATCTTCTCCAAGAATTCTTGGTGATACATAAGAAGTCTGCCCCCTATCATCCCCAAGCTAACGGACAGGCCGAGAGCACAAATAAGATCCTATGTAATGTCTTGACTAAATTGGTAAATAATAAACGCTCTGATTGGGACAAACAGCTTCATCATGCTGTTTGGGCTTACCGAGTTGCCTACAAAACAGTACTCAATGCCACCCCATTTCAGATGGTCTTTGGACAAAATGTTGTGCTACCTTTAGATTTCCTAATCCCAACATTAAAAGTAGCACAAGAGCATGAGTGGAATGGACATGAATTGTCCTCTAGGATCTTTGATCTAGAACGCTTAGGTGAGACAAGGCTACGCGCGGCGGCAGGTATCTATGCTGCTAAGAAGAGGCAAAAGGCATACTTTGATGCACACATCAAGGATAAGGGATTGAAAGAGGGAGATCTAGTGTTGGTTTACACACTAAAACAACATGCCCGTAAGTTGGAAAAAAGAGGATACGGACCCATGATCATTAATAGAATTTCCACTAGTGGTGCAGTTCAGTTGGCCACTCTAGAAGGAGATATCTTGCCAAACTATATTAGTGGCTGTAGAGTCAAGCTATATCAAGAACCTCTTATTGAGGATATGATAATGAGACTCAACACTGCTAAGAAGCGAAAAGAAGAAGAGTTAAGAGTGAGAGAAGAAGCACAGGCAGAGGCCAGAGAGCGTATTAGGCCAAATAAGTTAAGGTGATTAGGCCTAGATGTCAACTCAAAAGCCCCAAAATATCACATGGATATGTGCCAAAAGTCAGGCATAGCGACTTCTCAAGTCATTGACCGAAGACCCTTTGTGACCATAGAGATAGGACAAGGGAAGGGTGCAAGGACGGTGAAAGCATTGATTCACTCAGGTGCATCAAGTAGTGCAGTTAGACTTTCCTACTACCAAGACTTGCAGTTGAACATCAATCCCATAGAAGCTTATCTCATAGGATTGGGAGGTGTGGAAACCCCTTGTTTGGGCGAGGTGGAACTTCCCATCTACCTTCAAGATGTTCCAATGAAAGTCAAGATCTTTTGGGGAAATGGCTACTTACTTGTAACCTCAAAATCCATCAAGGAAGCTATAAACTTCCTTGCCCGCAACACACTCCAATAGATGTTCAATGATTGGAAGCGGATGTCTATCTCTAATTGTAGCAACATTAATTTTTTTAAGGTTAATACATGAGTATAACTTTGCGTTCTTCTTGGGCACCACTACAATGGGGGAAATCCATTCAATATGCTTAATCTCATAGATAAATCCAGCTTCAATCAGCCTGTCGATTTCTTCTTTTATTTTAGCTGCATAAGTGTCATTATATGTGTAGGGCTTTTGTTTGGTGGGTTTGGCATCACTAGTCATGGGGATCGCATGAGAGCAAATTTTTGGATCTACTCCCTTCAAGTCTCTATAGTACCATGCAAACACATCCCTATATTCCCTTAATAGAGCTACAAGCTCCATTTCTTCTTCTGCACTTAGGTCATCTCCTATGTATGTACATCTCTCTTTATTCTCCTCAATGGTTACAATAATTGTTTTGGCCTTTTCTTTATTATCATATGCTTCTCCTATGATAGCCTCTCTATTAGGCATTCGTACCAAAATTTTTCGGTCTTCAACTTCATACTTCTTGAAGTTTTATGGTACTTCAAACAATGATTCTTCCTCTTCTTGTTTCACGACTTTTCTTTTCGTTTTCTTTTGATCTCCTTCACTTCCATCCTTTGAATTTATCGTTTTAATGCTCATGAGAGTCTCTTCTTCTTTTTAGCTGAATACCCCTACATCTTCTAGATAGTGCTTTTCTAAATTAAAGCAACTATCCATTACAATGGACTCTAGATCATCATCCTTCTCTTCTTCTTCTATGAAATGACTAGGGTCGCATTCTTCCAACAAGGTCTTACACATGAACACTAAAATAGTATAACCCTCTTCATCACAATGAGGTGTCCATTGTTCTTCATTGACTGCAATGTCCATGGTAGCTAAGATTTGTGCCCAGCCATGAGGCTCAAATTCCTCATCTAGAAAGATCATCGATGTGTAGGCTGGGTCTTTAACTGGTCTATCTCCTAGGGGAGTTCCTTCTTCTCTTTCTTTTAGACATTTTTCATCTTCCTCTACGACCTTGCACATCCACAAATGAATATCTTCATGCATCCAGGATGGGTCAAGAGAACTTCCAAAATGCACAGAGATTGAATCTTCTTTCACTTTGTGGATAGGGTTCCACTGTAGGGGTGGTACATCTTTGAATGTATAGTATTTTAGATTGACCTTGGTGGTGACCCCTAAGTGTTGCAAGTACAAGGAGTTGGTTCCCCAATCCTGTACTATTTGTAATTTTCATAGGAAGGGTCTTCCTAGGATCATCTCATAGACATTATTTTTTCTCAAAGTCACATATAGCAAATGTGTGTTCAAACTCTACACCACAAGTGGTTAGAGTTATCCCTTTGAGCAATCCTAGAGGTCTTTCAACATGGCCGTCTGCCATTTGAAGCTTCATTCTAGTTGGTCTTAATGTGGGTTTGCCTCATTGCTCCCACAAGGAGGTGGTTGCAATAGCAACACCACCTGAATCTATGATCGCTTTGGTTGTGTAACCTTGGTAGGTGATTGGAAGATAAGTATTACCTTCTTCACCTTCACTCATGTCTCCTATTTTGTCTAGAGGTATCTTTGGTACTTTCTGCGTAGAGCCTGCTTTTGGCATATTGGAATCAAGTTTTGGAACCTGATCCTTCACATCATTCCATAGCTCTCATTTTACTTTGAGCAGCTCTTCTAAAGTGAGATGACATTGAACCTTGGTGTTCTTCACGACATCAATGTTCCTTAGAACCACTGAGTCTTCATTTCTTACCAATATGTTGGGAGCTCTGATCTAGAGAGATTCAAATTCCCATGGGCCTGTGAATTGTGGCAACTCCTGTAAAGAATTAGGTTCAAAATATAATCTTTCATCTTCTTGTTGCTCTGCTTGATCTCCATAGATTGATGGAATGTCTTGGGGAAATTGATAATGAAGGTCATCAATCTCAGGAATAGGAGGGGGATTATCCTTCTCCTTGGCCCATTTCTCTTCTTGTATTTCCCGCAAGAACTGTTGAGAGTACTGCTGAATTGAAAGAGGTGTTCCCTCATCCACAGAATCAGGAACATAAGCTTTCCTTGGCGGTGAGCTTTCTCTTCCAACAATGGGTTGAGGCTATAGAGGCAAAGAAACCTGCAGCTTGTTTACCAATTGGTCTAATCTTTCTAGTAAGCCCTGGAAATGCAAATCCGATTTGATAGAATTTGTCTG
Source organism: Ceratopteris richardii (assembly GCA_020310875.1). NCBI lineage: Eukaryota > Viridiplantae > Streptophyta > Polypodiopsida > Polypodiales > Pteridaceae > Ceratopteris > Ceratopteris richardii. Next base: position 132,431,251 of record CM035416.1, on the reverse strand, counting down.
ATTGAACTGTTGACTAGTTTAAAGCATAGTTTGAGCCAACTCTTCCATTTTCATGCACATTTTTGTTCGTTCGATCTCTAAATCTGCTCTAGGGTAACTCTTGTCTAAGTTTGCGTCTATTGGCCCTTCTTGAAGTCGAGCCTGGTAGGTCTTGAACATCATGTCCAAGTCTTCTAGGGTTGGATATGCAAGAACAGACCTTGGTTGTGCTTATGTATAGTGACTAGTGGTGGGTTGGGATGAGGTGGAGTGGATTGTTAGTCGGCCGCCGGATTGGAAGTTGTAAAACTGAATCTTTTGTTCGCACGCGCGAAAAGTTGTTACACTGATAGTTGCAATCTTTTATATAAAGCAATGAAAAGAGATGCTCAGTGACGATTCGTGGAATCACCAGACTGTCCGTTTGGGTGATTGTCTGAACGTTGTTGTAGCGTTGTTTGTCTAATTTCTGAGTACTCTGAGTATACTGTGCATATCCGTGTTGTTGTCTATCGATCTCTGTTGCAATTGTGAGTTTCATTTACATACGGTAGATCGTTATACTGTTGTCTGAGTAAGTCGTTTGCGAGTCTCTATTGGGATTGTTGTGTTAGTTCGCGTATCGTGTTGTTATTCTTTCTTGAAATGGTCTGCCAGTGTTTGGTGGAGTCTGTGTAGCTATGGTAGCTTTTCTGGTATTCGGGTTTGTATTGTGTTGTCTTCAACATTGAGGTCTATGTTCGTACGGCAAAGCTTAAGCTACGGTAAGAGCCGTCCTAAGTTGCATACTGAATCTTCAAGCACTGTGTGTCTATAACTGTTGAGTCCTTCTGTGTCTTCGGTTGAGTTTGACTATGAGCACTGTTCGGTGAAGGTTGAACTACTGCTATTGTTTCTAATGTTACTGCAATGTGTATTCGGAAAAAGGTCCGAGGTAACTCGGTATCATGATACTAATCGTCTGGTACAGTGTGTTCGACAAACCTTGGAAGAATTAGAATAACGAACCGTAAAGATTGAGAAGGGTATACCAATTCATGATAGAAGTCTTGAATATTAGTATATTGTGGTGTGAAGTCATTTGGGAAACAAGCATAGGGCCTCTTTTTTTACAGACCCCTTCCACTCCCAAGAACCCAACAACGTATAAACGCACTTCTGAGAGTTAGAACACAGCGTTTAACACTGGCGCCGTCTGTGGGAAGTTGGCAACAGATCAGATTGTTGCAAATCAGTTATGGAAACGTGACTGTAAATTGTAAATCGACAGTAATAGTATGCGATTAGTACCAAAAGATGATACATGCCGGTTACTCGATCCGGTGAAACGTATCCAAAGAACCGCCAGCCTGGGGTACCTAATTTGCTAAGGACGCCTCCAGGAGGTAAAAGCGCAGCTAGGTCTAACCCAATTGTCAAGAAAGTAAAGAACGTTAGTAAGAATTCCGGTCATGTTCCGGTGGAACGAACTAAATCTCTGGCAGATTCCAGTGCGATTTCGTCACAATCTATCGAAGATATAGTAACTCTAGAATCTAACAGGACGCAGTATGAAGTTAATTTAACATCATTGAGTAAAGATTCAAACTTGTTTACGAATAGAAACATCTTAGTCAAAGAAATCAGCAAGGGAGAAAAAGCACCCTATATTGGTGAAAAATCGACACATTCCGATGATATTTCGGTACCAGTTGCTGAAAGATCGCAGTTTTCCAGTGGCGGTTTACCATTTTTTGGTGAATCATCAGTCCAGTCACTGCTATTGGGAGTCAGCTTTCCTACATTTGACATCAAGAAGGAAGGTAGCTTGTTCGAAACCAAGATTTGAAACATACTGAACAAGATTATCGACCCAGAAAGTGCACAGGCTGACGATACAGATTCCGACGATTCAGATATTCAGCCTCGGGGTACAGAAGATAGTCACAATACAACCATCAGCACCATGAACGGGCAACAACAACAACAACAGCAACAACAACAACCATGCCCACCAAGGCTGACTCCAACCGGAGTAACGTACACTAAATTCGGTGGATTTCTAGGAGATGACCCAGATGCTCATGTACGCACATTTGAGATAAGTTACGCAGTGCTCAACCATCCACCCGATCCGGCGTATAAGGCTATTGTCTTTCAGTCTACATTGGTTAATGAAGCAGCCAGATGGCTTAGAGAATATGATATTAACCATTTCGGCACCTATGAAGCAGTAAGGGATGCATTTTTGCAAAGATTCAGGCTAAAGAAGAATCCAACTGAAATTTTTGATTACCTGCAAAACAATAGACAGAAGATAAATCAAACAGTGCAGGAATATGCCACTCTATTCAGAACCCATTTGAGGCAATTACCACCAGCACATGCCAACCTACCGGATGACGTTATCACTCAATGGTTTATCAATGGATTGACTCCGCAACTTAAATAGATTATGATCATACGCTGTGTAGGAGCTATGACGCTAGATGTAGTGATTGCAATGGCTTTGCAGCTGGAAAACAAGGTTGGAGGATTTACAGAAGACTTGGAATGGTTAAAAGGCAAATAAAAATATTGCAGAAGACCCGACCAGACAAATGTTCTGCACCACATGCAAGAATTCAGGGCACACTAGTGCCACTTATGCACTTAATCAGTTGTTTTGCACTATCTGCAACACGACCGGACATACTACCAAAAACTGTGCATACAACGCCAAAGTGTAGGGAACCACAACTGTCAATGCTATTATACAAGAACCAGGACAGCCAACCAATCATTATGTACCTCCGCAAATGAGAAACAACCAGCAACAAGGCTATCGAAATTACAGGGGACAGAGAAATAATAACTACAATGCAAATCGCTGGCAAGCCGGACCAGCACAGGAAAATCCCAATTTGCCATCACCGCACTACCATTTTTGTGGTGAATTTGGTCACATTAGAAGATTTTGTAAGGATGCAGCTGAGTATGATCAGAGGAAGAAAGAACGACAAAACCCAATGACTAATATGGTACAAATCACACCCGTAGAAACGCAAGCTGCTGTAATTCAGACCCGATCCGATAAGCAACTGCAACCAGCAGCAGAAGTATTTGAACCAGGCATACATGAACAACAAAGGATGTATGATAAGGCCAGTCAATGGACCACCGTCGAACCTCTAGTGTTTCCAGATCCTATTCCGGTGACCCAGGCTCTGCTAACCAAGGAAGGGACACAAAAACAAGATTCTAATTCAGAACATCATCTTCAGCAGATACATCCTCTTCAGTCGGCGCATGATTTTCAGAATCCGTGGAAAGCACAATTCAATCACATAAGGCCTGGGAGATTTTATCTAAAGCATCCATTACTCTTCCTCTTGGACAATTACTTGCACTAGTACCAGGAGTTCGACAACAATTCCAACAACAGTTCAGTCCTGTACCTTCTTGCATTCCAGCAACAACGGCAGTGCAACCGGAACCTGATTCTACGGTCGATCATTCGGTTCCTTTAATTACGGTATGGTATAAAAATCATAAAATTACACAGGTACTAATTGATGGAGGATGTGGAGTCAACATTGCTACTGCTGCACTGTGTAAGAAGTTAGGATGGACTGAAATCGAACTAGTTCAGTTCTTTGTCAGAATGGTTGATTAGTCAAGAGTCCATCCAATAGGACTTGTACGGAATGTACCAATAACTTTGCAGGGTACCACATTTAAGATGACCTTTGTCGTCCTATAATTATCGGAATCCACCCTTGATTATAATCTTCTTTTTGGCCGTCCTTGGTTGAAGCAAGCTAAGGTCATACAAGATTGGTCTGCACAGGAACTCACTTTCAAAGACAATAATCGTAAATATATTGTAAAACTAGATGCTATACAGCCTTGCAAATTGCATGCTAGACCGTATTTTGCAGAACCAGTTCATATGTTAGATGGGTTGTCAGATGATGAAGAAGAAGAGTTTTTAAAGAACAACATTGACTTAATTTCCCTAGGAACTGTTGATCTACAATGTGTTGTAGATAATTGGAATCCCGTAGTTTGTACGGTGATGCCTGTAACAGAAGAAGATAAGAAGGAAGATATTGCTGCTATAGATGACGCTCAACTGCAACAAATTTTTAAGCCAGCTGACGATACAGAGAAGCCCCGACAATTTTATGTTCCAGAGGATCAGTTGATCACTTATAATTTAGGAGATAAAGACCATCCGCGTCCTGTCAAGATAAAAGAAAACTTACCGGAAACATTTCAAGCAGACCTAATCCAGCTACTCCGAGAGTTCTCCGATGTCTTTGCATGGGATTACAAAGACATGAAGGGTTTGGACCCGCGCATTTATCAACATAGGATCATGCTGAAGCCGGAAGCAAAACCAATCAAACAACCAAGCTACCGGATGAATCCGAACTATGCATCACAGGTAAAGGCAGAACTTGATAGGCTACTCAAAGTCGATTCATTGTACCAGTAGAGCATGCTGAATGGATCTCACCAATTGTTATTGTGCCTAAAAAGAATAAGCAGCTTCGAATATGTGTAGATTACCGGAAACTGAACGCAGCTACGGTGCCTGATCCATTTCCGCTACCTTTTCTTGACACAATGCTTGATAGAGTAGCAAGACATGAAATGTATTCATTCCTAGATGGATACAGTGGGTATAATCAAGTTAGAATGGCTGAACAGGATATACCAAAGATCGCTTTCATCACCAATTGGGGCGTTTTTGCTTGTACCGTAATGTGGTTTGGATTAAGAAATGCCCCAAGTACTTTTCAGAGGTGTATGCAGGAAATATTCTCCCCTTACCTTACCTCGTTTATGCAAGTTTATCTAGATGATTTTTCCTTATTTGGCAAGATAGTAGCACACTTGTTCTATTTACGGTGTTGCTTTGAAAAATGCAGAGAATACAGACTCTGTTTGAACCCAAACAAATCTGTGTTTGCGGTTTCATGTGGAAGGCTACTTGGCCACATCGTATCTGCACAAGGTATACAGGTGGATCCAGATAAAATCACAGCTGTGTTAGAAGCACCTGTGCCCACTACACCTAAGGAAGTGATGCGCTTCATGGGCCAAGTAAGATGGCATGGTCGGCACTTACGGTGGCTTGCTCATTTGGCAATACCATTGAACAGATTAATCACCAAGACTCGTCGACAATTTGAGTGGACTCAGGAATGTTAGATAGCATTTGATCGTTTAAAGTGTTTATTAACACAAGTTCCCATCTTACAGCCTCCCAACTGGGATCACCCCTTTCATGTATTTGTTGATGCCTCAGATATAGCAATTGGAAGCGTATTAATGCAACAAACGAATAAGTGGTTCAGACTAGTATACTATGCAAGTCGAAGGCTTGCCCCTACGGAAAAGAATTACTCTGTAACTGAAAGGGAATGTCTAGGTTTAGTATACTCTGTCAAGAAGTTCAAGCATTATTTACTTGGCCGCAAATTTACTTTTCATGTAGATCATGCTGCACTTGTCTATCTGGTTCGGCAACAGCACTTAGGTGGCCGATTAGCGCGATGGGTTCTGCTTTTACAAGAATTTGATTACGAAGTTATTCATCGCCCTGGCAGTTAACATGCCTTAGCAGATTTCCTTTCTCGCTTAGATTCTGGTGAAGCTCCCGTCGGTGTAGATGACACAACACCGGCAATTTATGTTTTTGAACCGACTAATGATGAAATTGCAGACCCACCTATGCCATCTACATACTATGATCAGATATTGACCTTTCTTACTGATGGATGCCTCCCTTCTCAGACTTCTACTGCAATACGCAGGAAAATTGCAGTTTTCAGCCGCCGATTTCGTTTGATTGCTGGGGAATTATACTATATGGATCACACTGGAGTTTTACTTTGTTGTATTCAACCACATGAAGTTAACTCAGTCATTACTTTGGCTCACTCAATTCCTTCCGGTGGCCATTTTGCAACAGATTTAATGCACCGAAAAATTCTGCAAAGCGGACTTTGGTGGCCTACTATATACAAGGATGTATCACAGTTTGTCAAACAATGTGATAGTTGTCAGAGATCTGGACAGCCCCTGCAACGTCATCTTTTCCCTCTACAACCTGTCTTGCCATTAGAGCCTTTTCAGAAGTGGGGTCTAGACTTTATCGGACCTATTACACTGTCAGCAATACTCAGCAATAATCATTATATTCTAACCTGTACAGACTATGCAACCAAATGGGCAGAAGCATGGGCTTTAAAATCTGCCACAGCTGTTTCGGTGGCAAATTGCCTAATGAAAGATATCTTTCCGCACTTTGGATTACCTCTGGAGCTTGTTACAGATCAGGGCACTCATTTTGTTAACAATCTTATGAAAGTACTCACACATTCTTTTCAGATCACGCATAAATTCAGTTCACCATATTATCCTCGTACAAATGGTTTGGCTGAGAGTACAAACAAGACCCTGTTGAATATGCTTCAAAAACTCATTTTGGAAGCACCGGAAAGATGGGACCAACTGTTACCTGTAGTCTTGTGGGCATACCGAACTACCTATAAGGTAGCAACAGGTCTAACACCCTTCAAACTAGCTTATGGATTGGAAGCCATAGCACCCATGGAAATTATTGTGCCAAGTTTACATGTGGCTCTCACTCAGAAATTAATACCAGAAGATTCTTTATCATTTTGGCTAGATACACTCAGAGAACTGGATGAGCACCGATGGCAAAGTTTTCTAACTATGCAGGAAGTACAGCTAAGACAAGCTCAAACACATGATCGCTATCTAAAAACCCCAGTTTTTACGGTGGGACAACTTGTACTATTTTACAATGCAAAATCAAATCACTCTGCTGGCAAATTCAAGTTACGATGGTTTGGCCCCTATCGGATTTTTGAACAAGTGGGCCCAGCAACTTTTCGGTTGACTACTTTGACCGGAATTCCTCTTCCGAAAGTCATCAACGGTTCGAAGCTGCGGCCGTATCAACAAACATCTAACCCGCAATGAAACTTTTCACGGTTGGCCGCGTCTTTTGGCATTCTCTTTTCTTTCCTTTTCTCTTCTTTTCTTTTCTTTTTTGCGTGCTTAATAAAATAAGTCTGTAAATATCCACGTTTTGATACCTAATTATGTCAACAGCCGCCCTGCCCTTTCCAGCTACTCATGCATGCACACCAAAGTTAAGAAGTTATCATCTCAACGACAAACGATTATTAGTAATTTTGATTGCTCCCCATTGCCAAACATCTACTTAACTTTCTCCGTTTTGCCAAAAATTGCTATTGTGCTTGCGTGATTTGTGTGACTGTGTATACCCTGTGCGTTTGCGTTTTGTGCTTGTTGTCATCGTTTGCGCCATGGAAGCTCTGGCAAACTATGCCGCTTTCCGTGACGGACTCCCTACCGAGGTAGGAGAGTTTCTGCGCACGCGTGGGTTATCCAATCTCGCTGAACTGCCATGGCATTCAGTGGAATCCCACCCGTTTTTTGCTCAGATCATCGCCGATATCGCTAAAACACCTGCCAACGAGAAAAGTTGGGCTATCACATCCCTACCCTCTCGAACCGTAATCACCTTCCAAACTTTCGCTGAGTCGTTTCGACTCCCTTCGCAAGGTCGGGAGAATGGCCCGAATCTGCCATTAGCCACCATGAATTAGTTATTCCCTAGGCATTCATCCAACGAATACGCGATCCTATGTCGACCGGAACCTGAGAGATCCGCCCTTCAGTTCTTAGTAGCTATCCTGAACCTACAGAAACGTACTTATGGAATATCGCGTCCATTCTACTCCGCCATTGATTTAGCTGTTAGAGAACCAATAAATTTTGCATCCTACTTCTTCCACCGCATTCACAAGGAATGCGTTTCAATAATTAAATAGGTAAACAAAGGAGGAATGCCAAGGTTCAGATTGCCACACATTATTTCTTTCCTTTTTCAGGCCATTCTTGCAGCACAACCACCACCCAGAGGCCCGGTCTTGCGCCATGAAGATTCTGTGCAATTATTGGAGGACGATGAAGAAGACGAAGAGGAACTCAATCAACTCTTCCGTCGAAAAAGAATTAGAATCAGTTCCTCTGAAAGTGAAGCCCAGGGGTCAGCCGAAAAGAACAAAGAAGATGACAAGGAAGAAAAAAAACAGGACGAAGAAACCTTCCATGACACCGCAATGTCTATGCAGCACGAATCATCAGCACAATCTTCATCAGAAGGACAACAAGAACAGGAGAATCACACCGAATCCAACACAAGCTCGTCACAAGAGATATCACAGCAACAATCAGAGCAGGAAAACCAAAGAAATGAAGAACAGATCGTTAAAGAAGTTTTTGATGAACTTCTGAAAGCAGTTGAGTCCACAACTACCGACACTGCACAACAAACAACAGAACAGGTAACAGAACCTAACCCTGTCCTGCCCACTCCACCATCGGAACCTCCGCTCAACCCCATCCTTCCTATTCCACCCAATGAACCCGACGAACTCGCAGCTTCTTCATCTTCATCACCTAACTACTCTCCACCGGACTCCCAGCAACTCCTCACCGCATCCTCTTCCCAACCTCGTCCCCCTCCTCCACTCACGTCCATCCCCATATTCTCTGAGTTAGCATCAATGGGTCAACTGCTAATCAATTTATCACAACAACTCCCTGCGGAAATGAAGCAAGTAATAGAGAATATTCGCAATGAATTCCAACATAAAGTAGATCTAGTGGAGGCCGACATTAGCCCCCTATAGGAAGAATTACTAGTAGCCAAAGCCAAAAACCAATCTCTACAAGAACAGCTGAAGGAATTACAGGCCAGAATTGCCGAACAGGAAATGGTTACCAGACAGAGAGATGCGGCAGTGGCTGAGCTCACAAAGAAAGAAGAATCATTACAGAATGCAAATGCCGAAATCAGTAAAATGAAGCAAGAGTTAAAGGACAAAGAAGATGCAAGAATAGCATTAGGAAATCTGCTCAAAGAAACCAGAATTCAACTAGACGAAGTGGTACAAAAAGGCCAAGAACAGTACGATCTAGCGATGAAAACAACCGAAGAACTCCAGAAATGTAAGATAGAATTTGACGAGGTAAACAACATTCTACGGCGAAAACTGACATTAGAAGCACAATTACAAAAAGTAATAACAAATCTCCGAAGAGAAAGGGATGCATATTCCAGAACCATACAGTTCAGAATCAAGAGATCGAAAGAAGGGAGAATCAATTGGACAATCAGAAAGAAAGAGTAAGCAAGATGGAGAAACAAGTGGCAGAAATGAAAGTTTCCAGAGATGCGGCCCTATCGAACGATTTCTACCTACAAGAAGCCTTTTTGCAGACGCAATCAGAAATTTTGCTAACCGAAGCTATAGCTTTAAGTTCTGTAAGAGTAGATGCACAACTAGTAGAACCGTATACTCTCAAACAACTGTTAGAAACTTTAAAGAAGAAAATCGCCCGAACCTTTAGATTAGCTAGAAACATGTATTTAGACGGACTTATAGAAGAACAGTAATTTTGTAAACCCTACGGGTTCGAGTCCACCGTGCGTGCTAGAGTGTTAGTCGGCCGCCGGATTGGAAGTTGTAAAACTGAATCTTTTTTTCGCACGCGCGAAAAGTTGTTACACTGATAGTTGTAATCTTTTATATAAAGCAATGAAAAGAGATGCTCAGTGATGATTCGTGGAATCACCAGACTGTCCGTCTGGATGATTGTCTGAACGTTGCTGTAGCGTTGTTTGTCTAATTTTTGAGTACTCTGAGTATACTGTGCATATCCGTGTTGTTGTCTATCGATCTCTATTGTGATTGTGAGTTTCATTTACATATGGTAGATCGTTGTACTATTGTCTGGGTAAGTCGTTTGCGAGTCTCTATTGGGATTGTTGTGTTAGTTCGCGTATCGTGTTGTTATTCTTTCTTGAAATGGTCTGCCAGTGTTTGGTGGAGTCTATGTATCTATGGTAGCTTTTCTGGTATTCGGGTTTGTATTGTGTTGTCTTCAATATTGAGGTCTATGTTCGTACGGCAAAGATTAAGCTATGATAAGAGCTGTCCTAAGTTGCGTACTGAATCTTCAAGCACTGTGTGTCTGTAACTGTTGAGTCCTTCTGTGTCTTTGGTTGAGTTTGACTATGAGCACTGTTCGGTGAAGGTTAAACTATTGCTATTGTTTCTAATGATACTGCAATGTGTATTCGGAAACGGGTCCGAGGTAACTCGGTATCATGATACTAATCATCTGGTACAGTGTGTTTGGCAAACCTTGGAAGAATTAGAATAACAAACCGTAAAGATTGAGAAGGGTATACCAATTCATGATAGAAGCCTTGAATATTAGTATATTGTGGTGTGAAGTCATTTGGGAAACAAGCATAGGGCCTCTCTTTTTACAGACCCCTTCCACTCCCAAGAACCCAACAACGTTTAAACGCACTTTTGACAGTTAGAACACAACGTTTAACAGGATGGAGCTTCAACATGCGAGGGGCTTTGAGATGCAATGTCTTCTATTTTTGTTTTTGCATCTTTCAAGATTTCTTCTAGTTCACATATCTTTCTATTCCACTTACAATTGGTTCTCTCCTTGGTATCCTTCCATGTTCTTGTTTTCCTCTTACTAGGCTCTCCTAATTTACTAGAATGTGATTGTTCAGCTGGCTTATCTTGTTTTAAGGCTTGTGCCCTAGTGACTACCTGTATACGAGACACATTATTGCTACTTGAGCTTGAATCCACCACTAAGCCTACCACATCAATCGGTGTAACCTTGGGTGCATGTAGCTCAGTGATGAGTAGCACCTCCTTTAATGTCAATCCGGGAAGACATGAGGATGGTATGAAGACCTCGAGCAAGTGAAGGCACAAATATGTGAGTGAGAAGCACACAAACATGCACACACATACACACACACGCGCACTCACGGCAACAACAAAGAGAGTAAGTCAATGGAATCACTTCTATTATAACCAAGTTCTCATACAAGCTCAAAACTACAAGAAGCTAGCCCCCAAAAATGAGCTCTCTAGCTCTATTTATAGTTTTTGACTAGCTTTGGCACTGTCCAGACCTAGTGTCCGGCCTAGTTAAAAATTAGGTTCCAGGGCTTATTTGAGGACTCAAACGAGATCTAAAAAATATGAAAATTAGCAGGCAACTACTTCTAAGGCTCCCCAAGCTCGAGGACTCCTCGGCTTGCACAAAATGGAGCTACAAAAAGATGAAACGGTATTTACAATGGTTGTTAGTGATGAGAATCACTTTTAAAATGATGAAATGATTGGAAAAAATAATGGGTTTCCTTAGTGCTAGATCTGCATGTATGCTCGTACTTGCTTCATCTGCCAACACTCTCCATATGGTGCCAACACTCTCCCCCCCCCTAGCGTCTGTCGCCTCTGACAGACCTTTCCTCCACGGTCTGATCGATGTAGTGTTGCAGTATGTCAGTTGCCACTTCTTGTTCTTTGATCCGTAGTCCCCTGATCAGGTCTCGTTGAAGGGCATCCCAATTGACTGCTCCCGGTATGTCCGGTTGTGGCGTTGTGTAGAGCTCTAAATGCATCGTTTGTTCGCACGCGAAGAGTTGTAGCAAATGAGTGGGCCGTGGCGCGAACACTTCTGAGTGTGCTTCCCAGAACCCTGTGGTGAACATATCGTCAAAGGTTTGCTTGTAGCAGGCAGGGAGATATCTGATTCTTGCGTGCCATGCATAAGCGACTCGTATGCTCGGGGTTGTGCTCATATCATAAAGTAGGTCATAATTACAATTTATGAAGCCGGGAATCGGAGGTTGAATGTCACATACATTGCGGAAGGTTTTGAGCACTACCTGCATCATATCCAAGATTTTGAGCATCATCTGGGCAGCTACGTCTGGCATGGGGTGAAGTCGTGGAAGCCAATGTCTGATAGTAGCCATCATATATGCTACTGTAGGTGTGCCTGTTGGTGGTGCGATCGAGGGGTAATTCAACCATTGCTTGCAGTTTGTGTTGTTTTGAATCTTTATAGCAAATGCTTTCCATGATCGTCTCCTTTGGACTGGTCCGAAGCAAGGGTTATATTTCAAATGCATGGGAGCATGGTCCCATGTCTGTAGCATTTTCGGATAGGTTTCCAGTAATTTCTGCCTCTAGATGGGTTGGAATATGGCCCCCTTTTTGGCTGCCTCTGGGATATCCTCTGGTTCGAATTGAGTTGCGAAGGTAGGGTACTTGTTGGTGAGGCGTTTGATCTCAGCATTATAGTCAGCCAGCATTACAAAATAGGGTTTATACTGTAACTCTGAACTAGTTATCAGTCTTCTAGGGGCCAGGTTTCTGAAACACTCTGATTGAAGTATGGTTTCTTCAATGGTCCGCATTGCCCGCATCTGAGTAGATATACGTTCCTCGTGAGTTGGCCCCATTTCTTCTACCTGTTTCATCCATGTCGAAGGGGGTTCCTCATATGTATCTTGTCCTTCCTCCGTGATTCGTCCTCCTGGAAGTGGTTGAGGCTCATAGTTGTCCTCAAATGTTTCCTCCATTGGAATGATTACTGCTTCTTCTTCTAGTGGCTGATCCGGTGGGGAGGGGGGTCGTTTATACTAACAATTTGATCTTTAATTCAGCCACCTCCTGTCGTAGCTCAAGTACCTCATTGGTCATTGATGATTCAGGCTCTGGTGAAGTTGTAGCATTGGCAATCTCTTTAGGTGTTGGTGGGTGTGGTGTAGGCACTTGGGATCCTGGTAGTTCCTTTACCTGGTCTGCCAACTGTGCCTCCAAGAGGGTTGCATAATCTTCTAACACCTACTGAATGTGTTCTGAGGGAACAGCTTGGAATTTGGAAGGGTCTATAGGTGCTCCAGGGGTATTTTCCATGGCTGCTTCTAGATTCTCCTGGTTTTGTTGCTGTAGCCTTTTGTTCAATTCTTGAGCAGCTGCTAAGTGGCGACGAAGTAAAGCCATGTTTCTTTGTAGTCTAGCATTGCGGCCCAGCTGATCTCTGAATTGTTCTTCCAGTACCCTAGTCTCTGTATGTTTGGCTTCGAGCTCCACCTGGGATTGTTGGAGGGTGGTCACTTCATGTTGTAGTGTTGTATTACTTAGCTCCCAGGCATTGACACGTGCCTGGAGTTGAGCTGAGAGATTGCACAACTCTGTGTTATTTTCTTCCAATAAAATATACTCTTGCTGAAGTTGAGTGGCCGCTTCGAACATGGTGTCTAGTGCATTACTAAATGATGTGGATGCAGGGGTAGAGATGGAAAATGCAAAGGGTCGGGAAATGGGAAAGGGAAAAGTGGATGATGTGCGTATGAGTGAAGTGAAATGTGATGATGTTGGAACAAATGTGGTGGTGGGTGCTCTTGTGGGTGGTGAAATATCCATGGTATCAGACGTGATAGTGTGTGAAGTGTGAATTGTGAATACGGGAATGGTAGGTGGTGTGTTAGTGGTGGCAGTGAATGTGGGGGAGTTGGGTTGGGGAAGAGACTTTTTATTAAAATTCTCAACTTGCTGGAGTATATTTACAAGGTGTGTCCAGAATGGAGGTTGGGTGATTTGGGTTGATTCCGAGGGGGTTAAAAGGGGTACAGTGGATAGGGGTTGGGAGGGAGGAAATGTATTCTTGGATGGAAATGGGTGTATTAAGGTTTGGCTAGTGGCAAGTGGCTGTCCGAGGGCTGGGAGATATGAAGGGTTACCTATTATAGTTTGATCGGTGACAGGATGAACTATATGGGGTTCAGAAAATTGGGTGGAAGTGGTGGATGTAGGTAAAGGGGAGGATGGAGAAATGGTGGTGTGTATAATGGTTTCACCATGGGTGGATACTGGTTCTTCAGGAAGGCTAGTGGGGAAGGGTTCTGAGGGCTGGATGGGAGGTGATGGTGGAGATGGTATCTGTGTATTTACATCTGGTTCCTCACTGTGAGTTGGGCTGGCCATGTGAACATCTTCTGAAGTGGTGGTAGGCAGGGCGGTACAGACTTCCATTTGAATCATTTTTCCTCTTCGCGGTCGCGTATCGATCCTTCGTTGGTCATATTGATGGGTAGTGTGCTGTACCATGGTCCTCATGGCTTCCACTATCCCACAGGTATCTGCCAAAAGATTCAATGATTCTACAAAATATGGGTCCACATTCTCCGCTTGCAACATCTGGTTCACCAGTGCTCTATTTGCTTCTTCTGATAGCCTATGTCTCTTTTGTACCTGCTTGATCGTTTTGTAGAGCCGTTTGAGTTGTGCAGTGTAAGCTGGGGCTTCCTCCTCACTCTCCTCCTGTTCATTCCTCTGCCTCTCCACTTGTTCATGTGTGCCTCCCGCCTGCGTGCGTTGTGCCTCATCCACCCAATGTACTCTTCGTGCTTCACCATGTGGTTGTGTTCTCTGGGATGGAGATTCAGGGCCGTCAGTCTCAGAAAAACACTCACTCTCAGATAAGTGGGCTGTCTGTAGGAAGCTTTCAAAGTCAAAATTTGGATCCTCTGCCAAAGTGGCCATGGATGCAAACTCAGCATCTGTGGGTAGTGGAGGGGCAGATGGAGTGGGCTGTACCATACCCCTTGATTTTGTTCCTTGGAGATGGATAGTGAAAGGGGCTACTTGTTCCTCTTCTCTGAGGGAGGCTTCTATGGTGGCCTCACGAGGGATTAGAACCTGTGAAAGCGAACCACGCATTCTTTTTGTAGGTTGCACCCCTGACTTCCGCCCCTTGAAGAATTCCAGTTGTGAGTACTTAAGGGCCCTTGCGATCGGTACATCATAGGCAAGGCATTTGTAGATAATTCTTGTAATGGCACAGCAGCCATTCAAAGTAGGCTTCCACACTCCTCGCTTGCCTGCTTCATATAACTGGTCTAGGATCCATACGGGCATTTTAATTGACAAGCCTCCAGTCTCTGCTAGGTATAATCCATACCATATTTTCTTATGAGGTTGGGTGAACCGATCTTGCGCTGGAAATGCGAAGTGTTGAAGACACATCCGCAGCGGTATGGCAATGTTGGGGGTGAGGGCACACATTTCCTTCAACTTCTTGATTTTGTTGTTCTTCATCGACTCTGGTATCAAAGGATCTCGATCGGAGGGTACATGGGTGCCATACATCTGAAGGGCCTCCCTGATTAAAGTGATGTTCAACTCAAACTTCTTCATTTCTTCCTGGTTTGATAGAGAGGGCACCAGGAATGTGCCTGAATGATCTTTGTCTCCTGTCACCTTGAGGGTTGCAATCAAGTAGTAGCACCGAAGAAAATCAGGTCTAGGCAAGGCTGCACTAAAATAATCTTGCAATCCCGCTTTTTGCCAAATATCTTGAAGAGGGGCAACATTTTGCAATGCTTCAAATTCTCGTGAGAAGAACTGAAAGGTCCACCACACTCCTCCACATTCCAACTTGGATTCCCAGATATGATCTGCGTCTCCCAAACCTCCTGGCATCTCATTGAACCAATGAGAATGCCCCTTTACTCTTTCTGTCAGGCCACTTGGTGGATCCGGAATGGGAATTCTCCTCACATTCAAAAGCTCTTCAGGCCTTGCTGTTAGTGGGACCTCCACAGGCATGGTATCCCAATTGCTTTGAGTGCTAGTGCCTGCCTGAGAGCTCGTGCCTGCTGTTGTTGCCATGAGAATCGGGTGCTTATCTGCTAGAAGAAGAAAGGCACATTAGTGTTGCATAGGAAACAAGATGTAATGGTGTTCCCTTCACAATACTAACATGACAATTCAGAAGGTTAGTGGTTAGGGTGAAGTGTTTGTGTTAGATGTAAGTGGTGGTTAGTGGTTAGTGTCCTCCTAAATGCATACTGTGGACATACAAAGTACTCAGAATGCATCTACATCAGAGTGGATGGATTTACAAAATTGGGTCTAGGGGTTTGATACAGGGTTTAAGTCTCCAAAAGTTGACTGAGGATTCGTGGTTCTTAGAGCTGATGACATGTAAAGGTCGATGAACTAGATTGTGCTGGATTTGGTACCTTTTGGGTACCCATTTCCAGACATTCCTAGGTTTGACTAGGGGTGTGACAGTGGAAGGTGTAGGTATCTTCCCTGAGCTGTTTACCACGAGTGCTTGTGAGTGTTGCTTTATTCTAATGACTGGAGGTGAAGTAATTTGGGCTTGTAAGTAGGCCTTGGGCACCCATATTTGTCTAGCATTAGGAGGATGGTCTTCATTGATGGAGAGTGTTAATCTCCAAAAGAACAACCTACTCTTGAATTTAGAACACCTCTATATCAAGAGTAAGTCAAAACCTTCACTAAATTATAGGTCCAATCTCCAAATTATCAAAATTAAGAAAATCTGTGAAGAAAGTGAAACACAGAAAAGTTTGCTGCAGAATTTCTTCACATTGACTTATCAAACATGTAAAGTTTTTGATGAAACTTTGTACGAATCATCTCCTAGGGATTGCGCATCACCTCCAAGTTGAATCACTTGAAAAGCTTTAGTATAACTTGAGAAATTGTCTTCACAAGTTACCTATGTCTGAATCTGCACTTCTGAGAAGTCGATTTAGACACCCCTAACTTCTTAACTTTGGTTCTCACAATATCTAACCCGTTTTGCTAAATGATTTTAGCCACGAGTAGATCACCTTCCAACTTAAAGATTAAGTGCTTGCTTGCACAAAACTTTAAACTATGGAGTGAGCACTGGTCAAAAGATTAAACTCGAAATTTGCGCCTGTTTCAGAGAACTGTAGACACTCAACACATATGAATGTTCCTACTAACAATTCTCCTAGCCTGATTACAATTAGACTCTGAAATTCAGGTCACAGGCTCATTAACTAACAACTTAGTTATCCTCAAAAGGATTTCACAAATGATTAAACACAGAAGGAGCAGACACGAAAAGATCGGGCGCAAACTTTCTTCATTAACTTAGAAATTTACAACTGAGTGATGAGAGCTAACTCAAACTAACTTTTCTCTATCTCTTGACTCCTAACTTCCTCAATCTTGGCTTCTACATATGCTCTCATAAGCTCTCATACATGCCCCGACTTTTCTCAAAGTATTTATAGACAATTTGTACAAGGTTCTCACTTAAACAAAGATCTGAGTCACCTATGACTATACTAATGTACATATGTGTACACTTCTCTTATCCTCTGAATATGTCTTTCTTCCAAGCTTCAATGGTTGATCCTTCCTTCACTTTTTAACCTCCCAAGTCTTCAATTGGTGATTGGTCTGCACCAACAGCTCCCCCTCAATCATCAATTGAGGTTTCTCCTTTCTTCTTTATACCTGCCATGTCCTTAAACTTCTGTAGCTTTGGTCCATCCAAGCTCTTTGTAAGCATATCAGCTATCTGATCCTTTGTTGAAGTATGTATGACTTCAATCTCCTTGTCCATCACTTTCTCTCTTAGAAAGTGATACTGAATCTCAATGTGTTTAGTCCTGGCATGAAAAACAGGATTAGCAGCTAAATACAATGAACTCATGTTATCTCCATATATGATTGGTACTCCATGCATAATGTCAAGACTCTTCATCAAGGTCTTAACCCAAATTACTTCTTTTGCAGCTTCAACCATGCCTTTATACTCTGCTTCTGTAGAAGATAAAGCAACTGTATGTTGCTTCTTGGAACACCATGAGATAAGTTTATCTCCCACATAACACATGTACCCAAATGTAGATCTTCTATCATCTGGATTACCTGCCCAATCTGCATCACTATAAATTTTGATATTTGTATCTGAGGTAAACCCATAATACAAACCTTCATTGAGTGTACCCTTAATGTACCTCAACACCCTTTGTCCTGCAATCCAATGTTCTTTCCTTGGGCAATGCATAAATTGAGACAAAACTCCTACTGCATATGATAAATCAGGTCTAGTTAGAGTAGCATAGATAAGGCTACCAACCAAACTCTGATATTGTCTCATGTCCTTGAATTCTTCACCTCCATACTTACTCAATTTGTGATTCACCTCCATTGGTGTAGGTGCTACCCTGCAATCATCCATTTTAAACTTGATTAACAAGTTCTTCAAATACCTTTCTTGGGTCACAAATACTCCATGTTGAGTATATGTAATCTCCATGCCCAAGAAGTATGACAAGTCTCCCAAGTCACTTATCTTGAACTCCTTTTCCATTTGCCTCTTGAGCTTTTGTATTCCTTCTTCATCTGTACCTGTAAGAATTATATCATCAACATATATGCACATGTATATGAAACCATTTTCACTTGCCTTGACAAGCAAACTACTATCTGCTTTAGACACCTGAAATCCAAGTTCTTTTAAGAACTTCACAAGTCTATAGTTCCATGCCCTTGGGGCCTGCTTCAAACCATACAAAGCTCTCTTGAGCTTGCACACATGATCTGGATACCTTTTATCTCTGAACCCT
Source organism: Ceratopteris richardii (assembly GCA_020310875.1). Taxonomy (NCBI): domain Eukaryota; kingdom Viridiplantae; phylum Streptophyta; class Polypodiopsida; order Polypodiales; family Pteridaceae; genus Ceratopteris; species Ceratopteris richardii. The sequence goes on along the minus strand of CM035416.1, from coordinate 132,412,923 downwards.
TGAGGTTGCTCCATGAACACATCATCTGAAATATAACCATTCAAAAAAGCATTCTTCACATCAAGTTGACATAGTTTCCAACCTTTACATGCAGCAATAGCAATAAGTGTCCTTATGGTTGTCATTTTTGCCACAAGACTATAGGTCTCATCATAATCAATACCATATGTTTGAGCAAAACCTTTGACCACAAGTCTAGCTTTGTACCTAGACACACTTCCATCTGCAAACCTTTTTGTCTTGTAGACCCACTTGCATCCAATAATCTTCTGACTATTTGGTTTAGGAACCAAATCCCAAGTTTGATTCTCCAATAGTGCATCATATTCCTCCTGCATAGCACTTTCCCATTTTTCCTTACCTTTTGCCTCTTCATATGTAGAAGGGTCTTCATCTGTATTCACCATGTAAGCATAATCTTTTGTGGCTAGAAATGAAGTATCATAACTATACCTTGTAGGTTGCCACCTATTTCTTGTTGACCTTCTGAGTTCTCCACTCCTTGAGGTTTCTGGCTCTTCACATTCAGGATCAAATCTTGGTGTCTCTTCCATCTCAACCTGCACTTCATTATTCTCTTGCTCATCAACTATCTGAACTTTTGATTTACCTTTTCTTTGACTCACTTCTTCTTCATCATCTGTATTGATTTTGATTGTACCTGCATACCAAGTGCTTTGTTCATCAAATGTAACATCTTTAGAAACCATAAATTGTTTTGTTGATGGACTCCACAATCTATAGCCCATCTGCTTGTCATCATAGCCAATGAAAACATACTTTTCAGCTTTGGGTTCCAATTTGTGTCTTAATTGTGATGGCACATATGCATATGCCACACATCCAAATACTCTGCAATGATCCAAGGTAGGTCTCTTACCCCACCAAGCCTCATATGGTGTCATACCCTGCAAGGCTTTACATGGTAACCTATTGACCAAATAAGTGGCTGTATTTACAGCCTCAGCCCACAAGTAATTAGGGCAATTTTTCTCCTTCATCATGGATCTTGCAAACTCAACAAGAGTTCTATTTCTCCTTTCTGCAACACCATTTTGTTGAGGAGAGTACCTGCAAGTAATTTCCCTTTTTATACCTGCATTCCATAAGTAATCACTGAACTCATTTGAAAAATACTCTCCCCCTCCATCTGACCTTAGTCTCTTCAACTTATGACCTGTAATTCTTTCTGCATATGCATGATAGTGTTTAAATGTATTAAACACTTCTGACTTATCTTTGATCACATAGATAGTGATCCACCTAGTAGCATCATCAACATAAATCACATAATACCTTGATCCATTTATACTGAAATCTTTTGATGGTCCCCACACATCTGTGTGTACCAACTCAAGCTTCTCTGAGTGCATAAAACCATGCTTGGAATAGGAATGTTTATGAGCCTTACCTAATTGACATGCCTCACATTTGTATGTCATATGTTGACCTGCAACATTAGGCAATCCAAGCACTGAACCATTGTTAACCATATCTTTAATACCTCTTTCATTGAAATGTCCAAGCCTCTTGTGCCAAAGATCTAACTCAGAGATCTTATGTCCTCCATATGTGAACATTGCATGACCAATGTTACCCTGAATCTTCAATGTAAATAGTCTTCCTTCCTTTTTCCCTGAAACAATCTGTTTATACCCTTGGCTAGGGTCTTCCACATATACTCCATCATTAGTGAACCTTACTTCATATCCCTTTTCAACAATTTGACCTACACTTATCAAATTCTTAGGGATTGTAGGAACATACAAGACCTTACTCAATAAGGTGCTTCCATCCTTGGCCTTCACTGATCCAATTGACTTCACATTGTGCTTTGTGTTGTCACCTGTTTGAACAACATGATTAAAAACTTTACTTTCCAAATCAGTCATCAAAGATATGTTACCACTCAGGTGATTGCTACACCCTGAGTCAATGTAGAAGACTCTTTGATCTTCACTCTGCCTTTCACAAGTTGCATTCATTATCAGTGTTGAATCTTCCTTTTGATCTGAAGCATAATTGTAGTAGGTGTTGTTGTATTGTTGACTTTGGAATCCTCTACCTGCATTTCTTCCAAAGTAATTCCTTCCACCTCTACCTCTGTAATTACCTCTTTGATTTCTGCCACCTCTTCCTCTTGCATTATAATTTTGACTATATCCATTATTATTCTGAGTATTATGCCAACAATCATTAGCTAAGTGATTTGTCTTACCACAAATCCAGCAAGCTTTGCCTCCATCTTTATTGTTCCTGCCTCTTCCTCTACCTTTGCCACCTCCTCTTCCTCTTAGGAAGTTGGCTTGAGTAGTTGTTCCTTCATCTTCACTTGCTTGTTGTTTTCCTTTGCTATTCTTCTTCTTATCCTTTGAGTACATTGCATGACCTGTACTCTTGTCACCATCTCCTTTAACATCCTGCTCAAATGTTAGCATATGACCTAACAATTGATTTAAATCAGGAGTGAAATGATCAAGTGATAGTTCTGTAGACAAAATAAATGGCTTCCATTTGTCATCACCTCTCAACCCTGTAAGGATTTGTCTTACCAATTTATCTTCCTCAATGTCTTCATCAACAGCTCCTAAAGCATCTGCAATATCTTTCATCCTTGTTACATAATCTGAGATGGACTGAGAGGCCTTCTTCTTGAAAGTAGTAAACTCTGCCCATAAGGATGCCTTCCTTGACTTTGTAGTGTTCTGAAAATGCTCCTCCAAAGCATTCCATATGTCAGTAGCACTTTCAAGACCTCTAATGTGAGGTAACAAGTAATCATTGACTCCCATGTAGATAATGCTCCTAGCTTGAGCATCTTTCTTCATCCAATTTTTCAAATCTGCTAACTCTTCCCTAGTTGGAACACTAGGATCTCTAAATTCTGGCTTCTCTTCTTCTCCTGTGATATAACCAATTAAATCTTTGCTCATAAGATGAGCTTCCATCCTCATTGACCATGCAGGATAGTTTTCCCTATCCAATTTCTCTATCTGTAGAGCATCTCCCATCTTGTATCCACCTGTATATAGAAATCTTCAAGCTTCACAAACAATGTATGTACCTTTACTTCGAATTAAGCTCCTTTTGCCTTTCTTGATGTCGAGTAGTCTTCTCCTTAGGCTTTTGACTCCAAGCTTTCACTTCTTTGTTCTTCAAATGTTGAACTTCTTGAATCTGCAGCAGTCGGGACCTTCCTTTCCTTGATTTGATGTAACCTGCTCTGATACCACTGATGGAGAGTGTTAATCTCCAAAAGAACAACCTACTCTTGAATTTAGAACACCTCTATATCAAGAGTAAGTCAAAACCTTCACTAAATTATAGGTCCAATCTCCAAATTATCAAAATTAAGAAAATCTGTGAAGAAAGTGAAACACAGAAAAGTCTGCTGCAGAATTTCTTCACATTGACTTATCAAACATGTAAAGTTTTTGATGAAACTTTGTACGAATCATCTCCTAGGGATTGCGCATCACCTCCAAGTTGAATCACTTGAAAAGCTTTAGTATAACTTGAGAAATTGTCTTCACAAGTTACCTATGTCTGAATCTGCACTTCTGAGAAGTCGATTTAGACACCCCTAACTTCTTAACTTTGGTTCTCACAATATCTAACCCGTTTTGCTAAATGCTTTTAGCCACGAGTAGATCACCTTCCAACTTAAAGATTAAGTGCTTGCTTGCACAAAACTTTAAACTATGGAGTGAGCACTGGTCAAAAGATTAAACTCGAAATTTGCGCCTGTTTCAGAGAACTGTAGACACTCAACACATATGAATGTTCCTACTAACAATTCTCCTAGCCTGATTACAATTAGACTCTGAAATTCAGGTCACAGGCTCATTAACTAACAACTTAGTTATCCTCAAAAGGATTTCACAAATGATTAAACACAGAAGGAGCAGACACGAAAAGATCGGGCGCAAACTTTCTTCATTAACTCAGAAATTTACAACTGAGTGATGAGAGCTAACTCAAACTAACTTTTCTCTATCTCTTGACTCCTAATTTCCTCAATCTTGGCTTCTACATATGCTCTCATAAGCTCTCATACATGCCCCGACTTTTCTCAAAGTATTTATAGACAATTTGTACAAGGTTCTCACTTAAACAAAGATCTGAGTCACCTATGACTATACTAATGTACATATGTGTACACTTCTCTTATCCTCTGAATATGTCTTTCTTCCAAGCTTCAATGGTTGATCCTTCCTTCACTTTTTAACCTCCCAAGTCTTCAATTGGTGATTGGTCTGCACCAACATTCATTGACCGCTTAGGGACCCAAATAGAAATGGTATAGCTAGGGTGTTGCCTAGGGAGCTCCTTCACTTTGGTCCTTGATGGTGAGGCTCGCTTGATGCTTTTTTGAGAACCAGTCTCTGGAGCCGTGGTTTTTCCCCCTTTGCGTATCCAGATCTGCTTCATGCCGCGAGGTACTTCATGTTGTCGGAGTTGGTGCTCATGCTTCTTGTTCATCGGTCTCCTCAGTGTCGGGTGTTGTTGAGCCTTCCCCTTTAGATTCTTCTCTGGAACAGATGGGAGTTTCTCCTTGACTTCTGTACCTTTGGCAAGAGTGACAATCCTCTGCACCATAGAACTTTGGACAAGAATAACATTATCTTCATGTGGGTTCCTGGAGGGACGAGGAGTTGGTGCCTGTTCTAATGGTTTGAGTGCTTGATTTTCTAATTCAATCGTAAGACGGCTTTGGCCTACCCAAGCCTGAAGAAGTCCACTTCTTAGGTTGAGGTTGACTGCGTGATCATAGATCCAGTCTTGGCCCAAGACAAGAGGTTCGGTAAGATCTCGTCTTCACACACTAGCACTTTTGCTGGCATGAGGACCTTTTGAATGTAGAGGGGAAGTTCCACCTCTCCCATGCAAGGGGTTTCAACACCTCCTAATCCTATCAGATATGCTTCTAGGGGTTTTACTTCCAATTGCAACTGCTGGCAATAAGAAAGCCGAACTGCACTAGTGGCTGCTCCTGAATCAATCAAAGCTCTTACGGTCCTTGTACTGTCTCCTTGTCCAACTTCTAGGGTCACAAAAGGTCGTCGATCCACTATTTTATGGGTCCTCTTACCAGAAGCCTCACACATGGCCATGTGATAGCCATGAACTTCATGATTTTCATTCATGGGTTGATCTCTACCTTGCCTTCGCAGTTTCATTCGTCGAATGCGTTCTAAAGCTTTGGCCTGTGCTTCTTCACGAATTCGCTTTTCCTCTTCCTTACGTTTCTTTGCAGTATTAAGTCGATTGAGCATTTCTTCAGTTAAGGGTTCTTGATATAGCTTGACTCTACATCTGCTTATGTAACTTGGTAGTACATCACCCTCTAAGGTGGCTAGTTGTACTGCTCCACTTGTGGAGATCCTATTCATAATCATTGGTCCATAGCCTCTTTTCTCTAATTTTCGTGCATGCTGCTTCAGTGTGTAGACTAGGACTAGGTCTCCTGCTTTCAAGCCTTTATCCTTCACATGAGTATCAAAATACACCTTTGCCTCTTCTTGGCTGCATAGATTCCTGCTGCAGCTCTCAATCGTGTCTCACCTAGACGTTCAAGATCCAAAATTCTAGAGGATAGTTCATGGCCTGTCCAGTCATGCTCTTGTGCTACTTTCAATGTAGGTATCAAAAAGTCCAATGGTAGTAGCGCATTCTGGCCAAACACCATCTGAAAGGGTGTGGCTTGGAGTACCGTTTTATAGGCCACTCGGTATGCCCAAACAGCGTGGTGTAGCTGTTTGTCCCAATCAGAGCGTTTATTATTCACCAATTTAGTCAACACATTGCATAGGATCTTATTTGTGCTCTCAGCCTGGCCATTAGCTTGTGGGTGATAGGGGGCATAATTTTTATGTACTACCAAGAACTCTTGGAGCAGATTTTCAATAACTTCATTCAAGAAGTGAGTCCCTCTATCACTGACTAGCTCTATAGGTAGCCCGTACCTTGTGAACACATTCTCAAATAGGAACTTAGCAGTTGTCTGAGCATCATTTTTTGTCGTAGCTTTTACCTCTACCCACTTTGTTAGATAGTCTGTGGTAACAATGATGTATTCAGCATGTGAACCCTTAGCTGGGGGATTAATAGGACCTACAAGTCTATTCCCCACTTAGAGAATGCACGTCCACCCATCATGGGTTTCAGTGGCATCTCATCCTTGCGTATAGGATACTGAGTTCTCTGACAGACATCACACCGTTTCACATAGGTATGTGCATCCATGTGAAGGGTCGGCCACCAAAAGCCCGCAAATAGTATTGCCTTGATCACCTGATCTGGTCCAAAGTGTCCTCCTGCTACACCTTGGTGAGCGGTTTCCAAGATCTTGAGATATTCACTCTCATGGACACATAGTCTCAGGTAACCATCTTTACCACGCTTGTATAAATTATCACCAATGAATGAGTAATCTAGGGCTTCTTGTTCTAGACTTCTTTGTCTAGTTAGGGTCATATCTTGAGGGAATATTTTCGTCCTCAAGAAGGCTACTAATGGTTCACTCCAATCTGGCACTACAGACACTCGATAAAGAGTGGCGTGTTCCACTGGTGGTTTAGTGCAGCAGATTGGGCATTCTTTGCACATTCTATGGACATCAACTTCCATGGTTGGCCAATGCACTCCTAGTCTCCTCAGGGTCTGTAGGGTCCATTGTTTTGAGTAGTGTTGCTCTAATGCACCTACATGTGCTAATTGCAACCACTTAGCATACTCGTCCTCCTCTACGCAACAGGCTAATACTCCCTGATCGGTATGCTTGTACATACTTCCTACCTCTCTATCTTCTGTGTGCATTACCGGGTGATTAGGACCGTATGTCAATACTGGCACTAATGGCTTAGCCCAATGAGGTACAACTTCCAAATTAAACAAGTAAGCATCAGGTAAGTCATCTGATACTCCTTGTGGGGCCTCTCCAGATGTGAGCCTAGAGAGATGGTCTGCTCTCAAATGAGTCTTGCCTTTCCTCACTACTACCTCAAAGTCATATTCCATTAGTAAGAGAAACCATCTTACTAATCTGCCTGTATTACATGACTTGTTTACCAGGTACAGTAGAGCTTGGTGATCAGTAAAAAATTTGAACTTATTTGCAAGCAAATAGTGTCTAAACTTTTTAACCGCGTACACCATGCCTAATCCTTCTCGTTCGGTGGTTGTATAGTTCCGTTTAGCAGCATTCAATTATCTACTGGCATAGGCAATAGGGAGATCCATATTACCTTCACCCGTAGGTTGTGCAAGTACACATCCAATAGCATAATTGGAGGCATCCACATGAACATGGAATGGCTTGTTCCAATCTGGTGTGGTCAAGATTGGTGCTGAACATAATCTTTGTTTAAGCTCCTGGAAGGAATTCTCACATTCATCAGTCCACTCAAAGTTAGTCAGAAGTCCGTACATGGGCTTTGGAATGATAGCATACATGTGGATGAACCGGTGGTAGTAACCACAATGCCCCATGAAAGCCTGTACTTCCTTGACGTTCTTTGGCCTAGGTAGTTCTACGATGGCTCTCACTTTCTCTTCGTCAGTGGATATGCCATTCTTAGACACTATGTGTCCTAGAATTTTGCCTTGCCTGACCATGAAAACACACTTTTCTGGGTTCAGGCAGACTTGATATTCTCTACATTTATCAAAGATTTGTCTGAGTTCAGGTATATGGGTCTGTCTAATGTTGGAATGAGTGCACAGATCATCAACATAGACTTCCAAATTCTTCCTCAAGAACTCTTTAAACACGTGACACATCAATCTTTGAAAGGTAGTAGGTGCATTGGTAAGCCCGAATGGCACTACCCGAAAGGCAAATATGCCCCACTCTGTGGCAAAAGCCGTCTTATGCTGATCCTCTGGAGCAATGGCTACTTGATTGTAGCCCGAAAACCCATCTAGGAAGTTGTACACTTCCTTGCCTGCTACCCTTTCTAATAGATGCTCAGTGATAGGAAGTGGATAACTATCTCTGATAGTGGTTGCATTAACCTTCTTCAAGTTAATGCATACTCGTAATTTACCGTTCTTCTTGGGCACCACTACAATGGGGGATACCCATTCAGTGTGCTCAATTTCATAGATAAATCCGGCTTCTACCAGTCTATCTATCTCCTCCTTGATCTTAGCAGCGTAGTTATCATTGTATGTATAGAGCTTCTACTTAGATGGTCTGGCACCTGAGGTCATGGGAATCGTGTGTGAGCATATGTCTGGGTCGACACCTTTCAGGTCCCTGTAGCTCCAAGCGAATACATCTCTGTACTCTCTTAGCAAAGCTACCAACTCTTGCTCTTCTTCTTCCGTCAGGTCATGCCCTATGTAGGTGCATCTTTCTTCTCCCTCTTCTATGGCGACAACTATTTTCTTGGTAGTTTCCTTGCTATCATAGGCCTCTCCTGCTTGTGCCTCACGTTTAGGCATTCTTATCATGACTCTCCTATCGTCTATCTCATATTTTTTAAAGTTTTTAGGGACCTCGAACAAGGATTCTTCTGCCTCCGGAGTGACTTCCTTCTTCTTTCTTTTCTTTCCTCCACTCTTAGTGGCTACCTGTGTGGCTAACCTCACCTCATTCGTGATTTCTCCGTGTATCTGGGGGTAAGCTTCAACTTCATAGAAGTATTCTTCATCTGATGCAAAAGGTGGGTCCATAATGATTGACTCTAAGTCGGACTCACTTGCATCCTCAAATGTATCGGGGCTAGGTTCGCATTCTTCTAAAACTGCATCTCCCATGATTGGCTCTATTGAGAAGACTGAAATGTCATAGCCATCCTTATCACAGTGGGGTGTCCACTGCTCTTCATTGATGGCTACATCCATTGTTGCTAAAATTTCAGCCCAGCCGTGAGGTTCAAACTCTTCATCGGGAAATACTACAGGTGCATAGGCTGGGTCTTGAATTGATCTATGTGTCTCTTTCGCACCTACCTCTCTGGCTTTTTCTCTTTTCTCTTCTTCTACTGCCACTTTGCACATCCATAAGTGGGTGTCTTCATGCATCCATGAGGATCCTGATCCTATGGAATGCACTGACTCCGTGTCATCCTTGGCTCTATGGATGGGATTCCATTGAATGGGCGGTACGTCTCTATGAGAGTAATCCTTGAGATTGACTTTGGTTGTAACTCCTAAGTGTTGCAGATATAAGGAATTAGTTCCCCAGTCCTGTACTACTTGCAATTGCTGCATAAATGGCCTTCCCAAAATCATCTCGTAGGCTTGGTTTCTGCTAAAGTCGCATATAGCAAAAGTATGTTCGAACTCAACACCACATGTAGTGAGAGTTATGCCTTCTAGCAATCCCAAGGGCCTCTCAATATGGCCATCGGCAATCTGCAATTTCATTCTCGTCGGTCGGAGTGTTGGCTTGCCCCAACGCTTCCATAGGGAAGTTGTAGCAATTGCAACTCTTGCACCTGAGTCCAAAATTGCCTTGGTTGTGTATCCCTGATGGGTAACTGGGAGATAGGTATTTCCTTCTTCTCCTTCACTCATGTCTCCTATCTTATCCAATGGTATTTCAGGCAGTGTTCTATGAGATCCTACCTGGGAACGTGATTTCGCTATGTTTGGCACTTGTTTGGCTACATGTTTCCACACTTCTGGCTTAACTTTGAGTAGCTCTTCTAAAGTGAGATTGCACTACACTTTAGTGTTCTTTACTACCTCTGTATTCCTAGGTATGATTGAATCTTCGTTTCTTATCATGACTGTGGGTGCTCTCAGGCAAGTAGACTTGGTTTCCCATGGGCCTGTGAAATGTGGTAACTCTTGCAAGGAATTAGACTCAAAGTCTAACCTCTCATGAGAGTGGGCACTTTCCTGTTCTTCATAAATAGAAGGGATGTCCTGTGGGAACTGATCATGTGCGTCATCCACAAGTTCAATGGGAGGAGGGACTTCACTCTCCTTTGCCCACTTCTCTTCTTGAATCTCTCTCAGGAACTCTGGTGAATACCTATTCATAGAAGAAGAGGTGTCTGGTTCAGTGGAGTTAGGCACATAAGCTCCCTGGGGAGGAATGCTTATTCTATCACTTGCCCTCTCCTTAGCTTGGGAGGTGGTTCCTTTTCCAGACTTTGCCAGTAACCTCTCCAATCTATCCAATAGACCATCAAAGTGCAATGGTGTTCTGATGGGGTTAGAGCCATTGAACAAGCGACTAGCTTCAAACATGGCTTGTGCCAATTCGACCATTTTAGCACAAAGCTTTGTTCGCTCTATCTCTAGATCGGCTCTAGGGTAACATTTCTCATGATCTGTTACATTGGGCCCTTCTTGGATTCTGGCCTGATATGCTTTAAGCATCATGTCTAGATCTTCAGGAGTGGGATCAGCTAGGACTGATCCTACTCTGGGTGGTGGGTGGGTTAAGGGTGGTGTATTGAAAGGTTGGGGAATGGAAGAAGATGGATTGGCGGGTAAAGGGAAAGGTGGTGGAGGGGTGGTGTGAGAGTGGTTTTAAGATGCAATTTCACTTATCTTTGCTTTGGTTTCTCTCAAGCTTTCTTCAAGTTCGCTCATTTTCTGTGACCATTGTCTTTTCATTCTCTCCCGGCTATCTCTCCATGCTCTTGTCCTTTTCTTGGTTATACTCTCTGTCTCACTAACCTCAGAACTCTTTTCCTGCCCTGCTCCTTGAGTTTGCTGCAAGGCTTGGGCTCTCGTGACCACATGCACTGGGGCTGTGGAGGTTATACTTCCCGTAGAGTCTACCACTAACCCAATGACGTTGATAGGAGTGATTTTAGGCATGTTATTAGGGTTCTTTGGGCAATCTTGTAGGAGATGCTCTTTTCCGCAATCTTGACAGAAACCCTGAATTGTCACTGGTTGGGGTTGTGTAGGGGCAGGCAGTGGACAATCACGTATAAGGTGATCTCCCTGACATCTGAAGCATGGTCCTCTAGGAAATGGGGGTCGTACCTGCCTAGGTTGAGGTCTAGAGTTCGGGTTTGTGTACATGACATTAGCATACTCAGGCTCCCCACTATTTTCACTTGGGTCCTCATAATAGTATGACTCGTTATGCTCGGGTCACTGCATGTAGTAAGCCTGTGGGCTATCAATATGTGTGGAGTCAAAACTATGGTCACTTGGATCACTGTCTGATAGCAATGGGGTGATTGGGACTATGGCTCTGTTCGGATTTTCTTCAGCAGATGCATATTTCACTCGGATCACATTGGTTGGAGCAAGGGGTTGCTGCACTAGTACTGGTTGAGGTCTCTGCTGCCCTTGATAAGGTGGCTGATAAGGTTGTTGTGGTCTGTTGTATTGTTGTGGTGGGTATTGATTCTGGTATCTACCCTGTTGTGGATATGGCTGAGGGTAATTTTGCCTAACAGTTTGTTTGTTATATGGGCAGTCCTGTGCAGTGTGGTTGGTGTACCTTCGCTCTATGGTGTAGTACTGGCTACTAGGATTCACCTGGGGTTGGGCCATAATGGGACATACATTTGCCATATGGTCACCTCCACAAGTGTAGCACCGCTTAACTGGGGCAAATCTTGGAATTTGTTTGCTAGAGACACCTAATTTTTGAGCTACCTTCTCTACAAGTTCCTCAATGGATGTGGATTGACCAGATGTGAGGCTACTAGAGCTATCCGAATCCTTATAGATTTTTGATAGTTCTAACTCCTCGCCTAGATTATCCTCAATGTCTATGCACATGCACACGCACTCTTCTATAGTTCTGGGGTCCTTCAGATACACATATGACCTGAGCTTGGTGCTCAACAATCCATCTAAGAACAAAGCCACTTGCTTGGCTGGTGTGGGTAACTCAGGCATTGGGCACCTCTCTAGGTATTGCCTAAACCGTCTTCCTGCTAGTCTGACCGTCTCTTGAGGTGTTTGCTTGAAGCTATGAATTAGTGAGGAAGTGTTGTGCCTTATGCCACTCTTAGAAAACTCAATGATAAATGCCTCTAGGAGCTGGTCTATGTTTCTGAAATGCCTCTCGTTCAGTGGTTGAAACCACGTAAGGGTAGTGTTCCTAAGGGTTAGACCAAAAGCATTATATTGTGTGAATAGGTCCTCTACCTGTTCAACTTTCAAGACTTGCCTAAATTCTACCACATGGTCATAAGGGTCTCCAGTGCCATAAGTAATTCTTCATGGACCACCAGTTGAGTTGGCTTCAGGGTCCTAGTGTGTTCTCTCGGCCTTGGCAAAGGAAAATCATCTGCATTTCTTTTGTTCCTTGGGTCTCTAAATCTCTCGTTTTCTTCTCTATCCGTCCCTGTTCTCCTTCTTTCTCTTCCCTAGGGGTTGGCAAAGCTTACTTCAGGTCTATCTCTACTTCTATCTCCTTGAGCTCCATGAGCCTGGGAGGTGCCAGCTCCTTGGTGACTGTAGGACATATGGGACCGTGGTTGGGAAAAAACAAATTCACCCTTCCATGTGTAGGCATGTCTGCCATGCTCGGTGACCACGAAGATCCTCTCTGATGTATTCTCTAGGTAGGTTACTTTGCCTGGGCTATCAGGGTCTTTAAACTCATAGATTGTGAGAGCACTTACTTCCTGAGGCTGGGCATGTTTATACCTCCAAAAAGCCTCATCAGTTTCTCGGTTTAAAAGCAAATCTATGCTTTTATTATCCTATGGAATCCACTCTGGAGTCATGATTCTGGTCAAGACGGATTTACCACGAGGAGTTCTTGGCTCTCTCTCTAAATTCCCTTGCTCTATATCACCCATGTCGGTCTCCGCAATCACATTTCCAAACTCATCTGTTCTATCAGGAAGAGTGGTGAGTACATATATAGTCCCCTCTTTATCTAGGTATACTCCATTCTCAAACTTGACTACCGGGTGTTCTAGTCCATGGGGTTGATCGGGGTTCTTAACCTGGACCACAGATCTTCTCAGGCCGTCTTCATAGATGCGAGCACCTAGACGATTAGTCCTGATGTATTCCAATTGAGTCTTGTAAGGTCCTTCTGGCTTTTCTAGATAAGCCACCCCTGAACTACCTACAGGTCTCTCCATGTTATAGGACATCTCAGAATCACTTATTTCTGATCGGGGAGTGTATGAGTAATCACTCAACTGTTGGGCCCAAGACCTAGTAGTGTGATTGACACTAGCTTCAGAAGATCTGAGGCTTTGTCTGTCTCGGCCTAAGTGTCTGCCTGACCTAAGGTTCATATGCCTGGTTTCTCTACCCCCTTGGTCCCAAGTACACTCTCGTTGAGGTTAATTGGCACCAATCACTTTGTTCTTTTTAGTTAATTCTTATGTTTACGATCTTGTCTGATATCACGTTGTCAGGAATACTTAAGTGAATTTCACACTTGATAATTGATCGATTCAAGTTTACTTTTTTCCCTTAGGGTTTTTGTACTTAAGTCCTGCTTAATGCTTGCACTTGGTTGATTAGTTCTCTTAGACTTATTTGGTGCCTGACACTGACCTAATTAATTACCACACCTAAGTCGTACTTAGCCTAGGCTAGGAATTGACAAAGGAGGGTTGAGAGAACTCCCAACCTCAATACTCTGGTTGCTCAGACTTCTACACCAGCCCAAGAAGCCTTCTCCCAAGCTTGGTACTCACCCTTGCTAGCCTGCCTTGGAATACCTTGAGTGCACGCAATGTTCCTGCAAAATTTCACAAGTTAATATAGCTCATTTACCACAATGAATTGAAAGACAAACATCAGCAATTATGGACCCCCCTTGGAGTAACTCACTGATCTCCCAAAATCTTATGACCACCTAGTTCCACCTAATGGTCAACCTAAGGATTCTCAACAAGCTTTCCAACGAGACCAAAATCTCATCAATCGGAGTTCGTATGGTGAAGTTATGACCAATCACGCACTTAGGGGTCAAAACAGACTCTCAGGGTTCAGGAGATTTCTCCCTGGTTTCTAGGTCTTTTGCCCACTCCTAAGGCTCTAATGTTATCCTAATGTGTCCAAAATTAAGCCCAAATATACCTCAATTCACTCAACTGATTCACTCTAAAATTTCATGCGTTAAGCCCATGTATCGCGATAGTTCGGTTCGAAGTGTCGCGATAGGTGGAGATGTCACGATAGGTCGGGGTGTCGCGATAGGTCGAGGTGTCGCGATAGGTCGGGGTGTCGCGATACTTGGGAGTGTCGCGATAGGTCGGGGTGTCGCAATACTTGGGAGTGTCGCGATAGGTCGGGGTGTCGCAATAGGTGGGGTCGGTGTGTCGCGATACTCCGAGGTGTCACGATAGGTCGGGAGTGTCGCGATAGGTGGGGTCGGTGTGTCGCGATACTCCGAGGTGTCGCGATAGGTCGGGAGTGTCGCGATACTCCGGTGTGTCGCGATAGGTGGGGTTGGTGTGTCGCGATACTTCGAGGTGTCATGATAAGTCATGGGTATCGCGATACTTTGAGGTGTCACGATAGGTCGGGTTATGGTGAATTTTGCTGTTCTGTCTAGGGATCCTAGGAGCTCTAGGCCTGCCAGTGTCGTGGTGCACTCAAAATCGTGATCGGGTGAAGTTTCCGGAGTGTCGTGATAGCTTGAGCTCGATGCCTCGGGGCTTGCGCAAACAAAAATCCGTACCTGCTGAGCTTGCTGGAGATGATGATGGAGCTGAAACCTGCAAGAAACATACAAAAAACACACACAAACAAGGACACACACTCGCTCTCTCTCAAACTCGCACAAAGCAAATGAGGGAAATGATTTGGAAGTGGGAATATAAGGTGGTGAAGAAGATGAAGATGGAGATGGAGATGGAAAAAAATCAAAAATTTACCTACTACTTACCATTCCAATGCGTCCTCTCTACGTCTTACCATCACACGCTCGTCCTCAAAGCTCAATCCCCGGCAACGGCGCCAAAATTTGGTGTAGCTCAGTGATGAGTAGCACCTCCTTTAATGTCAATCCGGGAAGACATGAGGATGGTATGAAGACCTCGAGAAAGTGAAGGCACAAATATGTGAGTGAGAAGCACACAAACATGCACACACATACACACACACGTGCACTCACGGCAAGAACAAAGAGAGTAAGTCAATGGAATCACTTCTATTATAACCAAGTTCTCATACAAGCTCAAAACTACAAGAAGCTAGCCCCCAAAAATGAGCTCTCTAGCTCTATTTATAGTTTTTGACTAGCTTTGGCCCTGTCCAGACCTAGTGTCTGGCCTAGTTAAAAATTAGGTTCCAGGGCTTATTTGAGGACTCAAAGGAGATCTAAAAAATATGAAAATTGGCAGGCAACTACTTCTAAGGCTCCCCAAGCTCGAGGACTCCTCGGCTTGCACAAAATGGAGCTACAAAAAGATGAAACAGTATTTACAATGGTTGTTAGTGATGAGAATCACTTTTTAAATGATGTAATGATTGGAAAAAATAATGGGTTGCCTCAGTGCTAGATCTGCATGTATGCTCGTACTTGCTTCATCTGCCAACACTCTCCATATGGTGCCAACAGTGCACTAGAGGGATTCTTGGGACAATCTCTAGGGAGATGTTCTCTGCCGCACTCAGGACAAAAGCCTTGTATTGTGATGTTTTGTCCTTATCCCAGAGTTGATGGGTGGGGACATTCACGAATGAAATGGTCTCCTTGACACCTAAAACATGGTCCTCTAGGGGCTTGTGGTCTTACTTGTCTCAATTGATTCTCACTAGGCTCAGGTGACTCTGTGTAATAACCATGTCGACTATCTTCATGGGAGTAGTGTGAACTATTAGCATGAGAGTCATTTTCTGAGATCAAAGGGGTCACTGGCACTAATGCTCTATTAAGGTTCTCCTCTGCCACTACATACTTAGCTGGAATCACATTGGGAGGAACTGGTGGTTGGTTTCCTAGGACTAGCTGTGGCCTGTATGGTGCCTGATATGGCTGTTGTGGCCTATAATATGGCTGTTGGTATTGATTCTAATAC
The DNA here is from genome assembly GCA_020310875.1 of Ceratopteris richardii. Taxonomy (NCBI): domain Eukaryota; kingdom Viridiplantae; phylum Streptophyta; class Polypodiopsida; order Polypodiales; family Pteridaceae; genus Ceratopteris; species Ceratopteris richardii. The sequence continues at coordinate 132,396,997 of CM035416.1, read as the reverse complement.
CTACCCTATGGATAAGGTTGCTCATAATTCTATTTGATAGCTTGCCTATTGTATGGACAATCTTGAGCTGTGTGGTTCGTGTATTTTCTCTCAATAGTGCAATACAGAGCATTAGAGTTTCCTTGGGGTTGAGCCATCATCGGACAAACATTAGCCATGTGGTATCCTCCACAATTGTAGCATCGCTTCCATGAGGTGACCCTTGGTACTTGTCTATTTTGAACTTCTAGCTTCTTGACAACTTGCTCAGCTATCTCATCTATCTCCGTGGAGGTTCTAGAATTATGACTAGTAGAAGTGTCTAAATCCTTATAGAGTTTGGACAGTCCTAACTCCTCACCCAAATTGTCTTCTATGTCAATACATATCCACGTACACTCTTCTATGGATCTACGCTCTTTCAAGTACACGTATGATCTCAACTTGGTGCTTAGTAAGCCATCTAAAAACAAGGCCACTTGTTTGGCCGATGTGGGCAACTCTAGAACAGGGCATCTTTTGAAGTACTATCTGAACCATCTTCCTACAAGTCGCACTATTTCTTGAGGTGTCTACTTGAAGGTATGGAGCAAGGATGATGTATTATGCCTGATGCCACTCTTGGAAAATTCTACAATGAAATCCTCTAGCAGTTGACCTATGTTCCGATAATTGGGACTGTTTCGAGGTTGAAACCAAGCTAAGGCAATACCCTTGGGAGTTAAACCAAATGCCTCAAACTGGGTGAACAAGTCATCAACCTATTCAACTCTTAACACTTGTTTGAACTTGGCCACATGATCATAAGGGTCTCCGAATCCATCAAAATAGTTCTTCATAGCCTTGAACACTTGAGAAGGTCTAAGGGTTCTTGAGTGCTCTCGAGGTCTAGGAAATGGAAACTCATGTTCATCTCTTTGATGCCTATGAGCTCGATGTTTCTCTCTTTCAGGTATTTCATTTTCAAATCCGGATCGGTCTCTACCCGTGGTATGTGCAAAGCTTACCTCAGGTCTCTCTCTGGGTTTCATGAGCCTTGGATGATCCTGCTCCTTGGAGACCATGGGAAACACTAGATCTTGGTGGAGGGAAAATTGATTCACCTTGCCAAGTGTATGCATGCCTATCATGCTCTAATGCCAAGAACATTTTTTCTGACGTGTGATCTAGATAGACAACTTTCCCTGGTGTCTCCGGATCCTTGAATTCATAGATCGTGACTACTAGGCTGGGTCAATCTGGCATGAATCTCCAAAAAGCTTCCTCTGTTTCTCTATTCAAGAATAGTTCTATGCTTTTGTTATCTTGAGAGATCCAATCTAGAGTGATTACTCTAGTCAAGACTGACTTACCTCTGGGAGTCTTGGGTTCTCCTCCTAGGTCTCCTTGCTCTAGGTCTCCTATCTCATTCTCAGGAATGATATTTCCAAACTCATCTATCCTATCTGGGAGGTTGGTTACCATATACATGGTTACTTCCTTATCAATTCAAACTTGACCACAGGGTGTTCAAGTCCAAAGGGTTGGCCTGGATTTTTGAGTTGGACTAATGATCATCTTAGGCCATCCTCATAGATACGAGCACCTAATCGATTGGTCCTGATATACTCCAATTGTGTCTTATAGGGACCTTTTGGTGTCTGTAAATAAGCAGTACCTGAGGTACGTGTGGGTCTCTCCATGCTAAAAGACATTTCTAAGTCACTTGTTTCAGAACTTAGCACATAGGGATAACCACTAAGTTGTTGTACCCACGACCTCACTGTGTGGTTAACTGTTTGCATACAAAGCAACAAAGGAGTCATGCACAATACGGCAACAAGGCCAGATCATTTTTTCCCATAGATTATGTACAACCCAAGTGATTTTAATCACTACACAAACATTGTAAATCCCGTTTTTGGTAGATTAGACTCCATTTTGTGCAAGCCGAGGAGTCCTCGAGCTTGAGGAGTATTAGAAGTACCATCGTACCAAATTTCATAATTTTTAGACTTCGTTTGAGCCCTCAAATAAGCCCTGGAACCTAATTTTTAACTAGGCCGGACACTAGGTCTGGACAGGGCCAAAAGCTAGTCAAAAACTATAAAAAGAGCTAGAGAGCTCATTTTTGAGGTTAGATTGTAATTGAAACGAACTTGTAAGAGCTTGTGAAAGTAATCTAAAGCACTCCATTGATTCTCTCTCTTTGTCTTGCCGTGTGTGCGCGCGTGTGTGTATGTGTGTGCATGCTTGTATGCTTCTCACTCACGCACTGGTGCCGCCACTTGCTCGAGGTCTTCATACCATCCTCACGTCTTCCCGGATTGACATTAAAGGAGGTGCTACTCATCACTGAGCTACACCAAATTTTGGCGCCGTTGCCGGGGATCGAGCTTTGAGGACGAGCGTGTGATGGTAAGACGTAGAGTTGACGCGTTGGAGTGGTAGGTATTTTCTTCACTCTCATCGAATTTCTTTTACTTTCTTCACCATCTTCATCACCATCATCATCATTCCCATCTCCCACCTCCATCTCCATCATCGCAAAAATTTCAGTTTTTGACTATATCCCCATCTCCACCTCATTTCCCTCATTTCACTTGTGAGAGAGAGCGAGAGAGCGAATTTGCATGCGCTGTTTTTGCATGTTTCTTGAGCTATTTTGCAGGTTTTTTGCTGTACCATCATCCCCAGCAGTGTGCGCAGGTACGACAGGCTCTGCACAGTTCCCGAGACGACGATCTCTGTCTATCGCGACAGACAGAAAATCTTAACATTTTGTGAATGCATGAGTAGCACTGTAACCTACACCTTGAGGGCATTCTAGATCACTAGAAGTTTTTCAAAAATTTGCGTTTTTTCTGTCTATCGCGACAGACACCGTCTATCGCGACAGACACCGTCTATCGCGACAGACAGAAATCCACGATAGATAGCGTCTATCGCGACAGACACCGTCTATCGCGACAGACAGAAATCCGCGACAGACACCGTCTATCGCGACAGACAGAAATCCGCGACAGACACCGTCTATCGCGACAGACACCGTCTATCGCGACAGACAGAAATCCGCGACAGACACCGTCTATCGCGACAGACACTGTCTATCGCGACAGACAGAAATCCGCGACAGATACCGTCTATCGCGACAGACAGACAGAAATCCACGATAGATACCGTCTATCGCGACAGACACCGTCTATCGCGACAGACAGAAATCCACGATAGATACCGTCTATCGCGACAGACACCGTCTATCGCGACAGACAGAAATCCACGATAGATACCGTCTATCGCGACAGACACCGTCTATCGCGACAGACAGCCCCCACGATAGATTGTGTCTATCGCGACAGATACCGTCTATCGCGATAGACAGGCATTTTCGGCAAAAAATTAAGGAGTGAATTTTTGGAAATTTAGGCTAAATTTTGGGCATATTTGCACTTTCATGTACTCATCTACTTACGAAGGCCTTAGAAAATGCATTAAAACCCCCGAAAGGTTCTGTTTGTCTAGTTAACCCCCTAAACCCTGAACGGTCATAACTTTTTCATACGAAATCCATTTTCTGAGCTCTAGGGCTTGTCGGAAAGCTCGTGACATATACTACACGCCCTCAACTGTTTTTTATAAGAATAACGCGTTGATTTTCAGATAGGATATTTGGAAGTTGACACACTGAGGGGTAGGAACACCAAGGGAGCTCTAGAGTAAATTTCTAACAATGCAAAAGGGGGAACAAGGGTCATTAAAAAAGTGTCTGAAATAAATTGTCTGTCAATTGAAAGATCTACTTGGAGCTAATCTTGGGATTTATGCAGGCCTATTGAGAAGCGACTGAGAGTATCCAAGCAACGGTGTGGCACACGCTTGAGAATCAACTTCTCGAGCACTAAAGAGCAAGGTTCGGCAAGAAAGGTCGGAATATTCTCAACTCCTCTTTGTCAATTCCTAGCTTAGGCTAAGAGTGATTAGAAGTAGGAGCAAGTCAGGGCGACGATAGGCCACTATCAAGTTGAAGACTACTTAAAAACTCAAGTTCAAGCTAAAAACTTAATCTCTGTACTGTCGACAACATAAAGGAAAGAACCTAACGTGGAACGATCAACCTGAAAGTACGGAGAACATTCAAGTATTCCTGACGACGTAATAACAGATAAGACTTTAAACACGAGGAATAACTAAAAAGAATCAAGTGACTGGTACCAATTGAGCGGCAACGAGGTTGTACTCTGGAAAAAATTTGGGGCTAATCAGATAGGCATATGAACCTTAGATCAGGACGACACCTAGTAAGAGAGAGACAAAGCCTTAGATCTTCAGAGGCTAGTGTCAACCACACTGCTAGGTCCTGGGCCCAGCAGTTGAGTCACCACTCTCATTACCCTAGCTCGGATACCAGTGAATCAGGGATGTCTCAAGGCATGGATAGACCTACGGGAAGTTCAGGTATGCCTTACTTGTACAGGGTGGAAGGCCCTTACAAAACACAGTTGGAATACCTTAGGACCAACCGATTAGGTGCGAGCATCTATGAGGACGGCCTAGGAAGATCTGTGGTCCAGATTAAAAACCCTAACCAATCCATAGGACTAGAGCACCCAGCTGTCAAGTTTGAAAACGGTGCATACCTGGACAAGGAAGGAACCATATACGTAGTCACCAGTCATCCAGATAGGACAGATGAATTTGGAAATGTAATTTCAGAAGCGGACTTAGGTGACTTGGAACAAGGAAACATGGGAGTGGAACCTAGAACCCCTCGAGGTAAATCAGTTCTCACTAGGATTATCACGCCTGAATGGGTCCCCCAAGACAACAAGAGCATAGAGTTGCTCCTCAATCGAGAAACTGATGAAGCCTTTTGGAGGTATAAGTCTAATCAGCCAACAGACATAGGAAATATCATGATCTATGAGTTTAAGGATCCGGACAGCCCAGGTAGAGTGACTTACTTAGATCATGCTTCAGAACGGATCTTTGGGGTGACAGAAAATGATAGACATGCCTACACTTGGAAGGGCGAATTTATTTTCCCCCAACCTAGATCAAATGTATCCTATGGTCACCCTGGGGCTGGAACTTCCCAAGCTCATGGTACGCAAAGAGACAGAAGTAGAGATAGACCGGAAGTAAGTTTTGCCAACCCAGTGGGCAGAGAAAGAACGAGAACCGAGACGAATAGGGTAGAACCCGAGATGCATAGAGCCCACAGGAACCAAAGAAATGTAGATGGATTCCCTCTGCCGAGACCTAGGGAGCACACAAGAACTTTGAGACCCACCCAGCTAGTTAAGTCCATGAAGAATTACTTTGACGGCACAGGAGATCCCTATGATCATGTGGCGGAGTTCAAGCAAGTCTTGAGAGCCGAACAAGTTGAGGATCTATTCACGCAGTACAATGCCTTCGGTCTAACCCTGAGGAATACGGCACTTACATGGTTTCAACCATTGGATGAGCGCCAGTTCAGGAGCATAGACCAACTCCTAGAAGCATTTATTATTGAGTTCTCCAAGAGTGGCATAAGGCACAACACCTCCTCACTGATTCACAGCTTCAAACAAACCCCTCAAGAGACTGTGAGACTTGCCGGAAGAAGATTTAGACAATATCTTGAAAGGTGCCCTATTTCGGAGCTACCCACATCTGCTAAACAAGTAGCCTTATTCCTTGACGGATTGTTGAGTCCAAAATTGAGATCCTATGTGTATCTGAAAGACCCTAGGACTATAGAAGAGTGTGTACGTATGTGCATTGACATTGAAGATAACCTAGGAGAAGAGCTAGAGCTGTCCAAAATTTACAAAGATTCAGATAGTGCATCTAGTCAATCTTCCACACAAGCCACATCAATTGAGGAACTGGCCGAAAAAGTAGCTCAGAAATTAGGTGTGACTAGCAAACAAATTCCAAGGTTTGCTCCTGTGAAAAGGTGCTATACATGCGGTGGTGACCATATGGCGAACGTCTGTCCCATTATGGCTCAACCCCAAGTAAACCCTAGTAGCCAGTACTGCACCATAGAACGGAGATACACCAACCACACCGCACAAGACTGCCCATACAACAAGCAGGCGGTTAGGCAACCCTACCCTCAGCCCTACCAACAAGGCAGATACCAGAACCAGTACCCTCCACAACCATATGGCAGGCCACAACAAAATTTCCAACCTCAATATCAAAACCAACAAAGGCCTCAGCCTGTGCTAGCACAACAAACCCCAGCCCCAGCTAATGTGATTCCGGTAAAGTATGATGTTGCAGAAGAAAACCTGAATAGAGCTATAGTCCCTGTAACATCCTTGATCTCTGAAAATGACCCAAGTGATCATAGCTTTGATTCTACCCATGTGGATAGCCCCCAGGCTTACTACATGCAGTCTCCAGAACATGGTGAGTCCTACTATAGTGAAGAGCCGAACGAACCTAGTTGGGAATCAGATTACACGAACGTCATGTATACAAACCCCAATCCTAGGCCTCAATCTAGGCAAGTCAGACCTCCATTCCCAAGAGGGCCGTGCTACAGATGCCAAGGTGATCACCTCATTCGTGATTGTCCCTTACCTCCGCCTACACAAACTCAGTCCGTGACTATCCAAGGCTTTTGCCAAGACTGCGGAAAAGAGCATCTCTTACGAGATTGCCCTAAGAACCCCAATAGCATGCCAAAAATCACCCCTATCAACGTTGTTGGGTTAGTGGTAGACTCCTCAGGAAGTGTCACTTCCACTGCACCAGTACAGGTAGTCACTAGGGCTCAGGCTTTGCAGCAAAACCAAGGGGTAGGCCAGGAAAAGAGTCCAGATGCTAGCGATACTGAGAGCCAAAATAAAAAGAGAACAAGAGCTTGGAAAGATAGCCGCGAACGTATGAAAAGGCAATGGGCAAAGAAGATGAGTGAACTTGAGGAAAGTCTACGAGAAACCAAGGCTAAAATCATAGAGATCACATCTCAATCGCACTCTCACACGTTACCACCACTACCATCCCCATCACCCTCCACCCCTCCACCCTCTAAGACAGCCCACGTAACCCACCCACCACCCCAAACAGGATCGGTATTAGCTGATCCCACTCCTGAAGACATAGACATGATGCTTAAAGCATATCAGGCCAGAATCCAAGAAGGGCCAAACGTCACGGATCATGACAAGTGCTATCCTAGAGCTGACCTAGAGATAGAAAGAACCAAACTATGCGCGAAAATGGTCGCATTGGCTCAGACTATGTTTGAAGCCAGTCGCCTTTTCAATTACTCAGGCTCAGCCAAAACGCAATTACACTTGGATGGATTCCTAGAGAAGTTAGAGAGGATAATTGCAAGATCTGACAAGGAAGAAAAAAATCAAGACCAAGAAAAAGCAAGCAAAAACAGGAATCAGTCCCAATCAGAAGTGTATGTGGCCAATGCCCCTAAACCGGACAACTTCCCCTCCGTAGAAAGAATAGAGAGGCCAATAGCACAACCAGAAAAGGAATCTACCCCTCAAAGAAAGGGAAGGGCAAGAGAACGGGTAAGCCAGCCTCTTCAGGAAGCCCGTGGGCCTCCTCAAGAAGCTTATATTCCCCCCCAAAAGGCAGATGAGCCCCCCTCGAAAGCTCAAGTACCTCCACAGGTTGCCTACATTCCTTCTCAGGGAATGTGTGAGCCTGTTCGGAAAAGTAATAGAATAAGTAATCCTCCCCAAGAAGCTTGTGCTCCAGCCATTTGCGAGAATGAGGAGAGAGTCAACAATAGAATCAGCCCTCCTTCACAGGTTGCTTATGCGCCCAATTCTACGGAGCCAGACACTTCTTCTTCTATGAATCGGTTTGCACCAGACTTCCTACGAGAGATTCAAGAAGACAAATGGGATAACGAAAGCGAGGTCGCCCCTCCTTTTGAACTTGTGGACGATGCACACGACCAATTCCCACAAGACATCCCATCTATTTACGGGGAGCATGAGAGTGTTCAGTCTCACGAGAGATTAGACTTTGAGTCTAATTCCATACAAGAGCTACCCCACTTCACAGGCCCATGGGAAGCAAAGTCCACATGTATGAGAGCACCCACAGTCATGGTAAGGAACGACGACTCAGTCATTCCTAGGAACACAGAGGTAGTGAAGAACACTAATGTGCAGTGTAATCTCAGGTTAGAAGAGCTACTCAAGGTTAGACCTGAATTATGGAAACATGTAGCCAAACAAGTACCAGAGATAGCAAAACCTCGTTCCCAGGTAGGATCCCATAGGACAGTGCCAGAAATTCCCTTGGATAAGATCGGGGATATGTGTGAAGGTGAAGAAGGGAACACCTATCTTCCCATCACCTACCAGGACTACACCACGAAGGCAATTTTGGACTCAGGTGCAGGAGTTGCAATTGCCACTACCTCCTTATGGAAGCGTTGGGGCAAGCCAGCACTCAGGCCAACGAGAATGAAATTGCAAATGGCAGATGGTCACATAGAGAGACCCCTAGGATTGCTAGAAGGAATAACTCTCACCACTTGTGGTGTCGAGTTTGAACATACCTTTGCCATATGTGACTTCAGCAAAAATCATGCCTATGAGATGATTTTGGGAAGACCATTCATGCGACAGTTGCAAGTGGTACAGGATTGGGGGACCAATTCTTTGTACCTGCAGCACTTAGGTGTTACAACCAAAGTCAATCTCAAGGATTATTCTCATAGAGATGTCCCTCCTATCCAGTGGCATCCCATCCATAGAGCTAAAGATGACACAGAATCGGTGCATTCCATAGGGTCTGGATCCTCATGGATGCATGAAGACACCCACTTATGGATGTGCAAGGTAGCAGTAGAAGAAGAGAAGAGAGAAAAAGCCAGAGAGGTAGGTGCGAAAGAAACCCATAGATCAATCCAAGACCCAGCCTATGCACCTGTAGTTTTTCCAGACGAAGAATTTGAACCTCACGGTTGGGCAGAAATCTTAGCAACAATGGACGTAGCCATCAACGAAGAACAATGGACACCTCACTGTGATGAGGATGGCTATGATATTTCAGTCTTCTCCATAGAGCCAATCATGGGAGAGGCAGTTCTAGAAGAATGCGAACCTAGCCCTGATGCATTTGAGGATGCAAGTGACTCCGATCTAGAGTCAATCATTATGGACCCACCATTTGCATCAGATGAAGAATACTTCCATGAGGTAGAATTTCAAACCCAGAGGCATGGAGAGCTGACAAATGACGTAAGATTAGCAACACATGTGACCCCTAAGGAAGAAGGAAAGAAACGAAAGAAGAGAGAAGCCTTACCAGAAGAGGAAGAATCTTTGTTTGAGGTCCCAGAAAATTTTAAGAAGTATGAGATAGATGACAGGAGAGTCATGATTAGAATGCCCAAACGAGAGGCACAATCAGGAGAGGCCTATGATAACAAAGAAACTACCAAGAAAATCGTAGTGGCCCTAGAAGAAGGAGAGGAGAGATGCACGTATATAGGCCATGACCTGACAGAAGAAGAAGAGCACGAATTGATTGCCTTGCTAAGAGAATACAGAGATGTATTCGCTTGGAGTTACAAGGATTTGAAAGGGGTTGACCCGGACATATGCTCGCACACCATCCCCATGACCTCAGATGCCAAACCCTCTAAGCAAAAGCCTTATACGTATAATGATAATTACGCTGCTAAGATCAAGGAGGAGATAGATAGACTGGTCGAAGCTGGATTTATCTATGAAATTGAGCACACTGAATGGGTATCCCCCATCGTAGTGGTGCCCAAGAAGAATGGCAAACTGCGTGTGTGCATTAACTTGAAGAAGGTTAATCCAGCCACAATCCGAGATAACTATCCGCTTCCCATCACAGAACATCTCTTAGAAAGAGTGGCAGGCAAGGAAGTGTACAGCTTCCTTGATGGATTTTCGGGCTACAATCAAGTAGCCATAGCTCCAGAGGATCAGCATAAGACAGCCTTTGCCACAGAATGGGGCATTTTTGCTTTTAGAGTAATGCCATTTGGGCTTACCAATGCACCAGCTACCTTCCAGAGGCTGATGTGCCACGTGTTTAAGGAGTTCTTGAGGAAGAGTTTAGAAGTCTACGTTGATGATCTCTGCGCTCATTCCAATGTTAGACAAACCCATATTCCTGAACTCAGACAAATCTTTGACAAATGTAGAGAATATCAAGTCTGCCTGAACCCAGAAAAGTGCGTTTTTATGGTCAGGCAAGGCAAGATCCTAGGACATATAGTGTCAAAGAATGGCATATCTACTGACGAAGAAAAAGTGAGAGCCATAGCGGAGTTACCTAGGCCAAAGAATGTCAAGGAAGTACAAGCTTTCATGGGGCATTGTGGTTATTATCGACGATTTATACACATGTATGCTGTCATTGCAAAGCCCATGTACGGACTTCTGACAAACTTTGAGTGGACGGATGAATGTGAGAATTCCTTCCAAGAGCTTAAACGAAGATTGTGTTCAGCACCAATCTTGACCACACCAGATTGGAATAAGCCATTCCATGTTCACGTGGATGCATCCAATTATGCTATTGGATGTGTGCTCGCACAACCTACTGGTGAAGGTAATATGGATCTTCCAATTGCCTATGCCAGTAGACAATTGAATGCGGCTGAACGGAATTACACCACTACAGAGCGCGAAGGATTAGGCATGGTTTATGCAGTCAAAAAATTTAGACACTATTTGCTTGCAAATAAGTTTAAATTTTTTACTGATCATCAGGCATTGTTGTACCTAGTAAACAAGCCATGCAATACAGGTAGATTAGTAAGATGGTTTCTCTTGCTAATGGAATACGAATTTGAGGTTGTGGTAAGGAAAGGTAGGACTCATTTGAGAGCCGATCATCTCTCTAGGCTCACATCGGGAGAAGCCCCACAAGGAGTGTCAGATGACCTTCCTGATGCTTACTTGTTTAATTTGGAAGTTATACCGCAGTGGGCCAAGCCAATAGTACCAGTATTGACATACGGGCCTAACCATCCTGTGGTAAACACACGGAACAGGGAGGTTGTAAAAGCCCAAAAATACCACATCATGGCAGGAAGCATGTACAAGCACACAGATCAAGGGATCTTGGCTTGTTGCGTAGAAGAGGATGAGTATGCTAAATGGTTGCAATTAGCACATGTAGGTGCATTAGAGCAACACCATTCAAAGCAACGAACTTTACAGACTCTAAGGAGATTCGGAGTGCACTGGCCAACTATGGAAGCGGATGTCCAAAAGTTGTGCAAGGAATGCCCAATCTGTTGCACTAAACCACCAGTGGAACATGCCACTCTTTATCAAGTATCCATTGTGCCAGATTGGAGTGAACCTCTAGTATCATTCTTGAGAACAAACACATTCCCTCCAGACATGACTCTAGCTAGGAAAAGGAGTTTAGAACAAGAAGCCCAGGATTACTCACTCATCGGTAATAATCTATATAAGCGCGGTAAAGATGGTTACCTGAGACTATGTGTCCACGAAAGTGAATATCTGAAGATCTTGGAAACTGCTCACCAAGGTGTAGCAGGAGGACACTTTGGACCAGATCGGGTAATCAAGGCGATACTATTTGCGGGCTTCTGGTGGCCTACCCTTCACATGGATGCACATACCTATGTGAAACGGTGTGATGTCTGTCAAAGGACTCAGTATCCTATACGCAAAGATGAGATGCCACTGAAACCTATGATGAGTGGACGTGCATTCTCTAAGTGGGGAATAGACTTCGTAGGTCCTATTAATCCCCCAGCTAAGGGTTCTCATGCGGAATACATCATTGTGGCAACAGATTATCTCACCAAGTGGGTAGAGGTAAAAGCTACAACCAAGAACGATGCTCAAACAACTGCCAAATTCTTGTTTGAGAATGTATTCACGAGATATGGACTACCTATAGAGCTTGTAAGTGATAGAGGCACTCATTTCTTGAATGAAGTTATTGAAAATCTACTCCAAGAATTCTTGGTAATACACAAGAAGTCTGCCCCTTATCACCCTCAAGCTAATGGTCAAGCTGAGAGCACTAATAAGATTTTGTGCAATGTGCTGACAAAATTAGTGAACACTAAACGCTCTGACTGGGACAAACAGCTACACCATGCTGTTTGGGCATACCGAGTTGCCTACAAAACGGTACTCCAAGCCACCCCCTTTCAGATGGTATTTGGCCAAAACGCTGTGTTACCCTTGGACTTCCTGATCCCTACATTGAGAGTAGCACAAGAGCAGGAATGGACAGGTCATGAGCTCTCCTCTAGGATCTTTGACCTTGAACGATTAGGGGAAACGAGACTGAGAGCCGCTGCAGGGATATACGCAGCCAAGAAGAGACAGAAAGCATACTTTGATGCCCACGTGAAGGATAAAGGCTTGAAAGCAGGAGATCTAGTCCTAGTCTATACACTAAAACAACACGCGAGGAAGCTAGAAAAGAGAGGCTACGGACCTATGATCATCAATAGGATCTCCACGAGCGGAGCAGTACAATTGGCTACATTAGAGGGTGATGTTCTCCCAAATTATATTAGCGGTTGCAGAGTCAAGTTGTATCAGGAACCCCTCACGGAGGAAATGCTCAGTCGACTCAACACTGCTAAGAAACGCAAAGAGGAAGAAAAGCGAGTTCGAGAAGAAGCTCAAGCTGAAGCTTTAGAACGCATCAGAAGGATGAAATTACGAAGGCAAGGTAGAGATCAGCCTGGAGCGAATGACTATGCAGACCATGGATTTCCTATGGCCATGTGTGAAGTCGTAGGAACAAGCTCGCATAGGATAATTGATAGACGTCCTTTCGTAACCTTAGATATAGGACACGGAAAGAGTGCAAGGACCGTAAGAGCCTTGATTGACTCAGGTGCAGCCACTAGTGCTGTTAAATTGTCTTACTGCCAAGAATTACAATTGACTGTCAATCCTGTGGAAGCATATCTTATAGGATTGGGAGGAGTGGAAACCCCTTGCATGGGCGAGGTGGAACTTCCCCTCTACATTCACGATGAGGAAATGACCGTTAAAGTACTAGTGTGTCAAGATGAGGATCTCACTGAACCTCTCGTCTTGGGTCAGGATTGGATCTATGACCAAGCAGTCAATCTAAACCTAAGAAGTGGACTTCTCCAGGTTTGGCTCAATCATAGTCGAGTCACAGTAGAATTAGACAATGGAGCACTCAAGGAGCTAGGAAAGGCACAGACTCCTGGTCCTTCCAGGGGTACACATGAAGATGACCATGCTGTTCTTGTTCAAAACCCTGTGTTGCAGAGGAATGATATTTGCAAAAAAGGAGTCAGGGATGCAACGGAACTCCCTTCTTTTCCAAAGGCCAGAAGGAGGCAGCAACCAAAGGCGGATCACAAGCAGAAGAAGCAGAGTACTACCTATGTCCGAGATCAAAAATACCTGCGCAGCAGAATGTCCCAGAAAATAAACCAGGTGTGGGTGCGGAAAGGCGAACGACCGGGCGCACCACCGTCAACTACACGGGCAAAGCCTCTTATTAGTAACCAACAACACGACGCTAATAAGAAGTCTGTCAGAAATTCTTCTGCTAAAGTAAAATCTATTTGGGTGCCCAAGAAGTCGATGAAGGCAAGCCCACAATCTAGACAAATTTGGGTGCCTAAGGCTTGCTTGAGGGCACAAGTAGTTACACCAAGGCCACAACCTATGCAGCATAACCCATCTACGAGTACAACCAGTATTCCCTCGTGCTCAACACTTAGGAACACACCAAGACCCATGAGCATGCATGTAATCACTTATAAGTGGGTCCCTAAAAGGCCCCACTCCCAAACAGCGACACCGACACAGCTCTCTGGAGTCTCTACGAAACCGAAAGCAAAGCCCATCCACTGCAATTGGCAGTCTAAGATCTGTAATAAACCCCCCGACCCCGATTTGTAAATTCACCCCACTTACTAACGGCATTAGTCTCCTAGGAATACACAAACGTTAACTACACTCACTGTCTTCGTGCACTTACTAACCACTAACTCACCATCTACCTCATGTTAATGTTGTAACGGGGACAACAACGGATTTATTTTGTCCATTACGATGTTAACACATGATTCTATATTCTCACAGAATCAGAAAGCAAGAAGAAAAATGGCAGAAGCGACAGGTTCGGGCTCACAAGTGGGAATACTTACTGCGGGAATTGATGTGGATAGTATACCCGTGGATGTGCCCCCGACGGAACGACCAGTGGAGATGCTACACCTTCAGCAACTCCCGGTGCCAGATCCACCTACAGGCATCACGGAAAGAGTTCATGCCAATTCTCATTGGTTCAATGGCATGCCCGGTCCATTAGGTGAGGCGAAGTATATCTGGGAGTCTAAATGCGAGTATGACAGATCATGGGTGCGATTCCAATTTTTCTCCAAGGAGTTCGAGACTTTACAGAACACGGAAGATCTACAGACCATATGGCAACGAGCAGGATTGGCGGAATATTTTGAAGCCCCACTACCTAAACCCGATCTCCTCCGATGTTACTATTTGGTCTCCACATTACAAGCTAATGAAGATAAGGACCAACCCGGATCATTTGTTCTCCCCTCATTGCTGGGCAACAACGAGTTGAAGAGGTTTGAACTTACTGTGGAGCTGGTGAGTGATGCTTTAAAGATGCATGGCACGCATGTACCCTCAGAAAAGGATGCTCTCGTTCCCAACAACATGAAGGACAGGAAAGTAGTGAAGCTGAAAGACATGGCAGCACTCACCCCAAATGTGTCCATCCCTCTCCGCATGTGCATGCAACATTTCGCCTTCCCCGGCCAAGACCGATTCACGCAACCACACAAGAAGATCTGGTTTGCTCTCTACTTGGCGGAAGCAGGTGCGCTGCCTATTAAGCTACCAGTGTGGATTATAGATCAGTTGTATGAAGCGAACAAACGGGCTTCTAGGAAATTAGTGGTGAACGGATGCTGTGCACTCACACGCATCATTTACCGATGCTTGGCATATGATGTCCCCATTGAGCGTGCCTTAACTTGGGCACAATTACAAATGTTTAAAAGGCTCAAGACATCCACACATCAGTCCAAGCGCATGAGGGGCGCGATTCCGTGTGTCTAGACAAGGGAAGTCCTGACTACTCCTGAGGCATCACCATTAAGAGAGGGCACCGTACCTCCTTTTACCATTAGGATACCCAGGTCAGAATCTGACACTACGACACAACCCACCCCATCGACTCCTCCGGTTACCTACAAAGCACACCCAGCCACCCAGGAGAGGCTGAAGGACTGGACCCCCAGGATTTCGAAGCATTCCTACAAAGCACACAATTCTCTGATGTGGAGTTTTATTCAGAGGCAGAGGAGCAGGGCACATCCTCACGGAGAAGAAGAAAGTCTACAGACGGTAGACATGTCCATTGGAGTGACGCTCAGCAAAGTCAACAACACGGACAACCGGAAGAAGAAGAAGCGTATGAAGAAGAGACCACTGAAGCCCCAGCATATACAGCAGAACTCCGAAGGCTGTATCAGATTATGGAAAGAGTACGATCGCAGCAATTACTCACTGAACAGAGCAGCAGAGTACTTATGACTCAGTTGTTGGAAGAAGCGGGAGTTGACTCAGAGTACAGGGAAGGTCTCTTATTGATGGCAGAAACATATGGAGTTGTAGAAGCTGTGCGCACTGCCATTCAGAGGCCTTCAGTTCAATATGACCCACGAAGGTTCCAGACACGACCTCGCTCAGGTAAAAATATACAAATTCCCGTTACAGTTGCAGAAGAGCCGACTACTACACCTGAAACTATCAGAACAACCTCCCAGACAGCTAGCCAACAGCACCCAGCCACCCATGAGGAGTCCACCGAACCACTACCACCTACTCCCCCACCATCACCTCCTAGAAGAGAAACAGTAGAAACCACATCGACTACTCAACCCACCGACCCCACCTTCATCTTCCGTACTCCGATCTCCAGTGCCACCCTATTCTCTACCACTGATAATCCTATCTTCGAAGACAACCCCAACACTACACAATCCGCCGAACCCCTCCTAGACCCTGCCCTAGGGCAACCATCCCCAACGCCCTCAGCCACGGGTCATCCTGACCCTAGATCCACATTCATGGGCTTCCCTGCTACCACGCAACCCTTTCAGCCCTCCTCAAATTTACGACCCCAACCCCCGATATCCCTCTCTCCATTTCTACAATCCCTCCAGGACATCTTTGCTAGGGCTTTTCAACCAGGCCCTCAACCATTCCCTGTCTTTTCAGCTCCCCACCCCACGTCACATCTATTCACCACTTCCACACACACACCACCTACCATACCAATGTATATGGCATGCCCCACACTAACACCCACTCCTGAAGGTATGGACATTTCACCACCCACGGCACCTCCACCCACGGTTTCACCTCCTCCCATTCCCCCTCCACCAATTTCACCCACACACACAACTTTCGTAGACACATCATTCACTGTCTCCCTTCCCCAATTTCCTTCCCATGCATCTTCCACAGTAAACACCCCCCACTCATCTATAGGTAATGCATTGGACACCATGTTGGCTTGTATATCAAATTTAAGAACAGATTACATTCAGCTCCAGCAACAAAACGCACGCCTGCAAGAGCACTCAACGACACTACAGCTCCGCCTTGCGGTACTAGAAGAGGAGAATGCTCGCCTCCACACACAGTTCCAAACCCTCCAAGACGCCCATAATATATTGGAAGTACAGCTACAGAACGTAGATCAGGAAGCAGTGCAGGTGGTAGAAAGTCACCTACGGACACAACTGGAACGCAACTCAAAACTTCAGCGAAATATGGCGCTACTTAAACGCCATCTTGCGGCTGCTCAGGAAGAGAACAGACGTCTGCAAATACAAAATCAAGAGAACCTGGAGGCAGCTATTGAGAGCACACCGGGGGCACCCATCAGCCCATCCAAGTTTCAAGCAGTGACCCCCGATAATATCAAGATTATATTGGAAGATTATGCCATGCTACTCGAAGCACATGATAAGCTATCGGAGGAGCTAGGACAACTGAAGCAGGAACACCAACAAGGCCCAACAGCTGCCCCTCCAACCACCCACTCTGCAGCTTCGCTTCCCTCCGACGCAGAGGCCATAAAAGATCTCCAGCAACAGGTAACTGAATTGCAGACACGCCTACTACAATATGAGAGGCCATCTTCCCCTCCGGAGGCTCCCACGGACGAAGAAGTTGTGCAAATTCCTGTGGAACAAACGTTTGATGAAGAATATGATCCGCAACCATTCCCAGGAGGCCAACAAACAGAAGAAGCGCAGGACACGTTTGAGGCACCACGGCCGCCATGGTTACGACAAGTGGAGGAAATAGGGACCTCGCATGAAGAGCGCACCGTAGTGCAAAATCAGGCTATGAGGGTCATAGAGGAGACTGTTTTACAATCAGATTACTTCAAGAACTTGTCATCGAGACGCCTGATCCTCTCATCGAAACTCCAGTACAGGCCATATTATATTATCTTGGCTGATTATAATGCAGAAATACAAAGAGTCACGGGTCAGATTCCTACTTTTGCGACCCAATTTCAACCTGAAGACCTTCCTCCAGAGGTGCGAAAAGGCAAGATTCGTCAACCAATATGGCGGCAAAAACTTTTAGAGACTTATCCAGAAATGCTACGCACATGGAACAACGCGCCGTTGCACCTCCTGTACAACCCATGCTACGGTCCAGTCCCCCGCCGCAGGTCGTGGAAGGCATTTAATATCAAGGTACAGAACAATGCGCAATGCAAGGAATGGCTGAACTACCCGTACATCGCGCCACCACAAGGACCACCATCGGTAGCATATATGATGGGGACCATTCGCCACTGGATGCCGCGCTTGAAGCCCATGCAAGATGTAGCAGCGCAAATGATGCTTAAAATCTTAGATATGATGCAAGTAGTGCTGAAGACCTTTAGAAATGCAGCCGCACCACAGGTACGTCTTCCGGGGTTTAGCAATGGAAATTACGACTTGGTGTATGACATGAGCACCACCCCCAGTATCCGTGTGGCTTACGCTTGGCATGCACGCATCAAGTACCTCCCCGCCTGCTACAAACAGACCTTCGAAGAAATGTTCAGATCAGGTTTCTGGGAGTACCACTCGGAGATTTTCGCACCAAAGCCGACACATCTGCTTCAACTGTTTGCTTGTGAACAAGCAATGTATTCAGAGTATTACACCACCCCGCAACCAGAAACCCCCGGTGCAATAAATTGGGAGGCATTGGAAGCCCGATCTAGCAAGAGGCTTAAGGATAGGAGAACATGAACTGGCCACCAATGTCATCCAATATTACATCGACCACCCGCGCGAACAAAGGTCTGTCAGGGGCGACAGACGCTAGGAAGGGGGGAGTGTTGGCATACAAAGCAACAAAGGAGTCATGCACAATACGGCAACAAGGCCAGATCATTTTTTCCCATAGATTATGTACAACCCAAGTGATTTTAATCACTACACAAACATTGTAAATCCCGTTTTTGGTAGATTAGACTCCATTTTGTGCAAGCCGAGGAGTCCTCGAGCTTGAGGAGTATTAGAAGTACCATCGTACCAAATTTCATAATTTTTAGACTTCGTTTGAGCCCTCAAATAAGCCCTGGAACCTAATTTTTAACTAGGCCGGACACTAGGTCTGGACAGGGCCAAAAGCTAGTCAAAAACTATAAAAAGAGCTAGAGAGCTCATTTTTGAGGTTAGATTGTAATTGAAACGAACTTGTAAGAGCTTGTGAAAGTAATCTAAAGCACTCCATTGATTCTCTCTCTTTGTCTTGCCGTGTGTGCGCGCGTGTGTGTATGTGTGTGCATGCTTGTATGCTTCTCACTCACGCACTGGTGCCGCCACTTGCTCGAGGTCTTCATACCATCCTCACGTCTTCCCGGATTGACATTAAAGGAGGTGCTACTCATCACTGAGCTACATTAACGCTGGCCTCAGAGGATTTAATGCTTTGTCTATCCTTGTCTAGATAGCAAATCTCAGGTTCATAAGCCTTGTCTACAAGTCCAAAATTTCCCCTTGTATTACTCAAAATCCTTTGGAACTCCTTGGATTCCTAGTTCCACCTGAGGGTCAACTTCAAAATACTATATCCTAATCCCACCAGCTTTCCAATGAACCCAAAATCACAAACAAACAGATTTCGTATGAGAAAGTTATGCTAGTTTAGGTTTCTAGGGGTTAAAATAGGGAAACAAGACCTCTGAGGGAGTGCTTCAGAACAGGCGATACACGATACTTATGAGGTATCGGTGATACTTGGAAGCAGACGATACACGATACTTGCCTTGCCACGATACACAATACTTGCCTTGCCACGATACACGATACTTGCCTTGCCACGATACACGATATCTGAACTAAACGATACACGATACACAAGAGACGCGATACAATACTTGGTTTCAGACGACACATGATACTTAATGAGTATCAGGGCGATACATGATACCACGGGTAGATGATACACGATCCTCGACAAGTATCATGATACACGAGAGTTTTGGTATCACGATACCTGAACTCAACCGGACACGATACTTGGAGTTTTTGAGGCCCAAATTCAAAACTTTTTGCAAATATGTGTACCTTATGTCCTCCTGGTCACTCTTATGTGTCTGTAGATGCAAAATCTATCTCCAAACCTATGATACCACACTCACGATACTTGGTGCAGATCGTGTCACATTCGAGATGAGTCACTCCATTTTTGGGGATATTGAGGTGTATTTCTTTAGCGTTTTAGCTCTACGCCCCCTCTAGGCTTCTTGCTCGCAGCCACAAATGAAAAACAAGGTGAAATAACAGTCAAAAGATGAGAAAATATGAGAAGATGATGGTGAGTGGAGATGGCGATGATGATGAAGATGAAGATGGACAAAAAATAAAAAACTGAACAGAAAATGATGATTTTTTTACCTTCCAACATTGCTACTCTATGTCTTACCATCACACACTCGTCCTCCAAGCTCTCTCCCCGGCAACGACGCCAAATTTCGTGTCACTCTAGCACAATGGCAAGTACCAACGTGAGGAGATACACCTTATAAATTTCAATCTGCGAAGACTTGAGGACTAGTATGAAGACTATGAGCAAGTGATGGCACAAGTGCGTGAGTGAAAGCACCCAAGCATGCACACACACATAAACACGCACAAAGCAAGAGCGAAGAGTGGAACAATGGAAGGACTTCGATTACAAAAGAAATCTCTTACCAAGCTCAAATCTACAACAAGCTAACCTAAAAAATGAGCTCTCCAGCCCTTTTTATAGTTTTTTGAGTGGTTTTGGCCCTGTCCAGACCTAGTGTTCAATCTAGTTAAAAATTAGGTTCCAAGGCTTATTTGAGGGCTCAAAAAAAGTCTAAAAATTACGAAAATTGGTAGGATGATACTTCTAATACTCCTCAAGCTTAAGCTCTCCTTGGCTTGAACAAAATGGAGTTACAAAAAGTGAAATGATATTTACAATGGTTTGAGTGATCAAAATCACTATTTTTGTAGGGGATTCTTCTAAAATTTTGACATACACTTCTTGGAGCTCCCTACTTGCTCCCTCTTCTTGTGTATCCACTTTTCTGATGTGCTTCCTGTTGGAGTTTATTGACCTCCAAAGTATAGCAGGAAGTAGGTGGAACCCCCTAGGAACAAGTTGACCTTCTCACAAACTTCATTATAGAAAACCAGTCATGCTTGCAGAGCTTACTACTCTCTAATCACTCAAAAGTTTTTAAAACTGTTTTAACCACATATACTAGAGACCAAGAGCTTTCCAATGGGCCAAAGAACACTCAATTTGGATAAATACTCAATGAGCTATGACCTCTGCAATATACAGCTTTAATGGAGACCTTGAAACAGAGATGAACCTGAGGACATACATCACTTGCAGAGACTACTGCTCTTAACTCACAACTCCAATGAATCTGAAAATTTCCAGAATACAAATAGACTTGGAGAGCTTTCTAACAAGCCAAAGAACACATGATTTGGATACATACACAAGGAGATATGACCTCTGCAAGTTGGATGTTTAATGGAGACCTTCAGCAGGGATTAAAAAAACAGAGAACACACACTACTTGCAGAGAGTGTTGCTCTCAGCTCACAAATCCAATGATTATGAAAATTGGTACTATGAAATTAGACACGAAGAGCTTCCAAATGAGCTATCAAACATGTAATTTGGATATATAATGAGGGAGATACAAGCTCTGCAAGCTCTGCATACAAAAACTAGAGTAGCATAGAGATACTCTCTTGGACATCCCACAAGATCACGACTTTTCTCCTCTTTTTATAGCATGGGAAACTAATCTAAAACCTTCCTAATACATCTAAATTCGTGGTAGACACTTGGATGGAGGTATTACATGACTCAAGTGCTCAAATAAGCAAAGTATTGATGGACTTTGAGAACTACCCACATCGACCTTCCACTAGGACACCACTGAAGCTCCCTAGTGACTCACTAATTTGACTCACCATGTTCTAGAACTCACGTGGTATTTTTGCTAAATTTTATGAATAATATGAGCCTTCTTGAAGTATTTGAAGACTTCCCAAAGGTATTTACATAATTTGAAACTTGTACCCTACATAAAACAAATGTTCGCAACATTCTCCCCCTCAAGTTTCAAAGGGTATTTCCTTCATGCCAAGAATATAGTTGAATCTTTGAAGCTTTGGTCCATCCAAGGATTTGGTGAAGATATCTGCAACTTGATCCTTTGTTCCAACAAAAGAAACCTGCACTTCATTGTTCATGGCCTTCTCTCGAACATAATGATAGTGAACCTCTATATGCTTTGTTCTAGCATGAAAAATAGGATTTGAGGTCATATGAATGCTGCTCAAGTTATCCCCATATATCAGTGGTACATCAACCTGCACATTCAAGTCATGAAACAACTTTTTAAACCACATAACCTCAGTAGTAGCCAATGCTAAACCTCTATACTCAGCCTCTGTAGAAGATAAAGCGACTGTAGGCTGTTTCTTTGAACTCCATGTTAATGTCTTGTTTCCTGCTATTACCACATATCCACTTGTGGATCTTCTGTCATCTTTGCTTCCAGCCCAATCTGCATCACTAAAGACTTTAAGAGTTAGATCAACATCATGACTATAAAATAATCCTTCGTTCATGGTACCTTTCAAATACCTAAGCACTCTTTTCGCTGCATGCATATGAGGTACTCTAGGTTCATGCATAAACTGTGACAATACTCCCACTGCATAACATATATCAGGTCTAGTTTTTGTTGCATAAATCAAAGATCCTACCATGGATCTATATACATTCATATCATGCAACTCATCACCTTCCTTTGCACTCAGCTTTACATTACATTCCATTGGAGTAGAAACAAATTTACATTCCTGCATACCAAACCTTTTCAGCATATCACATATATACTTTCTTTGTATCAACCACATACCTTCATCGCTATACACAATTTCAATCCCAAGAAAGTATCTGAGCAAACCAAGATCTGAAATTTTAAATTCCTTTCCCAAATTACCTTTTATCTCATCAATTACTTTTGCATCATTCCCTGTAATCAACAAGTCATCCACATAAATGCATACATAGACACACATGCCATCTACATGTTTTACATAAAGTGAAGGATCAGCATGACTCGCTGTGTATCCTTGCAGCATAAGATACTTTACCAACCTTGCATTCCATGCCCTTGGTGCCTGCTTAAGACCATACAATGCCTTCTTTAACCTGCATACATGATTAGGATATTTTGCATCCACATAACCATCTGGTTGTGACATATACACTTCTTCATTTAACTCACCATTAAGAAAGGCATTCTTTATATCGAGTTGATATATATTCCACCTTTTACTTGCAGCTAAAGCCAACAAAGTTCTCACCGTTGCCATATTTGCTACTGGACTAAATGTTTCCTCATAGTCCACACCTTGAGTTTGATTATATCCTTTTGCTACAAGTCTAGCCTTATATCTAGACACACTACCATCACTATTTCTTTTAATCTTAAAAACCCACTTGCAACCAATTACCTTTTGCTTTGGTGTACTTGGAACTAAATTCCAAGTCTTGTTATCCTGAAGTGCTTCCATTTCTTCTCTTATTGCTTTCTCCCACTTTTCATCTCCTTTGGCCTCATCATAACATGTGGGTTCATTTTCCTGCTCAACTTTTGTCATAAAAGCATAATGACTATTCATGAAAGATTCATAAGTATACCTTTGAGGTTGCTTACTTACTCTTGAAGTTCTTCTTACCTCCAATGTAGATGCTCTTCCTTTCTTATTAGGAACCTTTGATGATTCTCCATACTCACATACATCACTAATTTCCTCTCCTTCATCATTAACTTCAACAAGTTTGAGTTTACCTTTACTTTTAACACTTGGAGGTGACTCTTGCCTTAATCTTCCATTGAAAGGTGATCCTCTTTCTTCATCTAGACCACTCCTTTCATCATTTAAACTTCTTGATGGCTGAACTATGCATTCATCTCCTTCAACCACACCTTCTTCATTTTCATCCATGACCTGCAAACAATTCTTATCTGCATACCATGAAAGTGATTCATCAAAGTTTACATCTCTTGACACAACAACCTTATTGGTATGAGGATTATAGCATCTATATCCTCTTTGAGTATCTGCATAACCAATAAATATACATTTTTCTGATTTTGCATCAAGTTTAGATCTCACCTCATTAGGTACAAGTACATAACATACACAACCAAATACTTTCAAATGACTTACACTTGGTTTCCTTCCATGCCATACCTCATATGGTGTCAAATGATGAACTCCAGCAGTCGGAACTCTATTCATAATGTAAACACTTGTGCTAACAGCTTCAGCCCAAAAAAAATTAGGCAAACACATATCATTAAGCATACTTCTAGATGCTTCTGCTATGATTCTGTTTCTTCTTTCTGCGACTCCATTTTGTTGTGGAGTATACCTGCATGTAACTTCTCTTTTGATACCTTCATCATACAAAAAATCAGTAAAAGCTTGAGAGAAATACTCTCCCCCTCCATCAGACCTTAGCTTCTTAATATACCTTCCTGTTTGCTTTTCGACATATGATTTGAACTTCTTGAAACAATCAAAGACCTCACTCTTATGTTTAATGAAATACACAAATGTCATTCTACTATGATCATCAATGAATGATACATAGTACTTATTACCAATCAAGGATGCCTCTTTAGTAGGTCCCCACACATCTGTGTGTATGAGATCTAGCAAACCATCACTTACATAACTTGAATGCTTGAAAGGTTGTCTACTCTGCTTACCCATTTGACATGCTTCACAAAGATGCACCATATGTTGCTTAGTAAGATCAGGTAATCCTTCAACAATCCTCTTCTTTGATAGCTCCTTTAACCTGTGTACATTCATGTGTCCAATCCTTTTGTGCCATAGATCAAGCTCTGCTATTCGATGCATACCATAAGAGAAATAGTTTGTATGATTTGGGTTTACCTTGAATGTAAACAATCTACCTTGTTTTTGACCTCTAGCAATTAACCTCCTTTGCTTTGGATCCTCAATGAAGCAACCTGCATGATTAAATCTCACTTGTAGACCTTTTTCTACCATTTGACCAACCAACATCAAATTCTTAGTGATCGTTGGCACATAAAGTACATCCTTCAAGCAATTTTTCTTGCTCTTATCCTGCATAACAACATCTCCAACCTGCATAATCTTATGTGTTGTATCATCTCCTGTTTCAACATGACCTTTACATGACGGATTATGCATATTAGAAAACCATGAAGCATCATGAGACATGTGATTAGAACAACCACTATCTACATACCATACATCACTATTGGAATTCATCTTAGTTTCTACATTCATCATAAGAAGAGAATCATAATCATCACTTTTACCTTCAACTGCATAATTTCCTTGTTGTTTACCTCTTCTTGAATAGCCTCCTCTTCGATTACCACCTTGATTATTTTCATTTTGATAACAATCTTTGGCATAGTGTCCATACCTTCCACATATATAGCAATTGTTCTTATTATCTTCACTCCTTTGTCTTTGGTTGTAGTTGTAGTAGCCTCTCGTACCTCTAGCGCTTGATCTTCCTCTTCCTCTTGTGTTGAAGAAGCCACTTGAAGTCCTTTGATCATTGATCCTTCTTCCTCGACCTCTATTTGAACCTCTTCCACCTCTGTTTCCACCTCTTGATGATCCTACATAAAGAGCTTGTCCTTGAGATCCTTTTTGATTTGAAGTAGAACCATTTAGATTCATCTCCTCCGTGACCATGAGGGCAATAAGTTGATCAAAATTTGGTAATTCTCCTCTGACATAAACTGAAGTAATGAAGGGTTTCCATCTCTCATCATCTTTGAGTCCGTTGAGAGTATGTGCAACCAAGTCGTCGTCCTCCACATGAGCTTGAATTGATCCTAGTTGATCTGCAATCTCTTTAACTTTCAATATGTAATCATTGACCGATGTCCTTGTATCTTTCTTTATGTTATTCAACTCATTTTTGAGTTGAATCTTCCTTGCTCTTGTACCTGTAGCATACAACCTTTCCAATGCAAGCCAAACATCTCTACTTGTGTCTAGATCTTGTATGTGTCCTACCATTGAATCTTGAATATTTTGTGATAAAATGAATATAACCCTTTTGTCTCTCTCATTCCAAAGTCTAAACTCCCTCAATTGTTGCTGATTTGGGTCCTCTGGTAATGTGGGTTTGATATCTGTGCCGTCAATCAAACCATACAAGCCTCTACCTTGCAAGTATGCTGTGATTCTAAACTTCCATGCCTGATAATTGGTCTTATCAAGCTTCTCTATTTGTGCATGTTGGTCTCCCATAATACAAATGCTAAGCTTCCTCCTTTAAGCCTCCTTTCCAATGTGTGTGATGAGAAGAAATATAATATTTACCTTGTAAATGAGGTATGTGCACCTTTCTTTGCTTGGATGTTGCTTCAGATGCCTCCTTGCAATCTTCTTCTACCTTTGTGTAGTGTTGATGATGAACTGCTTCTTTGATAGCTTCAAACTCTTCGTCAAGGTATGATAACCTTCTCCAAACCTCCAAGTACTTGCTCTGATACCAATGTTGGAGTTTATTGACCTCCAAAGTATAGCAGGAAGTAGGTGGAACCCCCTAGGAACAAGTTGACCTTCTCACAAACTTCATTATAGAAAACCAGTCATGCTTGCAGAGCTTACTACTCTCTAATCACTCAAAAGTTTTTAAAACTGTTTTAACCACATATACTAGAGACCAAGAGCTTTCCAATGGGCCAAAGAACACTCAATTTGGATAAATACTCAATGAGCTATGACCTCTGCAATATGCAGCTTTAATGGAGACCTTGAAACAGAGATGAACCTGAGGACATACATCACTTGCAGAGACTACTGCTCTTAACTCACAACTCCAATGAATCTGAAAATTTCCAGAATACAAATAGACTTGGAGAGCTTTCTAACAAGCCAAAGAACACATGATTTGGATACATACACAAGGAGATATGACCTCTGCAAGTTGGATGTTTAATGGAGACCTTCAGCAGGGATTAAAAAAACAGAGAACACACACTACTTGCAGAGAGTGTTGCTCTCAGCTCACAAATCCAATGATTATGAAAATTGGTACTATGAAAGTAGACACGAAGAGCTTCCAAATGAGCTATCAAACATGTAATTTGGATATATAATGAGGGAGATACAAGCTCTGCAAGCTCTGCATACAAAAACTAGAGTAGCATAGAGATACTCTCTTGGACATCCCACAAGATCACGACTTTTCTCCTCTTTTTATAGCATGGGAAACTAATCTAAAACCTTCCTAATACATCTAAATTCGTGGTGGACACTTGGATGGAGGTATTACATGACTCAAGTGCTCAAATAAGCAAAGTATTGATGGACTTTGAGAACTACCCACATCGACCTTCCACTAGGACACCACTGAAGCTCCCTAGTGACTCACTAATTTGACTCACCATGTTCTAGAACTCACGTGGTATTTTTGCTAAATTTTATGAATAATATGAGCCTTCTTGAAGTATTTGAAGACTTCCCAAAGGTATTTACATAATTTGAAACTTGTACCCTACATAAAACAAATGTTCGCAACACTTCCATGCTTGTGCTTGACATACACTTCTTGGAGCTCCCTACTTGCTCCCCCTTCTTGTGTATCCACTTTTCCGATGTGCTTCCATGCTTGTGCTTGACCTTGAGTTCCAACAATGCATGTATGTGTAT
Organism: Ceratopteris richardii; assembly: GCA_020310875.1. Taxonomy (NCBI): domain Eukaryota; kingdom Viridiplantae; phylum Streptophyta; class Polypodiopsida; order Polypodiales; family Pteridaceae; genus Ceratopteris; species Ceratopteris richardii. The sequence goes on along the minus strand of CM035416.1, from coordinate 132,369,741 downwards.
GTGTGTGTATGTCTCTCCATGTGTGTGTATGTGTGTGTATGTGTCTATGTGTGTGTGTATGTGTGTGTGTCTATGTGTGTGTGTTTCTATGTGTGTATGTGTGTGTCTATGTGTGTATATATGTGTGTATCTATATATGTGTTTGTATGCATGTGTATGTGTGTGTGTAAATGTGTTTGGATGTGGGTGTGTAAGTGTGTATGTGTCTATGTGTATGTGTGTGTGTCTACAAGTATATGAATTTTCATGTGATTTGGTGACATTGCAATTTTTGCCCTAATTTCCAAAATTTGACCAACTTTGACCACTACCCTGGATTTGCTTGATTTCTTCAAAATTTTGCATGTGAAATCCCTTTGATATCCTTGATGCATCTTGGACTTCTCATGGAATTTTGGCTACCTTCACTGAATGTGTTTCCTATAGGCCTTCATGAGTGAGAGAGGAGAGAAAATCTCGATGACAATGTCTCCAAAGATTGACATTTATGAGGTGGATCTCCTCGCATTGGTACTGACCATTGTGCTAGAGTGACACCAAATTTGGCACTGTTGTTGGGGAGAGAGCTTTGAGGATGAGCATGTGATGGTAAGACATAGAATTGTGATGTTGGAGTCATAGGTAATATCCTTACTTTTCTTTATTTTCATTATTTTTTCTTACTTTGTTCACCATCACCATCACCATCACCATCACCATCCTCATCCTCATCTTCACCATCTCCTACCTCCATCTCTATCTTTGTTGAATTTTTAGTTTTTTGGATATATTCCCTTCCCCACCACGTTTTCCTCATCTCACTTGAGAGAGAGAGAGAGCTTGTGTGCATTCTATTTTCATGTTTTTTTGAGCATTTTTTGCATGTTTCAGCTATACCATCATCTCCTACAGCTTTTGTAGGTATGATAGAACTCTACACAGGTCTTGAGATGACCTCTATCTATCATGACAAATAGAGAAATCTTGAATTTCTTGTTTTCATGCATGGCATGATAATCCACACCACAAGAGCATCCTAAATCACTAGAAATATCACAAAAGCATTTTCTTGTCTATCGCGACGGATCAAAACCACAATAGATGATAGACACTCATTTATCACGACAGACACCCATCTATCGTGATAGACACCTGTCTATCGCGACAGGCACCCATCTATCATGATAGACAAACCCGCGACAAATGATAGACAACAGGCGATAAACAAGCATCTATTAGGATAGACACCCATCTATCATGATAGACCAAAACCATGATAGACGCCTGTCTATCATGACAGACACTATCTATAGCGATAGACACGACCCCATGACAGATGATAGCCACTCCTTTATCATGATAGATAACCATCTATCATGATAGACACCCATTTATCACGAGACACCTATCTATAACGATAGACACCCATCTATCATGATAGACACCTGTCTATCATGACAGACACCTATCTATTGTTGGAAAAAGACAATGAACAATTGGTTATTATATGAAGCTTAGAAATGAAGATATGAAGAAAAAGATTGAAGTCCAACTTCATGAAGGGAAGTGAAGATTTAGGAAGAAAAGTTCTTCAAATATATGTACATTAGTTTTGTAAATACTTCAAAATACTTGAAGTAATGACGAATCAATACTCATATGTATATATATATATATATATATATATATATATATATATATATATATATATATATATATATATATATATATATATATATATATATATATATATGTAGCTGGTCGTATTAGAAGTGTGAGATAAAATATAGATGAGAAAGAGATGAACAGATGATGAGTATTGAGTGTATCATCCATGAGATGTATAATGAGTTGAATAGAAATAATGTTCAGAGAATTGCACGTCGATCTTTTCTCTAGTTCTCCTTCTATGTTTGACTATATCAGAAATCCTTTTGTAGACATCTAAATCCATATTCAATCTATCTACGGTTAAAGTTTAAGAGTCTAATTGCAAACAGGCTGAGAGAATTTTGTGTAGGAACATCTATATGTGAGAAAGTATTGAGAGTCTTCTGAAACAGGTGCAATCCCGATGGTCAAAGAAATGGCTAGTTCTCAGTTGTAGCTCAGCGATGAGTAGCACCTCCTTTAATGTCAATCCGGGAAGACGTGAGGATGGTATGATGACCTCGAGCAGGTGAAGGCACAAGTGCGTGAGTGAGAAGCACACTAACATGCACACACATACACACACACGCGCACACAAGGCAAGACAAAGAGAGAGAAGCAATGGAGTTCTTTAGATTACTTTCAAAAAGCTCATACAAGTTCAAATCAATTACAAGCTAACCTCAAAAATGAGCTCTCTAGCTCTATTTATAGTTTTTGACTAGGTTTTGGCCTTGTCCAGACCTAGTGTCCGGCATAGTTAAAAATTAGGTTCTCTGCCCTATTTGGAGGTCCAAACGGAGTCTAAAAAATGTGAAAACTGATAGATAGGTACTTCTAAAGCTCCTCAAGCTCAAGGACTCCTTGGCTTGCACAAAATGGGGCTACAAAAATATGAAATGGTATTTACAATGGTTTTTAGTGATGAAAATCACTATTTTTGTAGGGATTTCTTCTAACATTTTGACATACATTTCCTGGAGCTCCCTACTTGCTCCTTCTTCTTGTGTGCCCATCTCTTTGATGCCTGAAAAATTTAAATGGCCTACTTGCCAAATCTTCTTTGACTACTGTGTCTGCTTGTGCTTTCTCTTCGCTCCGACTCCCTTCGTAGGCTTCCTTGTCTTGTGAATCCTTCAGTTCCTTGACTACTGCCAACACCCCCCCCCTCTCTCGCGTCTGTCGTCTCTGACAGACCCTTGTCTAGTTGTGCGTTGGACATAATATTGAACAACATCGGAAGCGAGGTGGTGTTCTTCTAATCGTAGCCCCCGTGCTAGGTCTGTTAACAATGCATCCCAATTCACTGGTCCTGGGACGTCTGGATGTGGCACCCGCAATTGTTCTGAATGGATGGTTCTTTCCACAGCGAATAAGTGGAGGAGATGTGAGGGCCTGGGTACAAATATTTCTGAGTGATATTCCCAGAATCTTGTTACGAACATCTCCTCGAATGTTTGTTTAAAGCAAGCTGGGAGGTACTTGATTCTGGCATGCCAAGCATATATTACCTCTATTGATGGGGTAGTGCTCATGTCGTATACCAGATCTTGGTTGCCTATAAGGAAGCCAACTCTTGAGAAGTGGGGGTCTTTAATGTTCTTGAATGTCTTGAATGTGATCAACATTAATTCAAAGATTTTCATGCACATTTGGGCCATCACATCAGGGGTATTCTGTAGTCGAATGCTCTAGTGACGAATGGTAGAAATCATATAATTCATAGTGGGAGGTCCTTGTGGAGGTGCTAGATAAACATAATTTAACCACTTTGCACAGCCTTTGATGTTCTTGACAGCAATGGTAAACTCGGGCCAGGTGCATCTGCGGAAGACTGGAACATAACAGGGATTGTATTTAATAAAGAGTGGCATGTTAGTCCAAGTATGAACCATCTCTAGGTAGGTCTCGAGAAGACGGATCCTCCAGGTGGGTTGATGAATGGATCCTTTTTTAGCACTCTCTGGGATATCATCGGGCCCAAATTGTGTGGCGAAAGTTGGAGCCTTGCCACATCATCGTTGGATCTCTGCATTGTAATCTGCCAGGAGTACACAATATGGCACATACTGATCGTCGTTGGTGCCGATCCATCTATGATGAGACATACTGTGGAAATACTCTGACTTTATGATGGTGTCTTCTAATTTGGCCATTGATTGGATTTGGATTGCCACTCGATCTTCATGGGTTGTAGCTATTTTTCTAGTGTTTGGAGCCATTCGGGTACTTCGACTTCCAAGGTGTCCATTCCTTCTGAGGTTTGCTGACCACCTGGCATCGGCATAGGAACATATGGTTCCTCATACGTTTTGTCCACCTCAATGGGTACCAATTCATCTGGCTCTAGTTCTACAACTGGAGAGGGCTGTCTTTCATATTCCAATAACTTCTTCTGCAGATCCGCCACCTGCTCTGTTAATGCCTTTACTTCCGCTGAAGTCGAGGTTGTTTCTATGACTTTGGGTTCTGCCTCCTGTTCCCTGAGCTGGCGACGTAGCTCATCCCGTTCCTTTTCCAAATTGTCATGTGCTTCTAATAGATCGGCATAGCTTTCCAAGATTGTTTTCATTGTTTATGAGGGAACTGCTTTGAATTGTTCTGGGTCGATTTCATGGGGAGAGCCTTCCATGGCAGCTTCCAGGTTTTCTTTGTTTTGCTTCTGTAGACGCTTGTTTTCTTCAAGGGCTGTAGCCATGTGTTTTCTAAGTAGAGTCAAATTTTGCCGGACTCTCAGATTATCTGTTTGGTAGACCTCCAGTAAGGCTTCGAGTTGTTTGACACCTGGCGCTTGTGATGGTTGGGGTGTCTCCAGGAGGGTTTGATGAGCTTGCTCGAGTGTGGTGTAACGTTGATTGAGGTCTGCATTTTCTTCTTCTATAATTGTAAGCCGTCTCTGTAGTTGTTGATGATTCGTAGTCAGTTGATGATGACGGTCTTTGAGAGCCTGATACTCACTCTAAAGTTGATACACGCATTGATGTAATGCCATGAATGTACTATTTACATTAAACGATGCAGGAAAAGATGAAGATGCAGGGGGAATGGGGAAGGGAAAGGGAGTTGTGAATTCTGTGGAGTCAAGTGGTGAGGTAGGTGGAGGGGGTATGGGAGATTGAGGCTGCGTGGGGGGTGGGAGTGGTGCTGTGGCTGGTGATGTTTCCATTGTGTCGAACGTGTGTGTGACTGTGTAGATGGGAACAGCGGGTGGGGTGGATGTGATATTTGTGAAGAGTGTTGTGAAAGTGGGCATGGTAACTCCTCTGAATTGGATGCCGGGAGAGAGAGGAATTCCCATGACGACTGTGGTAATGGCAGAAATAGGCGTGGTAGTGCCAGGTGGTGAGGTGACTTGTGTAGTGAGAGGTGAGGTGGGGGGTGAGAGTGGTTCCACCTGATGTGCTTCTGTTTGTGTGTTACCTCCTGGTTCTGATACATTGATGTGGATTTGTTTGTCGGATCGCATGGGGCGAGTAGGCACTCGTTTCTCAAATCGATGAATATAAGTCATGGCTGCCTGAACAACCTCATCTAAGCCTACTGCGTCTGCGTGCAGGTTCATCGATTCAATAAACATGTCATCCACGCCTTCCTCGGCTAACATTTGGCTCATGATAATTTTTCCTTTCTCGAGTGACAGTTTGTGTTGTTCTTGGACTCGCTTCATAGTTTCGTATAATTTTTTTATTTGGGCCGAATATGCCCGGGCACTTGCTAGTTCTGAAAGTTCATCATATTCCTGATCATACTCCTCGTTTGCCTCTTCTTCTTCTGTCTCTTCTTCATCCTCTTCTACTTCGACTACTCCCGGTTGGGTCGGGGCTGAAGTTGTAGTAGTAGGTTGTGGTCCTTGCGTCTGCTCTGCTTCTGTCTCCAGATTAGACTCATTGATCAAACGGGCAATTTCTTCATCTGTCAAATCAGCAAGGGTGTAACCCTGTGGGAACTCCAAGTCCGATGGAATCGGAGGGAACACCAGGTTGAGTCCTTCTGCACTTGGTCTGGCTAGGCGAATGGTAAATGGTCGGACACGCCTCGTTTGTGGAGGGGTAACTTCTGGGGTGGTGGTGGCTCCCCTAGCTTGAGCACATGGTAATTGAACTCCCCCTCTCATTTTCTTCAATGGAGGACCCACCGTTGATTGCCGTCTTTGGAACTCTTAGGCCTTGGACCATACTAGTGCTCTTTGAATGGGCACGTCGTACGCTAAGCACCTGTAAATTATTCTTGTGAGAGCACAGCATCCATGAAGTACATTTTTCTGTTTCTTATTCCACCGTTGATGGGCTAGGTGTATTTGATCAATGATCCAGTGTGGTATATTGATGGTGAGATTCTCTGTCTCAGCTAGGTACAAGCTAAACCATATCTTTTTTGGTGGCATAGTGAAGCGTTCTTGAGCGGAAAAAGCAAAATGCTGCATGATCGTTCGTAGGTGGAGAGCAATGGTAGGTGTCATTGCTACCATGTCCTTCAATTTATTGAGATCCTTATGCTTCATCCTGCCTGGAACCAACGTTTCTTTCTCTATGGGAATATGCATACCTTGCATGTTCAATGCTTCCCGTACCAAATTGAGGGTCAGTTTGAATCTCTTGAGTTCGTGGCCTGGCAATAGTGAGGGCAGCACAAAAGTACTATTGCCTCCCTTGGCCCTGCTAGGAGTGATGGTAGTGATAAAATAGGAGCAGCGTAGGAAATCTGGCTTAGGCAAATGTGCCCTGAAATAGCTATCCAAGCCCGCTTTGGTCCATACCGATCGCATTACTTTTGCATTCTGATAGTTCTCAAATTCGCGAGTAAAGAAATGGTAGCGTCCCCATTTGCCATTGAACTCAATTTCTGCTTCCCAGAAGTAGGTGCCATCACCCAATGGCCCTACGACATCACTAAACCAATGAGCGTGTTTCCCCACTTGAGAAGTGTGTCCCTGAGGAGGGTCCTGAATAGGGAGCACATGCACCGCTTGAAGTTCTTGAGGCCTCTCGGTGAGTGGTGGTTCAAGGAGGAGGGTTTCAATGTCCACAATCTGTGCGCTAGACCCTGCCTGGGAACTGGTGCCTCCTGCTTTTGCCATTGTTATTGCTTGCTTGCTGGTTCTGTGAGAATATAGAATCATGCGTTAATATTGTAATGGACAAGATAGAAAACGTTTTGTCCCCGTTACAACATTATCATGAGGTGAGTAATGGGTTAGTGGGTCAGTGAGTGCTCGATGATTGTGTGTGTAGTTAATGAATGGATAGTCCTACGAGCTAGATGGAAAGATGCAGTGTATGAGTGATGTAGTTAGCAAGTGAGGATGAATTTACACATGGGGTTCGGGGTTTTATTACAAGTTTTAGGCTGCCAAACACAATGGATGGCTTTCGATTTTGGTTTAGTGGAGACTCTGGAGGGCTTTATGAGTTTGTCTGCTTGGGAATGAGGCGTTTTTGGGACCCATTTACAAGTGAGTCTATTCGTGCTTCTGGGCGACTGTGTGTTCGTGCGTATTAAACAAGAGTGGGTAACGGCTCCTTGAGTGAGTGAACCCTGTCGTGTATGATGTGATTCGTGCGTGACTAGTTGAGCCCGCAAGCAAGCCTTAGGCACCCAAATTTGTCTTGATTGTGGGCCAGCCTTCAGCGACTTCTTGGGTACCCAGATAGATTTCACTTCCTCAAAAGAAGTTTTGGATGTCTTCTTATTAGTATCATGTCGTTGATTACTAATAGGAAGTTGAGATGGTTGTTGTCGCTTGACTATAATAGGCCGCTCGCCGTTTCGCACCCACAATTGTTTCAATGGCTGAGTCATTCTGCTTCGCACGTTCTTTTGGCCTCCAGCATAGGTAGTCTTCAGTAATTGATCTGTCTTTGGTTGCTGCCTCCCTCTGGCCTTTGGAAAAGAAGGGAGTTCCGTTGAGTCCTTGACTTCTTTATTGAGATCACCATTCCTCTGCATCACATAGCTTTGGACAAGAACAACATGGTCAACTTCATGTGTACCCCTAGAAGGACCAGGAGTCTGTGCCTTTCCTAGTTCCTTGAGTGTTCCATTATCTAACTCAATTGTAATTCGACTCTGATTTACCCATACCTGAATCAGTCCACTTCTTAGGTTTAAGTCGACTGCATGGTCATAGATCCAGTCTTGACCCAAGACCAGAGGCTCCGTGAGATCCTCATCTTGACACACTAGTACTTTAACTGTCAATAGAACATCTTGAATGGAGAGGGGAAGTTCCACCTTGCCCATGCAAGGGGTTTCCACACCTCCCAATCCTATGAGATATGCCTCTATAGGATTGACTTTTAACTTCAATTCTTGACAGTAAGAGAGTTTAACGACACTAGTGGCTGCACCTGAGTCAATCAAGGCCCGTGCAGTCTTTGCACCCTTTCCTTGTCCTATCTCCAAGGTTACAAAAGGACGTCGGTCAACTATTCTATGGGGGCTTACACTTGAGACTTTACACATAGCCATATGATATCCTGGGTTCGCATAGTCATCTATCCTTGGCTGATCTCGTCCTTGTCTTCTCATCTTCATTTTTCGGATGCGTTCCAAGGCTTCTGCCTGAACTTCTTCTCGAACTCGTTTTTCCTCTTCTTTACGTTTCTTGGCAGTGTTGAGTCGATTGAGCATTTCCTCCATGAGAGGTTCCTGATATAACTTGACTCTGCATCCGCTTATGTAGCTAGGGAGAATATCGCCTTCTAAAGTGGCTAGTTGTACTGCTCCACTAGTTGAAATCCTGTTGATGATCATAGGTCCGTAACCACGTTTTTCTAGCTTTCTCGCATGTTTTAGAGTATATACCAAAACTAAGTCTCCGGCCTTTAATCCTTTATCCTTAACATGGGCATCAAAGTATGCCTTTTGTCGTTTCTTAGCTGCATATATTCCTGTTGCAGCTCTTAGTCTGGTTTCACCTAATCGTTCAAGGTCAAAAATTCTTGAAGAGAGTTCATGACCCGTCCACTCATGCTCCTGTGCTACTCTCAATGTGGGAATCAAGAAGTCCAAAGGTAGCACCGCATTTTGGCCAAATACCATCTAAAAGGGTGTGACTTGGAGTACCGTTTTATAGGCCACTCAGTATGCCCAAACATCATGGTGTAGCTGTTTGTCCCAATCAGAGCGTTTATTATTCACCAATTTGGTGAGCACATTGCATAGAATCTTGTTTGTGCTTTCGGCTTGCCCATTAGCCTGTGGGTGATAGGGGGCAGACTTCTTGTGTACAACCAAGAACTCTTGGAGCAGATTTTCAATAACTTCATTCAAGAAGTGAGTGCCTCTATCACTTACCAGCTCTATAGGTAGCCCGTATCTTGTGAACACATTCTCAAATATGAACTTAGCAGTTGTCTGAGCATCATTCTTTGTCGTAGCTTTTACCTCTACCCACTTTGTTAGATAGTCGGTGGCAACAATGATATATTCAGCATGTGAACCCTTAGCCGGGGGATTAATAGGGCCTACGAAGTCTATTCCCCACTTAGAGAATGCACGTCCACCCATCATGGGTTTCAGTGGCATCTCATCCTTGCGTATAGGGTACTGAGTTCTCTGACAGACATCACACCGTTTCACATAGGTATGTGCATCCATGTGAAAGGTCGACCACCAGAAGCCCGCAAATAGTATTGCCTTGATCACCCGATCTGGTCCAAAATGTCCTCCTGCTACACCTTGGTGAGCTGCTTCCAAGATTTTGAGATATTCGCTCTCATGGACACATAGTCTCAGGTAACCATCTTTACCACGCTTGTATAGATTATCACCAATGAGTGAGTAATCTAGGGCTTCTTTTTCTAGACATCTTCGTCTAGCCAGTGTCATATCTTGAGGGAATGTTCCCGTCCTCAGGAAATCTACTAATGGTTCACTCCAATCTGGCACTATGGACACTTGATATAGAGTGGCATGTTCCACAGGTGGTTTAGTGCAACAGATTGGGCATTCCTTGCACAACTTTTGGACATCGGCTTCCATAGTAGGCCAATGCACTCCGAATCTCCTAAGTGTCTGTAAAGTTCTTTGCTTTGAGCAGTGTTGCTCTAATGCACCTACATGTGCTAATTGCAACCATTTTGCGTACTCGTCCTCTTCCACACAACAAGCCAATATCCCTTGATCTTTCTGTTTGTACATGCTTCTTGCCATGATATGGTACTTCTGGGCTTTTACTACCTCTCTATCTTGAGTGTTTATGACTGGGTGATTAGGCCCGTAGGTCAGTACTGGCACTAATGGCTTAGCCCACTGAGGTACAACTTCCAGATTAAACAAGTAAGCATCAAGAAGGTCATCTGATACTCCTTGTGGGGCTTCTCCCGATGTGAGCCTAGAGAGATGGTCTGCTCTCAAGTGAGTCTTCCCTTTCCTCACCACAACTTCAAAGTCGTATTCCATTAGTAGGAGAAACCATCTTACTAATCTACCTCTATTGCATGGCTTGTTTACCAAGTACAATAATGGTTGATGATCGGTAAAAAATTTAAACTTATTTGCAAGCAAATAGTGTCTAAACTTTTTAACTGCATATACCATGCCTAATCCCTCTCGTTCAGTGGTTGTATAGTTTTGTTCAGCTGCATTCAATTGTCTACTGGCATAGGCAATTGGAAGATCCATATTACCTTTACCTGTAGGTTGTGCAAGCACATATCCAATAGCATAATTGGATGCGTCCACGTGAACATGAAACGGCTTATTCCAATCTGGTGTGGTCAAGATTGGTGCTGAACACAATCTTCTTTTGAGCTCATTGAAGGAGTCCTCACACTCATTAGTCCACTCGAAGTTAGTCAAAAGTCCATACAGGGGCTTTGCTATGATGGCATACATGTGTATAAACCGTCGGTAATAACCACAATGCCCCATGAAAGCTTGTACTTCCTTGACATTCTTTGGCCTAGGTAACTCGGCTATGGCTCTTACTTTCTCTTCATCGGTGGATATGCCATTCTTTGATACTATGTGTCCTAGAATCTTGCCTTGCCTGACCATGAAAACACACTTTTTTGGGTTCAGGCAGACTTGATACTCTCTACACTTGTCAAAGATTTGCTTGAGTTCAGGTATATGTGTCTGTCTAATGTTGGAATGAGCAGAGAGATCATCAACATAGACCTCCAAATTCTTCCTCAAGAACTCTTTAAACACGTGACACATCAGCCTCTGGAAGGTAGCGGGTGCATTGGTAAGCCCAAATGGCATTACTCTAAAAGCAAATATGCCCCATTCTGTGGCAAAAGCTGTCTTATGCTGACCTTCTGGAGCTATGGCTACTTGATTGTAGCCCGAAAATCCATCAAGGAAGCTGTAAACTTCCTTGCCTGCTACCCTTTCTAGTAGATGCTCTGTGATAGAAAGTGGATAATTATCTCGGATAGTGGCTGCATTGACCTTTTTCAAGTTAATGCATACTCGTAGCTTTCCATTCTTCTTGAGCACCACTACAATGGGGGATACCCACTCCGTGTGCTCAATTTCATAGATGAATCCAGCTTCTACCAGTCCATCTATCTCCTCTTTGATCTTAGCAGCATAGTTATCATTATATGTGTATGGCTTTTGCTTAGAGGGTTTCGCGTCTGAGGTCATGGGAATTGTGTGTGAGCATATGTCTGGGTCAACACCCTTCAAATCCTTGTAGCTCCAAGCGAATACATCTCTGTATTCTCTTAGCAAGGCTATCAATTCGCTCTCTTCTTCTTCCGTCAGGTCATGTCCTATATAAGTACATCTCTCCTCTCCTTCTTCTAGGGCTACCACTATTTTCTTGGTGGTTTCTTTGTTATCATAGGCTTCTCCTGATTGTGCCTCTCGTTTAGGCATCCTTATCATGACTCTTCTATCATCTATCTCATACTTCTTAAAATTTTTCGGGACCTCAAACAAAGATTCTTCCTCTTCTTGTGTGACTTCTTTCTCCTTCCTTTTCTTTCCTTCTTCCTTAGGGGTCACATGTGTGGCTAGCCTTACATCATTTGTAAGCTCTCCGTGCCTCTGGGGTTGAAATTCTACTTCATAGAAGTATTCTTTATCTGATGCAAAAGGTGGGTCCATAATGATTGACTCTAAATCGGAGTCACTTGCATCCTCAAATGCATCAGGGCTAGGTTCACACTCTTCTAAAACTGCATCTCCCATGATTGGCTCTATGGAGAAAACTGAAATGTCATAGCCATCCTCATCACAATGGGGTGTCCATTGTTCTTCATTGATGGCTACATCCATGGTTGCTAAAATTTCTGCCCAGCCGTGGGGTTCAAATTCTTCATCAGGGAACACTACAGGTGCATAGGCTAGGTCTTGAATTGATATGTGTGTCTCTTTCACACCTACATCTCTGGCTTTTTCTCTCTTCTCCTCTTCTATTGCCACTTTATACATCCATAAGTGAGTGTCTTCATGCATCCATGAGGATCCTGATCCTATGGAGTGCACAGACTCTGTATCATCTTTGGCTCTATGAATAGGATTCCATTGGATAGGAGGGACATCTCTATGAGAGTAATCTTTGAGATTAACCTTGGTCGTGACACCTAGGTGTTGCAAATACAAGGAATTGGTTCCCCAATCCTGTACTACTTGCAACTGTTGCATAAATGGTCTTCCCAAAATCATCTCATAAGCATGGTTCTTGCTAAAATCACAGATAGCAAACGTGTGCTCAAACTCTACACCACATTTAGTGAGAGTTATTCCTTCAAGTAGTCCTAAAGGCCTCTCTATGTGACCATCAGCCATTTGCAATTTCATCCTCATGGGCCTGAGTGCTGGCTTGCCCCACCGCTTCCATAGGGAAGTGGTAGCAATAGCAACTCCTGCACCTGAGTCTAGAATTGCCTTAGTTGTGTACCCCTGATGGGTAATGGGAAGATAGGTGTTTCCTTCTTCACCTTCACTCATATCTCCTATCTTGTCTAGAGGAATTTATGGCACTGTCCTATGAGAACCTACCTGGGAACGAGGTTTTGCTATCTCTGGTACTTGTTTGGCTACATGTTTCCATAACTCTGGCCTAACTTTGAGTAGCCCTTCTAAAGTGAGGTTGCACTGCACTTTAGTGTTTTTCACTACCTCCGTATTCCTAGGTATGACTGAGTCTTCGTTTCTTACCATGACTGTGGGTGCTCTCATACAAGTCGACTTGGCTTCCCATAGGCCTGTGAAATGGGGTAATTCCTGTAGGGAGTTAGACTCGAAGTCTTACCTCTCTTGACTTTGTGCACTCTCCTGCTCTCCATAAATAGAGGGAATATCTTGTGGGAATTGATCATGCGTGTCATTCACAAGTTCAATGGGAGGAGGGACTTCACTTTCTTTAACCCATTTGTCTTCTTGAATCTCTCGTAGGAATTTTGGTGTGTACCTATTCATAGAAGAGGAGGTGTCTGGTTTAGTGGAATTGGGCACAAAAGCTTCCTGTGGGGGAAGGCTTATTCTTTTGCTTGCCTCATCTCTTCCTTGATTTTTTTCTTCCTTGGCAGATCTTGCAATTATGCTCTCTAACTTCTCTAGGAGTCTATCCAAGTGCAATTGTGTCTTAGCTGAGCCAGAGAAGTTGAAGAGACGACTGGCTTCAAACATGGTCTAAGCCAATGCAACCATTTTCGTGCAAAGCTTGGTTCTTTCTATCTCTAGGTCAGCTCTGGGGTAGCACTTGTCATGCTCCGTCACATTTGGCCCTTCTTGGATTTTGGCCTGATATGCCTTAAGCATCATGTCTATGTCTTCAGGAGTGGGGTCAGCTAATACTGATCCTACTCTAGGGGTTGGTGGGATGGTCTGAGGTAGGGGGACAGATGGTGGGTTAGATGATGATGGAAATGAGGGTGGTGGTGGTATGTGAGAGTTTGTTTGAGAGGTGAGTTCAACAATTTTGGCTTTTGTTTCTCTTATGCTTTCTTCTAAGTCACTCATCTTTTTAGACCATTTTCTTTTCATTCTCTCTCGGCTATCCCTCCAGGCTCTCGACCGTTTCTTGGCTATGCTCTTGGTTTCACTAACCTCTGCACTCTTCTCTTGACCTATTCCTGGGTTCTGTTGCAAAGCCTGGGCCCTAGTGACCGCTTGCACTGGTGCCGTGGAAGTGACACTTCTTGTTGAGTCTACAACTAACCCAATAACGTTAATTGGAGTTATTTTTGGCATATTATTGGGATTCTTTGGGAAGTCTCGTAAGAGATGCTCCTTCCCACAATCTTGACAAAAGCCCTGAATTGTTACTGATTGAGGTTGCGTAGATGCAGGCATTGGGCAATCACGAATGAGGTGGTCTCCTTGACATCTGTAGCATGGTCCTCTAGGGAATGGGGGTCTTACTTGCCTAGGTTGAGGTCTAGTATTGGGATTTGTGTACATGATGTTTGCATACTCTGGATCCCAACTTGGTTCACTCGGTTCTTCACTATAGTAGGATTCACCATGTTCAGGAGACTACATATAGTAAGCCTGAGGGCTATCAATGTGAGTGGAATCAAAACTATGATCACTCGGGTCACTTTCTGAGAGCAATGGAGTCACTAGGACTATGGCTCTATTCAAATTTTCCTCAGCAGCTGCATACTTTACAGGAATCACATTAGCGGGGGTTGGAGGTTGTTGAGCTAACACAGGCTGTGGCCTTTGTTGGTTTTGGTAGGGTTGTTGATAGGATTGCTGCGGTCTACCATATTGTTGTGGAGGGTACTGGTTCTGGTATCTTCCCTGTTGTGGATAGGGCTGAGGGTAGATTTGTCTAACCACTTGCTTATTGTATGGACAGTCTTGTGCTGTATGATTGTTGAAGCTCAAGGTCAAGGACAAAGCATGGAAGCGCATCAAGGAAGTGGACACACAAGAAGAAGGAGCAAGTAGGGAGCTCCAAGAAGCACCTGTCAAATTTTCAGAAGAAATCCCTACAAAAATAGTGATTTTTATCACTAAAAACCATTCTAAATACCATTCCCCATTTTTGTAACTCCATTTTGTTCAAGCCGAGGAGTCCTCGAGCTTGAGGAGTGTTAGAACTACCATCCTACCAATTTTCATAATTTTTAGACTCCGTTTGAGCCCCCAAATAAGCCCTGGAACCTATTTTTTAACTAGGCCGGACACTAGGTCTGGACAGGGCCAAAACCACTCAAAAACTATAAAAAGGGCTGGAGAGCTCATTTTTGAGGTTAGCTTGTTGTAGATTTCAGTTTTGTAAGAGAGCTCTTTGGTAATCGAAGCTTTCCATTGTTCCACTATTTGCTCTTACCTTGTGCGCGTGTGTGTGTATGTGTGTGCATGCTTGTGTGCTTTCACTCACGCACTTGTGCCATCACTTGCTCGCGGTCTTCATACCGGTCCTCACGTCTCCACGGATTGACATTTATGAGGTGCATCTCCTCACGTTGGTACTCACCATTGTGCTAGAGTGACACCAAATTTGGCGCCGTTGCCGGGGAGAGAGCTTGGAGGACGAGCGTGTGACGGTAAGACGTAGAGTAGCGACGTTGGAAGGTAAAAAATCATCATTTTCAGTTCAGTTTTTGAATTTCCCTTCTTCTTCATCTTCACCATCATCACCATCTCCACCCACCTTCATCTTCTCAGTTTTTCTCCATTTTTTAGAGTACATTCACCTTGTTTTTACTTGTGGTTGTGAGCAAGAAGCTTAGAGAGGGTGCAGAACAGAGGCGCTGAAGAAGTAGTACCAAAAAACGACAAAAAAATCTGAGTGAACAGCCGGACAAGACGAACCTGCACCAAGTATCGTGGAAGCTGCGCCAGAGATCGTGAGTGAGAAATCGGGCAAACTAGGGTTACACAGAGCAAGGGGAAGTGACTAAGAAGTTAGAGAGGCTCTCAAGGTGAGAAAACACACATTTAATCTATAATTTCTCAGTAAACTAAGTTTGGAAAGGGAAACGATCTGCGTCAGGTATCGTTTGGTACTGACAGAGGTGAAAAGGAGTGATTTGGGGTGATACAGAGAGTGAGTAGAGGAGAGAGGAAAGAGTAGAGCAGGTGTACAACCAGAACTTAGAAAAAATCTTTCCCAAAACTTGTCTAAGGGTCAAGTATCGTTTTGCTCCCGCGGTCGAGTATCGCGATACTTAGCAAGTATCGTTTTACTCCTGTGGTCGAGTATCGCGATATTTCCCAGGTATCGTGTATCGTTTCGGTCAGAGATCGTTTTGATCAAAGATCGCGATACTCACTAGCGATCGTGTATCGTCTGGATCAAAGATCGTGTATCGTTTTGATTAAGTATCGCGTATCGCTTCTCAGAGATCGTGATACTTACCAAAGATCGCGTATCGTTTTGATTCAGGTATCGTCGATCGTTTTGAGCCAAGTATCGAGTATCGTTGGTGTTAAAGATCATTTCAATCAAAGATCGCGATATTCACCAGCGATCGTGTATCGTTTGGTTTATAGGTCGTGTATCGCCTGCATGAGAGATCGGTATCGTTTCGGTCGAAGATCGGTATCGTTTCGGTCGAAGATCGGTATCGTTTCTCAGAGATCGTGATATTTGTCAGAGATCGGGTATCGCCTAAGTCAGAGATCGTGTATCGTTTTCTTCCAAATATCGAGTATCGTCTTGAGTTAAGTATCGTTTTGCCCGAGTATCGTGGACATCAAGTATCGTGATATTTCTCAACTATCGTGTATCGTGACAAGGTAAGTATCATGTATCGTTATACAGCGATCGTGATACCTATCAAAGATCGTGTATCGTGGAGTTTGCTCACGATACTTGTTGAAGATCGTGTATCGCCTACTTCAAGTATTGCGATACATACCAAGTATCGTGTATCGAGTTCCTCAAGCATCAAGTATCGTGTCCTACAAATGTCATGTATCGCCTGATTTGAAGCAATTTCTGAGAGACCCTGTTTCCCTGTTTTAACCCCCAGAACCCTGAACTGGCATAACTTTCTCATACGAAATCCGTTTGCTGTGATTTTGGTTTTGTTGGAAAGCTCGTGGGGAATACAACCAAAACATCGACTGGTTATGGTTAAATTAATACCAGGATTATTAGATAGGGTATTTTGAAGTTGACCCTCAGGGAAACTAGAAAACCAAGGAGTTCCAAAGGATTTTGAGCAATATAAGAGAACTTTGGGACTAGAAGCCAAGGCTTATGAACCTGAGATCTGGCAGACACTTAGGCAAGGATAGACAAAGCATTAGGTCATCTGAGGCTAGTGTCAACCATACATCCAAGTCTTGGGCTCAACAGCTTAGTGGTTATCCTTACACACGAAGTTCAGAAACCAGTGACTCGGAAATGTCTTTTAGCATGGAAAGACCCACACGTAGCTCAGGCATTGCCTATTTACAGACACCAGAAGGTCCCTATAAGACCCAATTGGAGTATATCAGGACCAACCAATTAGGTGCTCGCATCTATGAGGATGGTCTAAGGCGATCAGTGGTTCAACTCAAAAATCCTGACCAACTCTTTGGACTTGAACACCCAGTGGTCAAGTTTGAAGAGGGTGCTTACATTGATAAGGAAGGAACCATGTATGTGGTTACCAACTTACCAGATAGGACAGATGAGTTTGGAAATATCATTCCTGAAAACGAGATAGGAGACCTAGAGAAAGGAGACCTAGGAGGAGAACCCAAGACCCCTAGAGGTAAGTCAGTCTTAACCAGAGTGCTCACTCCAAAATGGATTCCTCAAGATAATAAAAGCATAGAACTATTCGTGAATAGAGAAACGGAGGAAGCCTTTTGGAGATTTAGGCCAGATCAACCCAGCCCAGTAGTCACCATCTACGAATTCAAAGACCCAGAGACACCAGGGAAAGCTGTCTACCTAGATCACACATCTCAGAAATTATTCTTGGTATCAGATCATGACAGACATGCTTACACTTGGCAAGGTGAATCAATTTTCCCTCCAACAAGATCTAATGTTTCTCCCAGGGACTCCAAGGAGCCGGATCATCCAAGGCTCATGAAACCCAGAGAGAAAGAACTAGAGAGAGACCGGAGGTAAGCTTTGCAGACACTATAGGCAGAGACAGATCAGGATATGGAACGGAAAGACTTGAAAGGGAGAGACATAGAGTTCATAGGCATCAAAGAGATGATCATGATTTCCCATTGCCTAGACCACGAGAACACTCAAGAACTCTTAGACCCTCTCAAGTGGTTAAGACAATGAAGAACTACTTTGACGGAATTGGAGATCCTTATGATCATGTGGCGGAGTTCAAACAAGTGCTAAGAGCTGAACAGGTTGAAGACTTATTCACCCAGTTCGAGGCATTTGGTTTGACTCTTAAGGGTACTGCCTTAGCTTGGTTTCAACCTCTAAACAGTCGCAACTATAGAGAGATAGGTCAGCTGCTAGAAGAATTCATTGTGGAATTTTCCAAAAGCGGCATCAGGCATAACACATCATCCTTGATCCACAGCTTCAAGCAGACACCCGAAGAAACAGTGCGACTTGCAGGAAGAAGGTTTAGACAGTACCTGGAAAGATGCCCTGTACCAGAATTACCCACATCAGCCAAACAGGTGGCACTGTTTTTAGATGGCCTATTGAGCACAAAACTAAGGTCATACGTATACTTGAAAGAGCCTAGATCCATAGAAGAGTGTATACGGATATGCATTGACATAGAAGACAACTTGGGTGAGGAGTTAGGACTATCCAAACTCTATAAGGACTCTGATAGTTCTACCAGTCATACCTCTAGAACCTCCACTGAGATAGATGAGATAGCTGAGCAAGTGGCCAAAAAGCTAGGAGTCCAAAATCTACAAATGCCAAGGGTCACCTCAGTGAAGCGATGTTATACGTGTGGAGGAGACCACATGGCTAATGTTTGTCCGTTGACGACTCAACCGCAAGGAAACCCTAATGCTCTGTATTGCACCATTGAGAGAAAATACACAAATCATACGGCCCAAGATTGTCCCTATAACAGACAGGCTGTTAGACAAAATTATCAGCAACCTTACCAGCAAGGTAGGTATGAGAATCAGTACCAACAGCTATATTATAGGCCACAACAATATCAACCGCAATACCAGCAGCAATATCAAGCACCATATAGGCCACAACCTGTCCTAGGAAACCAACCGCCAGCTCCTGCCAATGTGATCCCAGTTAAATATACGATGGCGGAGGAGAACCATAATAGAGCATTGGTGCCACTAACCCCATTGATACCAGAAAATGATTTTCACGCTCATGGTTCAGACTACGTCCATGAAGATAGTCCACATGCTTACTATATAGAGTCACCTGAGCAAAGTGAGATTTCTCAGTGCCAATATGAGACACCACCTATGGAACAAAATTGGGAGCCAGAATACTCCAATGTCATGTATACAAATCCAAACCCAAGGCCCCAATTGAGACAAGTAAGACCACATGCCCCTAGAGGACCATGCTTTAGATGCCAGGGCGACCATTTCATTCGTGAATGTCCCCACCAACTAGCTCTGGGACAAGGGCAAAACATTACGATACAAGGATTTTGTCCTGAGTGCGGCAAGGAACATCTTCCTAGAGAGTGTCCCAGGAATCCCTCTAGTGCACCCAAGGTCACACCCATCAACGTGGTAGGCTTAGTGGCAGATTCAAGTTCAAGTAGCGGTAATGTGGCCCCTGTACAGGCAGATACTAGGGCACAGGCTGCACAACAAGCAAAACCATCTGAGCAGTCGGAGTCAAGTGAGGCAGGAGAACCTAGTAAGAGGAAACCAAGAACATGGAAGGATACCAGAGAGAAGGCTAATCGCAAGTGGAACAAAAAACTATCCGAGCTAGAAGAAAGCCTAAGGGATACCAAAACAAAAATAAAAGACATTGCATCTCAAAGCCCCTCACATACCGAAGCTCCATCCACTCCACCTCATTCCACCCCACCACCCATTGTAAATAATCCACAACCAGGGTCTGTTCTTGCAGATCCAACCCCAGAAGGTTTGGACATGATGTTCAAGGCCTACCAGGCTCGTCTTCAAGAAGGGCCAACAGCTGCAAACCTAGACAAGAGTTACCCTAGAGCAGATTTAGAGATTGAACGGATGAAAATGTGCATGAAAATGGTAGAACAAGCTCAAGCTATACTCGAGACTAGTCAAAAGTTCAATCAGACAAACTCTATCAAACCAGATTTGCATTTCCAAGGCTTACTAGAAAGATTAGAGCAGTTGGTAAACAAACCACAAGTTTCTTTACCTCCACAGGCTCAACCAGTTATTGAAAGAGGAAGCTCACCACCAATGGGAGCTTATGTTCCTAATTCCACGGATGCTGGAATACCTCCTTCAATTCAACAATACTCTCAAGAGTTCTTGCGGGAAATACAGGAAGAGAAATGGGCCAAGGAGAAGGGTAATTCCCCTCCTATTCCTGAGATTGATGATCTTCATGACCAATTTCCCCAAGACATTCCGTCTATCTATGGAGACCAAGCAGAGCAACAAGAAGATGAAAGATTAGATTTTGAATCTAATTCTTTACAAGAGTTGCCTCATTACACAGGCCCGTGGGAATCTGAATCTCTCCAGATCAGAGCCCCCACAATATTGGTAAGAAATGAAGACTCAGTGATTCCAAGAAACACTGATGTTGTGAAGAACACTAAGGTTCAATGTCATCTCACTGTGGAAGAGCTGCTCAAAGCAAAACCTGAGCTCTGGAATCATGTGAAGGATCAAGTTCCAGAACTTGAATCCAATATGCCAAAAGTAGGCTCTAAGCAAAAAGTTCCAGAGATACCTCTCGACAAGATAGGAGACATGAGCGAAGGTGAAGAAGGTAACACTTATCTTCCGATCACCTATCACGGTTACACAACCAAAGCAATCGTAGATTCGGGTGCTGGTGTGGCTATTGCGACCACCTCCTTGTGGAAGCGATGGGGCGAACCCACCTTAAGACCAACGAGAATGAAACTTCAAATGGCAGATGGTCATTTTGAAAGACCTCTAGGATTGCTTGAAGGGATAACTCTAACCACTTGTGGTGTAGAGTTTGAACATACATTTGCTATATGTGACTTTGAAAAAAATAATGTCTACGAGATGATCCTAGGAAGACCCTTCCTACGACAATTGCAAATAGTACAGGATTGGGGAACCAACTCCTTGTACTTACAGCACTTAGGGGTAACCACCAAGGTCAATTTGAAGGATTACACCTTCAGAGATGTACCACCCCTACAGTGGAATCCTATCCACAAAGCGAAAGAAGATTCTATCTCCGTGCATTCTAGAAGTTCACCTGATCCATCCTGGCTGCATGAAGATACTCACTTGTGGATGTGCAAGGTCGCAGAGGAAGAGGAAAAGCGCCTAAAAGCGAGAGAAGAAGGAACTTCCCCAGGAGATAGACCAATAAAAGACCCAGCCTATACACCGATGATATTTCCAGATGAGGAATTTGAGCCTCATGGTTGGGCAGAAATCTTAGCTACCATGGACATTGCAGTCAATGAAGAACAATGGACACCTCATTGTGATGAGGAGGGTTATGATATTTCAGTGTTCATGTGTCAGCCCCTGTTGGAAGAGTGTGATCCTAGTGAGTTCATAGAAGAAGAAGAGAATGACGATGATCTAGAATCCATTGTGATGGATACTTACTTTGACTCAGAGGAACACTACTTAGAAGACATAGGAGTGTTAACCCAAAAAGAAGAAGAACCCCTCACGAGTATTAAAACGATAAATTCAAAGGAAAAAAAGGAAGGAGGTCAAAAGAAAAAGAAAAGAAAAGCAGTGAAACAAGAAGAGGAAGAATCATTGTTTGAAGTACCAGAAAATTTCAAGAAATATGAAGTGGAAGACCAAAAAATTTTGGTACGAATGCCTAAGAGAGAGGCCATTATAGGAGAAGCATATGACAATAAGGAAAAGACCAAAAAAATTGTAGTGACCATTGAAGGGAACGAAGAACGATGTACGTACATAGGAGATGACCTAAGTGCAAAAGAAGAAGCAGAGCTTGTAGCTCTATTAAGGGAATATAGGGATGTGTTCGCATGGCACTATAGAGACTTGAAAGGAGTAGATCCAAAGATTTGCTCTCATACGATTCCGATGACCGCTGATGCCAAGCCCACTAAACAAAAGCCCTACACATATAATGACAATTATGCAGCCAAAATAAAGGAGGAAATTGACAGGCTGATTGAAGCTGGATTCATCTATGAGATTGAGCACACTGAATGGGTGTCCCCCATTGTGGTGGTGCCCAAGAAGAATGGGAAATTGCACGTGTGCATTAACCTTAAAAAAGTTAATGCCGCTACGATCAGAGATAGTTATCCACTTCCAATCACCGAACATCTATTGGAGCGTGTTGCAGGCAAGGAAGTTTATAGCTTCCTTGATGGATTTTCAGGTTACAACCAAGTAGCCATTGCCCCCGAAGATCGACACAAAACGGCCTTTGCCACAGAATGGGGAATCTTTGCATTTCGTGTGATGCCATTTGGGCTCACCAACGCACCTGCAACATTCCAAAGGCTCATGTGTCATGTCTTCAAAGAGTTCTTGCGGAAGAGCTTAGAAGTATATGTGGACGATTTATGTGCGCATTCCCAACAGAGAAATTACCATATCCCTGAGCTCAGACAAATCTTCAACAAGTGTAGAGATTATCGAGTTTGTCTGAACCCAGAAAAGTGTGTGTTCATGGTACGACAAGGTAAGATCTTAGGTCACATTGTTTCTAAGAATGGAATTTCAACAGATGAGGACAAAGTAAGAGCAATAGCAGAGCTGCCAAGACCAAGGAATGTTAAAGAGGTACAGGCCTTTATGGGCCATTGTGGATATTACCGTAGGTTTATCCACATGTATGCCATCATAGCTAAACCTCTTTATGGGTTATTAACAGATTTTGAGTGGAACGAGGAATGCGAGAATTCCTTCAACGAGCTGAAAAGACGTTTGTGCACAGCACCAATATTGACTACTCCGGATTGGAGCAAACCATTCCATGTCCATGTAGATGCCTCCAATCATGCAATAGGATGTGTGCTAGCACAACCAACAGGTGAAGGAAACCTAGATTTGCCGATAGCATATGCTAGTAGGCAATTAAATGCAACTGAACAAAATTATACCACAACAGAGAGAGAAGGCTTAGGTATGGTATACGCTGTGAAAAAGTTTAGACACTATTTATTGGCCAATAAGTTTAAGTTTTTCACCGATCATCAGGCTTTACTATATTTGGTCAATAAACCTTGCAATACAGGCCGTTTAGTAAGATGGTTCCTCTTACTAATGGAATACGACTTTGAAGTTGTTGTCAGGAAAGGTAGAACCCATCTTAGGGCAGACCATCTTTCTCGCATCACTTCAGGAGAGCCACCGCAAGGAGTGTCTGATGAATTGCCTGATGCTTATCTGTTCAATTTAGAAGTTGTTCCTAAATGGGCAAATAAGTTGGTACCAGTTCTAACCTTTGGGCCTGCAAATAAAAATGTGAAAACAAGCAAAGAAGAAATTGTAAAATCACAAAAGTATCAAATATTGGCTGGAAGTATGTACAAGCAAGATATCGAGGGCGTATTAGCTTGTTGTGTCGAGGACGATGAACATACTAGTTGGTTGCAACAAGCCCATGAGGGATTGCTAGGAGATCACTACTCTAAACAACGAACATTGCAGAATCTAAAACGTTTAGGAGTGTATTGGCCTAGCATGGACAAAGAAATACAGGAGTGGATCCAGAATTGTCCAGTGTGCCAGAAGAGACCCCGAGTGGAGCATGCCACTCTTTATCATGTGTCATTAATCCCAGATTGGAGTGCTCCATTGGTTGAGTTCATGAGATCGAGAACGTTACCCAATCAGGCTAGTCTTGCAAGAAAACGGAGCATGGAGCAAGAGGCTCAAGACTATGCCTTGATAGGAAACAACCTATATCGAAGAGGCAAGGATGGTTACCTAAGACTGTGCGTTCATGAATCAGACTATTTGAAAGTCTTAGAAACTGCACATAGTAGTGTTGCAGGTGGACATTTTGGGCCTGACAGAGTAATTAAGACCATTCTATTCTCAGGACTTTGGTGGCCCACTCTTCTTATGGATGCACATACTTATGTGAAGAAATGTGACACATGCCAACGTGCCCAATATCCGATAAGAAAAGACGAGATGCCTTTAAGGCCAATGATGGGAGGGTGCGCATTCTCGAAGTGGGGTATAGACTTTGTTGGTCCTATTAACCCCCCAGCTAAAAACTCCCATGCGGAATACATTATTGTAGCCACTGATTACCTTACCAAATGGGTGGAAGTAAAAGCCACGACAAAGAATGATGCTCAAACGACGGCTAAGTTCTTATTCGAAAATGTGTTCACTAGATATGGGTTACCAATAGAGTTGGTTAGTGATAGAGGTACGCACTTCTTGAATGAGGTCATTGAACACCTCCTTCAAGAATTCATGGTGATACACAAGAAGTCTGCCCCTTATCACCCACAAGCCAACGGACAAGCCGAGAGCACGAATAAGATCCTATGTAACGTATTGACGAAACTTGTAAATAATAAACGCTCTGATTGGGACAAACAACTTCATCATGCTGTTTGGGCATACCGAGTTGCCTACAAAACGGTACTCAATGCTACCCCATTTCAGATGGTCTTTGGACAAAATGCCGTGCTACCATTGGACTTCCTAATCCCAGCCTTGAAAGTAGCACAAGAGCATGAGTGGAATGGACATGAGTTGTCTTCCAGGATCTTTGATCTAGAACGCTTAGGTGAGACGAGGCTACGGGCAGCAGCAGGCATTTATGCTGCAAAGAAAAGGCAAAAGGCATACTTTGATGCCCATGTAAAGAATAAAGGATTGAAGGAAGGAGATCTAGTGCTGGTTTATACGCTAAAGCAACATGCCCGCAAATTGGAGAAACGAGGATATGGACCCATGATCATTAATAGACTCTCCACTAGCGGTGCAGTTCAATTGGCCACTTTAGAAGGTGATATCCTACCAAACTATATTAGTGGATGCCGAGTCAAATTATATCAAGAACCTCTTACAGAGGAAATGCTCATGAGACTCAATACCGCTAAGAAGCGAAAAGAAGAGGAGCTAAGGGTTAGAGAAGAAGCACAAGCAGAGGCTAGAGAGCGCATCAGAAGAAATAAGCTACGGCGGCTAGGCCTAGATGTCAACACAAAAGCTCCAAAATATCACATGGACATGTGCCAAAAATCGGGCATAACTACTTCTCAAATAATTGATCGACGACCCTTTGTGACTATAGAGGTAGGACAAGGAAAGAGTGTAATGACTGTGAGAGCATTGGTTGACTCAGGAGCAGCAACTAGTGCAGTTCGATTTTCATACTGCCAAGACCTGCAATTGGACATCAAGCCCATAGAAGCCTATCTCATAGGATTAGGAGGCGTGGAAACCCCTTGTTTGGGAGAGGTGGAACTTCCCATCTACCTTCAAGATGTTTCAATAAAAGTCAAAATGCTAGTGTGTCATGATGAGGACCTCACAGAGCCACTTGTCTTGGGTCAAGATTGGATTTAGGACCATGCTGTCAACTTGAACCTAAGAAGTCAACTTCTTCAAGTTTGGGTATATAATCAATGCATTACATTAGAATTGGAGAATCGCATGCCCACTTACACTGACACCACACACTCTCTTTGTTTCTCTAAGGCTAATCTTCTCGAACAAGATGTTGTAGATGTCAAAAGCTCTATGATCCAGACGGACGCAATCACGGAAGGACAGTCGCAAAGGCAAGATCAACCTTCTTCTTTTTTTTCAAAGAGTAAAGCATCTACAGTAGTTCAACCTCAGAAGCAAGCAAAACAGTGCAAGACAGCCAGTCTATCAAATAGACAAAGAGCCTTCAAGAGGAAAGAAGTGTTGGGCATGACACAGATCTGGGTAAAGAAAGGAGTACAACCATCGATGTTGCCTCAAAGACTCCCGCCCAACCAGATCGACCATGGTAACAGAAGGACCAAACACCCACGACAGGCTCAAGCACGAAGACTCCAACAAATTTGGGTACCGAAGCTATCAATGAAGGCCGACCACAATAAGGTACACATTTGGGTGCCTAAAAAATTAGCTACAGCTCAACAAGGGCGATTACAGATGTGGGTACCCAAGAAGCTCTTACATGTACAAAGGCCTATGCTCCCCACCATGCGAAAGGCCTCAACAAAGAAGCCAAGGAAAGCAAAGGGTAAGAACAGAGCACAAAGACCAAAAGAAGATAAACTCAACCCTTCTACAAAAATAAGCAGGCACTCACCCAGGATATGGGTTTGGAAGCCAAAAGCACAAGCAACATCCACAGAACCAAGGGGCCAACCACACTGGATACCAAAGTTTGGACAGCATCCAAAGAAGAACTGGCCTGAGGTGATCTCTACAGGGCCAAATACTATTCGGAAGTGGGTTCCCATTAGGAGGATTACATCATTTCGAGATCCAATCGACACCTCCAAACAAAGAATGCATCAACTATGCGAGTAACATCAAAAGCCTCGACGTACAGCCACCATGTGCCTTTGGCATAACCTTGTCTTTTGCACCATTGAGGTCATGCACTTCCAAAGTATGCATCAACATAGGGCCACATTACATGGCCGTGCATAGACACAATTGAGAAATCCCAGGCACATGAGACACAATTTTCACACGCAAAATATGTTATTGATACTAATCTCTTTCTTCTTGTTTGATGCCATTGTTCCAAAAAAAAAAAAAAAAAAGAGGACTGTGCAAAGAAGAGGACTGTGCCTGAAAATACTCGTCAGCGAACTTTCAGCAAGAACATCCATCAACAAAAAGGACAAGCCGATGGTCAAACACCATGATGGAACTACAACACGAAGAGATGAAAATCAACGGACCCTTCACCATGGTAAGACGTGTATGTTTCAACAACACTATAACCATGATAGATTAGGAAACCTCTTCGTCAGCATACCCTTGAGCACTTAGCTCAAGACCCAATCTCTTGCACCATACTTCTTGCCATGCATTTTCCAAGTACGCATACGTAGGGCCACATTACTAGGCCATGCACAAGGCACATATTTTGCTCAACCCATGCACTAATGCACTGACCCACCATTCATTACGGGTTACAAGTACTTGGCATGAAAACTATGAAAATCCATCTTTGGACGAACCAGACGACATCAAGATGACAACAACAAGAACAAGGAAGCCATCCGCCACCGAGAGTTGCTCACAATCAACATTGACCACCTCCTTTGAGCAGCTAGCAGTTTTGGAAAACTCACAGATGCACCATCCAGATGGCATACAAGGCAGAACTACGTACAAAGGGACTACAAACTGCAAGAGATAACAGTGACAAAGTGAAGAACCGGACAAACGACTAGGCTACATTGGGAAAATGGATCATCCCTGTTGGACGCAAAGGACGCTACCTCTCAACGTACTACATGGAACGCCCAATACAACAAGGGTCTGTCAGGGACGACAGACTCAAGAGGGGGGGGAGTGTTGAAGCTCAAGGTCAAGGACAAAGCATGGAAGCGCATCAAGGAAGTGGACACACAAGAAGAAGGAGCAAGTAGGGAGCTCCAAGAAGCACCTGTCAAATTTTCAGAAGAAATCCCTACAAAAATAGTGATTTTTATCACTAAAAACCATTCTAAATACCATTCCCCATTTTTGTAACTCCATTTTGTTCAAGCCGAGGAGTCCTCGAGCTTGAGGAGTGTTAGAACTACCATCCTACCAATTTTCATAATTTTTAGACTCCGTTTGAGCCCCCAAATAAGCCCTGGAACCTATTTTTTAACTAGGCCGGACACTAGGTCTGGACAGGGCCAAAACCACTCAAAAACTATAAAAAGGGCTGGAGAGCTCATTTTTGAGGTTAGCTTGTTGTAGATTTCAGTTTTGTAAGAGAGCTCTTTGGTAATCGAAGCTTTCCATTGTTCCACTCTTTGCTCTTACCTTGTGCGCGTGTGTGTGTATGTGTGTGCATGCTTGTGTGCTTTCACTCACGCACTTGTGCCATCACTTGCTCGCGGTCTTCATACCGGTCCTCAGGTCTCCACGGATTGGCATTTATGAGGTGCATCTCCTCACGTTGGTACTCACCATTGTGCTAGAGTGACAATGATTTGTGTATCTCCGTTCTATGGTGCAGTATTGGCTACTAGGATTCACTTGGGGTTGAGCCATGATGGGACATACGTTCGCCATATGGTCACCACCGCAAGTATAGCACCTCTTTACTGGGGCAAACCTTGGGATTTGTTTACTAGAGACACCTAGTTTTTGAGCTACTTTCTCAGCGAGTTCCTCAATTGATGTGGATTGTGAGGAAGAGAGGCTAGAAGCACTATCGAAATCTTTGTAGATTTTTGAAAGCTCTAGTTCCTCCCCTAGGTTATCCTCAATGTCGATGCACATGCGTACACACTCTTCTATGGTCCTAGGGTCCTTCAAGTACACATAGGATCGCAACTTTGTACTTAGCAATCCATCCAAGAATAAAGCCACTTGTTTGGCAGGTGTGGGTAACTCAGGAACATGGCATCTCTCAAGATACTGCCTAAATCTTCTTCCTGCAAATCTCACAGTCTCTTGAGGGGTCTCCTTGAAGCTGTGTATCAATGAGGAAGTATTATGCCTTATGCCACTTTTAGAGAATTCGGTGATGAAAGCCTCTAAAAGTTGGTATATGCTCCTGAACTGTCTCTCATTCAATGGTTGAAACCACGTAAGGGTTGTGTTCCTAAGTGTTAGACCAAAGGCATTATATTGCGTGAACAGATCCTCAACTTGTTCAGCTCTCAAGACTTGCCTAAAGTCGGCCACATGATCATATGGGTCTCCTGTGCCATCGAAGTAATTCTTTATGGACTTAACTAACTGAGTCGGTCTCAAAATCCTAGTGTGTTCCCTAGGCCTTGGCAGAGGGAAATCATCAGCATTCCTTTGGTTCCTTGGGGCTCTAAGTCCCTCAGGTTCCACTCTATTTGTTTCCGTTCTCGTTCTGTCTCTTCCCACTGGGTTGGCAAAGCTTACCTCCGGTCTATCTCTATGTCTGTCTCTTTGAGTTCCATGAGCTTGGGATGTTCCAGCTCCTGGGTGACCAAAGGACACATTCGATCTTGGTTGGGGGAAAATAAATTCACCTTTCCAAGTGTAAGCATGCCTATTATTTTCTGTAACCACAAAGACCCTCTCTAAAGCATGATCCAAGTAGGTCACTCTGCCAGGACTATCAAGATCTTTGAACTCATATATCATGATTGTTCCTACCTCATTTGGCTGATCAGATCTATACCTCCAAAAGGCTTCATCAGTCTCTCGATTCAAGAGTAGATCTATGCTCTTATTGCCTTGGGGAATCCACTCTGGTGTGATAATCCTAGTGAGAACAGATTTGCCTCGGCGGGTTCTAGGTTCTACACCCATGTTTCCTTGCTCCAGGTCACCTAAATCCGCTTCTGAGATCATATTCACAAATTCATCTGTCCTATCTGGGTGACTGGTGACTACATATATTGTCCCTTCCTTGTCTAGGTATGCTCCGTTTTCAAAATTGACAGCTGGGTGCTCTAGTCCAATGGATTGGTCAGGGTTTTTGATTTGGACCACAGATCTTCCTAGGCCGTCCTCATAGATGCTAGCACCTAATCGGTTGGTCCTAAGGTATTCGAGTTGCGTCTTGTAAGGGCCTTCTACCCTATGTAAATATGGCACTCCGGAGCTTCCTCTAGGTCTCTCCATACCGTGGGACATCTCAGACTCGCTAGTCTCAGAGCTAGGGTAATACGAATGATGGCTCAACTGCTGGGCCCAAGACCTAGCAGTATGATTGACACTAGCCTCTGAAGATCTAAGACTTTGTCTATCTCTCCCTAGGTGTCCTCCTGATCTAAGGTTCATATGCCCAATTGAATGATCTCAAATTTTCCCAAGTACACTTTGTGTTGCTGAGTCCTTTTGTATTAGTCACTTGTTCTTTTTTAATTGCCCTTAGGGTGTCACTTCTTGTCCATTTAATCTTCGTCGCAAGGAACACTTATATTTTATCGTACTTGAGTGTGGTCGCTCAATTTAAGTTCTTTTCCCTTAGGTTGTTTCGCAATTGTAATCTCCTAACACTTGCACTTGAGTGATTAGAGTTCTTGGACTTGGTCGTTCTTAACGTGTCCTTAATTAATCAAGACATCTATTCGTACTTATCCTATGCTAGGGATTGACAAAGGGTGTTGAGAATTTCCAACCTTTAGTTTCTTCCCTTGGTTGCCCTTGTATGCCCAGGAAGCGTGTTCCCAAGCTCGCACTTACTCTTGCTTCAAGTACCCTTTGATGCTCTCAAAGAACCTGAAAAAGTCACAATTAGCTCAAGAATTGAATTCAGTTGATAGACAGATCACTTTCATGCATGTAATTCACAGACCCAATTGCCTTTTGCCTCTATGGAAAACAATCCCAAGGGAAACTTAGTTTTCCTACCCCGGGATATGGTCACTTCAAATTACCCTATCTAATAATCCTGACATTAATTCTACCGTAACTAGTGGAAGTTTTGGTTGTACTCCCCACGAGCTTTCCAACAAAACAAAAATCACCGCAAGGTTTTTAGTGATGAAAATCACTATTTTTGTAGGGATTTCTTCTAACATTTTGACATACACTTCCTGGAGCTCCCTACTTGCTCCTTCTTCTTCTGTGCCCAACTCTTTGATGCCTGGAAAATTTAAATGGCCTACTTGCCAGATCTTCTTTGACTACTGTGTCTGCTTGTGCTTTCTCTTTGCTCCGACTCCCTTTGTAGGCTTCCTTGTCTTGTGAATCCCTCAGTTCCTTGACTACTGCCAACATCAGTGCACAATGTAAAGTTTTACACGAATAAGGAGTCAAAATCTAAGTTGGAAGGTAAGCCATCTATGGCTAAAAGCATTCGCTTAAACGGGTTCTAATTTGGGAGAACTATGTGTTAGAAGTTGCAGGTGTCAAAGTCGACTTTACAAGAAGATAGTTTCAGACATAGGTAGATTGTTTGGATCATTTCTCATAATCTACTTAAGCTTTTGAAGTGTTTTAACTTGGAGAAGGTGCACAAATGTTAGATGACACATTCTACAAAGTTTCATAAGAAACTTTATACAAATGGTTAGTCAATGAGTGCGTAATGTGCAGTAGACTTTTCTGTGAAATGACTTTCTTCAGAGTTAGCTAAAATCTTGATAGATTAGTGCTTGTCTTCCAAAATTGGTTGGAGTTTAAAGTTATTCTTGATATAGAGGTGGTCTAACATCAAGGATAACTTGTTCTTTTGGAGATTAACACTCTCCATCAATGGTATCAGAGTAGCATTTATCATATTGAGGAAAAGGAATACCCCGACTGCTGCATATATACAAATTTCAAACCTTGAAGATTCAAAAGGATAAAGTGTGGAAGAAAGACTGAAGGGAGACACATAAAGGCAATCGAAAGGATCAGAAGGAGCAAACTTCAAAGCTAAGGTACATTCATTCCTTATAAGGATTAAAGATTTGACAGTACAGGTGAAAAAGGATGGGAGATAGTCTCCAAATTGAGAAGTTGGATAGAGAGAACTATCCAACTTGTTCTATGAGAATGGAAGCTCATCTTATGAGCAAAGATCTGATGGGATACATCACAGGAGAGGAAGAAAAGCCAGAGTTGAAAGATCCTAGTGTTCCAACTAGGGAGGAGCTTGCAGAGATAAAGATTTGAATGAAGAAGGATGCTCAAGCAAGGAGCATAATCTACATGGCAGTGAATGATTATTTGCTTCCTCATATTAGAGGACTTGAAAGTGCAAGTGACATATAGAATTATTTGGAAGAGCATTTTAGAATACAACCAAATCAAGGAAAGCTTCATTATGGGCAGAGTTTACTACATTCAAGAAGAAGGCTTCACAATCAATATCTGATTATGTGACAAAGATGAAAGACATTGTTGATTCTTTAGGTGCAGTTGATGAAGATATTGAAGAAGATAAGTTGGTAAGACAAAATCTTACAGGGCTAAGAGGAGATGAGAAGTGGAAGCCTTTTATTTTGTCTATAGAACTTTCATTAGATCATTTCACTCCTGATTTGAATCAATTGTTAGGACATTTGCTAACTTTTGAGAATGATATCAAAGGAGATGGTGATAAGAGTGTAGGTCATGCAATGTATTCTAAAGTCAAGAAGAAAGCTAGCAAAGGAAAGCAACAATCAGTTGAAGATGAAGGTACTTCAAGTCAAGCAAACTTCCTAAGAGGAAGAGGAAGTAGCAGAAGTAGAGGAAGAGGCAGAAATAATAGATAATGTCAGAGCTAGTTGGATATGTGGTAAGACCAATCATCTATCTCATGATTGTTGGCATAATAATCAAAGCAATGGTAATTTTAATCAGAATTTTAATCAAAGAGGAAGAGGTGGCAGATATTAGAGAGGAAACTTCAGAGGTAAAGGTGGTAGGAATTCTTTTGGAAGAAGTGGAGGAAGAAACTTCCGAAATCAATCCTATAATAACACCTACTACAATTATGCATCAGATCAAAAAGAAGATTCAACTCTTATTATGAATTCAACATGTGAAGCCTCACATGAAGACATGAGAGTATTTTATATTGACTCAGGATGTAGCAATCATTTGAGTGGAAACATTGCTTTGATGAATGATCTAGATCATAAGGCAATCAATCACACAGTTCAAACAGGTGATAATAGAAAGCACAAAGTAAAGTCAATTGGTTCAGTTAAAGCTAAAGATGGAAGTACTCTCTTGAGTAAACTTCTGCATGTTCCTACAATTCCAAAGAACTTGATTAGTGTAGGACAAATTGTGGAAAAAGGAGATGAGGTAAGGTTCACTAATGATGGAGTTTATGTTGAAGACCCTAGTCAAGGGTATAAACAAATTGTTACAGGAAAGAAGGAAGGAAAGCTTTTCACATTAAAGATACAAGGTAATATTGGACATGCTATGTTCACATATGGAGAGCAAAAGGTGTCTGAATTGGATCTTTGGCATAAAAGACTTGGACACTTTAATGAAAGAGGTATCAAAGAAATGATTAACAATGGGTCAGTGCTTGGATTGCCTAATGTTGCAGGTCAACACATGACATACAGATGTGAAGCATGTCAATTAGGTAAGGCTCATAAGCAATCATATAATAAGCATGGTTTTATGTATTCAGAAATACTTGAATTGGTACATACAGATGTGCGGGGTCCTTCAAAGGATTTTAGTATAAATGGTTCAAGATACTATGTCATATATGTTGATGATGCTACCAGGGATCAAAGCTAAGTCAGAAGTGTTTAATACATTTAAACACTATCATGTATATGCAGAAAGAATTATAGGTCAAAAATTGAAGAGGTTGAGGTCAGATGGAGGGGGAGAGTATTTCTCTAATGAGTTCAATGATTATTTGTGGAATGCAAGTATAAAGAGAGAAGTTACTTGCAGATACTCTCCTCAACAAAATGGGGTAGCAGAGAGAAGAAATAGAAATCTTGTTGAGTTTGCAAGATCAATGATGAAAGAGAAAAATTTTCCTAATTATTTGTGGGCTGAGGCTGTAAACATAGCCACATATTTGGTCAATAGGTTACCATGTAAAGCCTCGCAGGATATGACACCATATGAAGCTTGGTGGGGTAAGAGACCTACCTTGGATCATTGTAAAATATTTGGATTCTTCGCATATGCATATGTGCCATCTCAATTGAGGCATAAATTGGAACCTGAAGCAGAGAAGTATGTATTCATTGGTTATGATGACAAGCAGATGGGTTATAGGTTGTGGATTCCATCCACAAAGCAATTCCTTGTGTCTAAGGATGTTACATTTGATGAGCAAGGTACTTGGTATGCAGGTACAATTAATGTTCATGCAGATGTTGAAGAAGTTGTAAATCAAAAGAAAGGTAAATCAAAGGTTCAGATATTTGATGAAGAAGAGAACAATGAAGTACAAGTTGAAGTTGAAGAAGTGCAAAGGTTTGATCCAGAATGTGATGAACCAGAAACTTCAAGAAATGGAGAACTCAGAAGGTCATCTAGGCACAAATGGCAACCTACAAGGTATAGATATGATACTTCATTCTTGAATACTAAAGATTATCCTTATATGTTAAAAGCAAATGAAGATCCATCCACTTATGATGAAGTCAAAGGGAAGAAGAATCGGGAGAAAGCTATGCAGGAAGAATACGATGCATTGATGGAAAATGAGACTTGGGATTTGGTTCCTAAACCAAATAGTCAGAAGATCATTGGATGTAAATGGGTCTACAAAACAAAAAGGTTTGCAGATGTAAGTGTATCTAGGTACAAAGCCACGCTTGTTGTAAAGGGATATGCACAGACATATGGTGTCAACAATGATGAAAATTATAGTCCTATTGCAAAGATGACAACCATAAGGACTCTCATAGCAATTACTGCTTGCAAAGGATGGAAATTATTTCAATTAGATGTGAAGAATGCATTTTTGAATGGTTATATATCAGATAAAGTCTACATGGAAGAACCAGATGGTTTCAAAGATCAAGTGTATCCAAATTATGTGTGTAAGCTCAAGAGAGCTTTGTATGGGTTGAAGCAGGCCCCAAGGGCATGGAATTATAGGCTTGGAAAGTTCTTAAAGGAACTTGGATTTCAAGCATCAAAGGTAGATAATAGCTTGCTAGTCAAAGCAAGTGACGATGGATTTATTTATGTTTGTATTTATGTTGATGATATAATACTTATAGGAACGAATGACAAAGGTATACACATGATTAAGAAGCAGATGGAGAAAGAATTAAAAATCAGTGATTTGGGAAATTTGTCATTCTTTTTGGGAATGGAGATTTCAAATACTCAACATGGAGTATATGTAACTCAAGAAAGGTATCTGAAAAATTTGCTAAGCAAATTTAAAATGGAAGATTGCAGGATAGCACCAACTCCAATGGAAGTGAATTTTAGATTGAGTAGATATGGAGGAGAAGAATTCAAAGATATGAAGCTGTATCAGAGTTTGGTGGGTAGCTTGATTTATGCTACATTAACAAGGCTTGACTTATCATATGCAGTTAGAGTTCTATCTC
Organism: Ceratopteris richardii; assembly: GCA_020310875.1. Lineage (NCBI taxonomy): Eukaryota > Viridiplantae > Streptophyta > Polypodiopsida > Polypodiales > Pteridaceae > Ceratopteris > Ceratopteris richardii. Next base: position 132,335,035 of record CM035416.1, on the reverse strand, counting down.
AATTCATGCATTGTCCTAGAAAGGAACATTGGATTGCAGGACAAAGAGTACTTAGGTACGTAAAGGGCACACTTAAAGAAGGTTTGTACTATGGATTTACTTCAGATTCAAGAGTTAAAATATACATTGATGCAGATTGGGTAGGTAATTCTGATGATAGCCGATCAACACATGGATACTTGTGTTATGTGGGAGATAAGCTAATTTCAGGGTGCTCTAAGAAGCAACATACAGTTGCTCTATCATCTACAGAAGTAGAGTACAAAGGCATGGTAGAAGCTGCAAAGGAAGTAATATGGTTAAAGACTCTTATGAAGAGTTTTGATATTATTCAAAGTACTCCTATCATTTGTGGAGACAATATGAGTTCTTTATATTTGGCAGCAAATCCTCTATTTCATGCTAGAACTAAACATATTGAGATTCAATATCATTTTTTGAGAGAGAAGGTTGTTGATAAAGAAATAGAAGTTATGCATACTCCTACAAAAGATCAACTTGCAGATATGATGACAAAACGTTTGGATGGACCAAAGTTGCAGAGGTTTAAAGATATGGCAAGAATAAAAAAGATGCAGGTAATCACAATTGATGATTGAGGGGGAGCTGTTGGAACAAGACAATCAATAATTGGTGATTATATGAAGCTTAGAAATGATGATATGAAGAAAAAGATTGAAGTTCAACTTCATGAAGTGAAGTGAAGATTCAAGAAGAAAAGTTCTTTAAACATATGCACATTAGTTTTGTAAATACTTCAAAATACTTGAAGTAATGATGAATCAATACTCATATGTATATATATATATATATATATACATGTAGATGGTCGTATTAGAAGTGTGAGATAAAATATAGATGAGAAAGAGATGAATAGATGATGAGTATTGAGTGTATCATCCATCAGATGTATAATGAGTTGAATAGAAAGAATGTTCCGAGAATTGCGCATCGATCTTTTCTCTAGTTCTCCTTCTATGTTTGATTATATCAAAAATCCTTTTGTAGACATCTAAATCCATAGTCAGTCTATCTATGGTTAAAGTTTAAGAGTCTAATTGCAAACAGGCTGAGAGAATTTTGTGTAGGAACATCTATATGTGAGAAAGTATTGAGTGTCTTCTGAAACAGGCACAATCCCGATGGTCAAAGAAATGGCTAGTTCTCAGTGCACAATGTAAAGTTTTACACAAATTGTGTCAAAGTTGACTTTACAAGAAGGTTGTTTCAGACATAGGTAGATTGTTTGGATCATTTCTCATAATCTACTTAAGCTTTTGAAGTGTTTTATCTTGGAGAAGGTGCACAAGTATTAGGCGACACAGTCTACAAAGTTTTATCAGAAACTTTACACAAATGATTAGTCAATGAGTGAGTAATGTGTAGTTGACTTTTATGTGAAATGACTTTCTTTAGAGTTAGCTAAAATCTTGACAGATTAGTGCTTGTCTTCCAAAATTGGTTGGAGTTTAAAGTTATTCTTGATATAGAGGTGGTCTAACATCAAGGATAACTTGTTCTTTTGGAGATTAACACTCTCCATCATCTATCACGAGAGACAGGACCCCATGATAGATGATAGACACCTATCTATCATGACAGACACTTGTCTATCATGAGAAACACCCATCTATCATGATAGACACCTATCTATCATGATAGATAGGACCCATGATAGATGATGCACACCCATCTATCACGACAGACAAAGGCCACAACAGATGATAGACAACCAATTTCAACAAAAAATAAGGTTGTATTTTTTTGAAATTTGAGGCTAATTTTGGGCATATTTACAAACTCTTTCACCTACATAATTATCAAGGCTATAGAAAAATACATCAACATCTTGAGAGGTCCAGTTTTCCTGTTTTAATCCCCAAAACCTTGAATCGACATAACATTTTCATACAAAATCCATTTTTTGAGCTCTACAATGCGTTGGAAAGTTTGTTATGAATCCCACTCGACGTCGACTATTTTTTTAAGAATAATGTGTGGATTTTTAGATTGGGTAATTTGAAGTTGATGCACATGCGGGATTAGAAAACCAAGGGAGCTTTAGATATCTTTTTATCAATACAAAGGGGGGAAGAAATATCTCAATCAAATTGTTTGTCAATTGAAGTTGAAGGATTGAGAATCACAGACTGTAAGTTTGACTGCATTTGTAACACCTAAGAAGTATGTGTTCGTGATCCCTGTGTACTGTCTTTTATGCATATTCTATAGCCTCCATGTGGAGTATTGTGTGCGACCATAAGAGCTTGGTTTTCTACTCCGAGTATATTGCCATGGAGCTCTCAAGAAGGAGAGCGCACTATGGCGCATCACCATTGAAATACTTCACTAGTATTAGAGCACTTCGATGCAAAAGATTTGTTTATTTTGTGTGAGCAAAGCAAACACCCACCCACCCACCCAAGGCTTACGACTAACGCGGCAAAAAAGGCATAGACCTTGGCATACCTTGTCATCTGAGTCATCGAAGTCATAGTTGGTGCCGTTGGCTACGTGCGAGGGAGGACCTCAATGATCAAGGAAGATAGAGGTTCCGAGTAATTCCCGGGAGATCACCCATCCCAGTATTGTTCCCCCTTAGAGCTCACTTAATTGTGGCAATCTCTTGCCACTAAGCTACACTCTTATGGTGTTTGAAGAAGGGGAAAGACTAAGGTTAACATTACCTTGAACATGTTTTGGTCCCCCAAAGCTTCATTTTTTGCTTTCAAAACCTATTTTGAATCATTTTTGGGGTCTCTTTTGGATCCATTTTGGATTACTTTCAACCGACTTTTCGCATTTTTTTGGGTGTCTAATTTGGTAATTTTGGGCATGATTTTTGACAAATTGGGGCTACCTTAGAGTCTTATAAGTGGGCAAAACACCTAGAAAACCAGATAAATTCCTGAAACCCTAAGAACTTGTTTTGACCCCCAAGTGCCTGAATGGTCATAACTTCACCATACGAACTCCGATTGATGAGATTTTGGTCTCATTGGAAAGCTCGTTAAGTGGGATTAGGTGGTCATAGGATTTAAGGGGAACAATGAGCTATTCCAAGGGGGCCTATACTTTTTGATGTGTGTCCGTCAATTCATTGTGCTAAAGGGCAATATTAACTTGTGAGCCTTAGTAGGAACATTGTGAGCAATCAAGGCATCCAAAGCAAGCTAGCAAGGGTGAACACCAAGCTTGGGAGAAGGCTTCCTGGGCTTGAGTAGCGCTCTGAACAACAAGTGATTTGAGGTTGGAAGTTCTCTCAACCCTCATTTGTCAATTCCTAGCTTAGGCTAAGTACGACTTAGGTGTGGTGATTAATTAGGGTGACGTCAGGCACGAATCAAGTCCAAGAGAACTAATCAAATAAGCACAAGTATTAAGCAGGTCATAAGTGTGAAAACTCTATGGGACAAAAGTAAACTTGAATCGATCAATTATCAAGTGTGAAATTCACTTAAGTATTCTCGACAACGTGATTTTGCACAAGGACTTAACACAATATTCAACTAAAAAGAACAAAGTGATTGATACGAACTAACTTGCAATGAGATTGTACTTGGGACCAGAGGGTAGAGAACCCAAGCATATGAACCTAAGGTCAGGAAGACACTTAGGCTGAGATAGACAAAGCCTCATAACTTCTTAATCTAGTGTCAATCATATTGCTAGGTGATCTTGGGCCCAGTAGTTGAGTGATTATCCATACACTCTAATTTCAGAAACAAGCAATTCTGAGATATCCTATAACATGGAGAGACCAGTAGGTAGCTCAGGAGCAGCGTACCTAGAAAAGCCAGAAGGACCTTACAAAACTCAATTGGAATATATCAGGACCAACCATCTAGGTACTCACATCTACAAAGATGGCCTGAGAAGATCTGTGGTCCAGATTAAAAACCCAGATCAACCCCTTGGACTAGAACATCCGGTAGTCAAGTTCGAAAATGGAGCATACCTAGATAAAGAAGGAACAATGTATGTTGTCACCACTCACCTAGATAGGACATACAAGTTCGGCAATGTGATTCATAGAGCGAAGGTACACCAACCACACCGCACAAGACTACCCTTATAACAAACAAGCTGTCAGGTAAAATTACCCTCAGCCATATCCACAACAGGGCAGATACAAGACCCAGTACCCACCACAGTAGTATGGTAGGTCCAAGCAACCCTATTAACCACCTTATCAAGGGTAGCAGAGACCTCAACCTATTCTACGGCAACAACTCCCTGCTCCAACCAATGTGATTCAAGTGAAGTATGCAGCAGCAGAAGAAAATTTAAATAGAGCCATAGTCTTAGTAACACCATTGCTTTCAAAAAGTGATCCAAGGGATCATAGTTTTGACTCCACTCATGTTGACAACCCACAGGCTTACTACATGCAATCACCTGAGCATAATGAGTCATACTATTATGAAGACTCGAGTGAACCTAGTTGGGAGCCAGAGTATGCAAATTTCATGTATGCAAACCCCAACCCTAGACCTCAACCTAGGCAGGTAAGACCTCCATTTCCTAGAGGACCATGCTACCGATGTCAAGGAGTTCACCTCATTCGTGATTGTCCTATGCCTGCACCTGCACAACCCCAATCTATGATAATTCAAGGTTTTTGTCCCGATTGTGGGAAGGAGCATCTCTTGCAAGATTGTCCTAAGAACCCCAATAATATGCCAAAGATCACTCCTTTCAATGTTATTGGGTTAGTCGTAGACTCTTCAGGAAGTGTAAATTCCACTACCCCAGTGCAAGTAGTCACCCGAGCTCAAGCTTTGCAGCAAACTCAAGGTGTAGGGCAAGAAAAGAGTTTTGAGGTTAGCAAGACTGAGAGCATAACCAAGAAAAGGACAAGAGCTTGGAAAGATAGCCGGGAGAGAATGAAAAGACAATGGTCAAAGGAAATGAGCGAACTTGAGGAAAGCTTGAGAGAAACAAAAGCAAAGATAATTGAACTCACATCTCAAACTCACTCTTACACTACTCCACCACCACCATTTCCATCTCCCACCATTCCATCACCTTCCCACCCACCTCACACAATCCCACCACCCCCTAGAGTAGAATCAGTCTTAGTAGATCCCACTCCTAAGGATCTATACATGATGCTCAAAGCATATCAGGCCAGAATCCAAGAAGGGCCAAATGTGACAAATCATGACAAATGTTACCCTAGAGCCGATCTAGAGATAGAGAGAACAAAACTTTGTGCTCAGATGGTAGAATTGGCTCAAGCCATGTTTGAGGCCATTCATCTCTTCAATTGCTCTAGCTCCACTAGAACACCATTGCATTTTGAGGGTCTATTACATAGATTGGAGAGGTTAATTGCAAATTCCGGAAAAGGAGTCACCTCCAGGCTAAGGAGAGTGCTAGTGATAGAATGAGCATTCCTCCCTAGGAAGCTTATGTGACTAACTCCACTGAATGAGACATCTCTTCTTCTATGAATTGGTATTCACCAGAATTCTTGCGAGAGATTCAAGAAGAGAAATGGGCTAAAGAAAGTGAAGATCCTCCTCCAATTGAACTTATGGATGATGCACACGATCAATTCCCACAAGACATTCCTTCCATTTATGGAGAGCAAGAGAGTGCCCAATCTCATGAGATATTAGACTTCGAGTATAATTCCTTACAGGTACTACCCCATTTCACAGGCCCATGGGAAGCTAAGTCTACTTGTATGAGAGCACCCACGGTCATGGTAAGAAACGAAGACTCCGTCATACCTAGGAACACCGAGGTAGTAAAGGACACTAAAGTGCAGTGCAATCTCACTTTAGAGGAGCTACTCAAGGTTAGGTCAGAACTTTGGAAACATGTAGCCAATCAAGTGCCAAAAGTAGCAAAACCTCATTCTCAAGTAGGATCTTATAGAACAGTGCCAGAAATACCCTTGGACAAGATAGGAGACATGAGCGAAGGAGAAGAAGGAAACACATATCTTCCCATTACCCATCAAGGTTACATCACAAAGGCAAATCTGGACTTAGGTGCAAGAGTGGCAATTGCTACCACTTCCTTATGGAAGCGATGGGGCAAGCCAAAACTCAGGCCAACAAGAATGAAATTGCAGATGGCGGATGGTCACATCGAGAGACCCTTAGGACTGCTAGAAGGAATAACTCTCACTACTTGTGGAGTAGTTTTTGAGCACTCTTTTGCCATATGTGACTTCAGCAAAAATCAAGCCTATGAGATAATTTTGGGAAGACCATTTATGCGGTAGTTGCAAGTGGTACAAGATTGGGGGACCAATTCTTTGTACTTTCAACACTTAGGCATTACAACCAAAGTCAATATCAAGGATTACTCTCATAGAGATGTACTCCCATCCATTGAGCTAAGGATGATACTAAGTCAATGCATTCCATAGGAATAGGATCCTCATGGATGCATGAAGACACCCACTTATGGATGTGTAAAGTAGCAGTAGAAGAAGAGAAGAGAGAAAAAGCCAGAGAGATAGGTGCAAAGGAAACTCATAGATCAATTCAAGACCCAGCCTATGCACCTGTAGTTTTCCTAGATGAAGAGTTTGAACCTCATGGTTGGGTGGAAATTCTCGCAACAATGGATGTGGCCATCAATGAAGAACAATGGACACCCCACTGTGACGAGGATGGCTATCACATTCCAGTATTCATAATAGAGCCAATCATGGGAGATTCAGTTCTTGAAGAATGTGAACCTAGCACTGATGCATTCGAGGATGCAAGTGACTCTGATCTAGAGTCAATCATTATGGACCCGCCTTTTGCATTAGATGAAGAATATTTCTACGAAGTAGAAGCTCACCCTTAGAGACACGAAGAAATTATGAATGAGGTGAGATTAACCACACAAGTTGCAACTAAGAATGAGGGCAAGAAGAGGAAGAAGAGAGAAGTCACACTAGAAGAGGAAAAATCTTTGTTTGAGGTCCCCGAGAATTTTAAGAAGTATGAGATAGAAGATAGAAGAGTCATGGTAAGAATGCCTAAACGCGATGCACAATCCGGAGAGGCCTATGATAACAAAGAAACAACTAAGAAAATTGTTGTAGCCATAGAAGAAGGAGAAGAAAGATGCACATACATAGGACATGACTTGACGGAAGAAGAAGAGCAAGAGTTGATCGCTTTGCTAACGGAATACAGAGATGTATTCGCTTGGAGTTACAAGGACTTGAAAGGTGTAGACCTGAACATATGCTCACATACAATTCCCATGACCTCAGATGCCAAACCCTCTAAGCAGAAGCCATACACATATAATGATAACTATGATGCCAAGATTAAAGAAGAGATAGATCGCTTAGTTGAAGCTGGATTTATCTATGAAATTGAGCACACTCAGTGGGTATCCCCCATCGTAGTGGTGCCCAAAAAGAATGGCAAGTTACATGTATGCATTAATTTGAAGAAGGTTAATGTAGCCACTATTCGAGATAACTATCCCCTTCCTATCACTGAGCATCTACTAGAAAGGGTAGCATGCAAGGAAGTGTACAGCTTCCTTGATGGATTTTCTGGCTACAACCAGGTAGCCATTGCTCCAGAAGATCAGCATAAGATGGCTTTTGACACAGAGTGGGGCATATTTGCTTTTTGGGTAATGCCATTTGGCCTTACCAATGCGCCTGCTACCTTTCAGAGGCTGATGTGCCATGTATTTAAAGAGTTCTTGAGGAAGAATTTGGAAGTCTATGTTGATGATCTTTGTGCTCATTCCTGTCACTTCTTCTTCTTCTATTACATAAAAAGGAAAGAACGAGAATGACCTAAAAACAAGAATACAACAAGTGCAATATATAAAGATCAGTACATAAGAAAAAACCTAATGTCCGCGAATGAGTGAGCTCGCAAGAAACAAATGTGCCATCACTCTCGATAGATAAATCTAATAAAGCTCAATGAAGTATCCCTGACATATACCGGTGTGACCACTATACATGTCAGAGAAACGAAAAACTGGTACGTGTCATCTTGGATCATCACATGTTGAGCTTGATACCTCAACACTCCCCCTCAAGATCAACGCCATATCCCGTAATCTAAGCATCTCCCGAAACTTCTTCAACTTCTCAGCTCCAAGTGCTTTGGTGAAAATATCAACAACCTGCTCATTTGTTCTCACATAAATAAGATCAATATCACCTACTAATACCTTCTCTTTGATGAAGTGATAATGTACCTTGATATGCTTTGTTCTAGCATGGAAAACAGGGTTCCGTGCTAACTGTATGCTGCTAAGATTATCACAATATATAGTGATAAGCTTTCGCACTTCCATGATGGAGAGTGTTAATCTCCAAAAGAACAACCTACTCTTGAATTTAGAACACCTCTATATCAAGAGTAAGTCAAAACCTTCACTAAATTATAGGTCCAATCTCCAAATTATCAAAATTAAGAAAATCTGTGAAGAAAGTGAAACACAGAAAAGTCTGCTGCAGAATTTCTTCACATTGACTTATCAAACATGTAAAGTTTTTGATGAAACTTTGTACGAATCATCTCCTAGGGATTGCGCATCACCTCCAAGTTGAATCACTTGAAAAGCTTTAGTATAACTTGAGAAATTGTCTTCACAAGTTACCTATGTCTGAATCTGCACTTCTGAGAAGTCGATTTAGACACCCCTAACTTCTTAACTTTGGTTCTCACAATATCTAACCCGTTTTGCTAAATGCTTTTAGCCACGAGTAGATCACCTTCCAACTTAAAGATTAAGTGCTTGCTTGCACAAAACTTTAAACTATGGAGTGAGCACTGGTCAAAAAGATTAAACTCGAAATTTGCGCCTGTTTCAGAGAACTGTAGACACTCAACACATATGAATGTTCCTACTAACAATTCTCCTAGCCTGATTACAATTAGACTCTGAAATTCAGGTCACAGGCTCATTAACTAACAACTTAGTTATCCTCAAAAGGATTTCACAAATGATTAAACACAGAAGGAGCAGACACGAAAAGATCGGGCGCAAACTTTCTTCATTAACTCAGAAATTTACAACTGAGTGATGAGAGCTAACTCAAACTAACTTTTCTCTATCTCTTGACTCCTAACTTCCTCAATCTTGGCTTCTACATATGCTCTCATAAGCTCTCATACATGCCCCGACTTTTCTCAAAGTATTTATAGACAATTTGTACAAGGTTCTCACTTAAACAAAGATCTGAGTCACCTATGACTATACTAATGTACATATGTGTACACTTCTCTTATCCTCTGAATATGTCTTTCTTCCAAGCTTCAATGGTTGATCCTTCCTTCACTTTTTAACCTCCCAAGTCTTCAATTGGTGATTGGTCTGCACCAACAGCTCCCCCTCAATCATCAATTGAGGTCTTCTCCTTTCTTCTTTATACCTGCCATGTCCTTAAACTTCTGTAGCTTTGGTCCATCCAAGCTCTTTGTAAGCATATCAGCTATCTGATCCTTTGTTGAAGTATGTATGACTTCAATCTCCTTGTCCATCACTTTCTCTCTTAGAAAGTGATACTGAATCTCAATGTGTTTAGTCCTGGCATGAAAAACAGGATTAGCAGCTAAATACAATGAACTCATGTTATCTCCATATATGATTGGTACTCCATGCATAATGTCAAGACTCTTCATCAAGGTCTTAACCCAAATTACTTCTTTTGCAGCTTCAACCATGCCTTTATACTCTGCTTCTGTAGAAGATAAAGCAACTGTATGTTGCTTCTTGGAACACCATGAGATAAGTTTATCTCCCACATAACACATGTACCCAAATGTAGATCTTCTATCATCTGGATTACCTGCCCAATCTGCATCACTATAAATTTTGATATTTGTATCTGAGGTAAACCCATAATACAAACCTTCATTGAGTGTACCCTTAATGTACCTCAACACCCTTTGTCCTGCAATCCAATGTTCTTTCCTTGGGCAATGCATAAATTGAGACAAAACTCCTACTGCATATGATAAATCAGGTCTAGTTAGAGTAGCATAGATAAGGCTACCAACCAAACTCTGATATTGTCTCATGTCCTTGAATTCTTCACCTCCATACTTACTCAATTTGTGATTCACCTCCATTGGTGTAGGTGCTACCCTGCAATCATCCATTTTAAACTTGATTAACAAGTTCTTCAAATACCTTTCTTGGGTCACAAATACTCCATGTTGAGTATATGTAATCTCCATGCCCAAGAAGTATGACAAGTCTCCCAAGTCACTTATCTTGAACTCCTTTTCCATTTGCCTCTTGAGCTTTTGTATTCCTTCTTCATCTGTACCTGTAAGAATTATATCATCAACATATATGCACATGTATATGAAACCATTTTCACTTGCCTTGACAAGCAAACTACTATCTGCTTTAGACACCTGAAATCCAAGTTCTTTTAAGAACTTCACAAGTCTATAGTTCCATGCCCTTGGGGCCTGCTTCAAACCATACAAAGCTCTCTTGAGCTTGCACACATGATCTGGATACCTTTTATCTCTGAACCCTTGAGGTTGCTCCATGAACACATCATCTGAAATATAACCATTCAAAAAAGCATTCTTCACATCAAGCTGACATAGTTTCCAACCTTTACATGCAGCAATAGCAATAAGTGTCCTTATGGTTGTCATTTTTGCCACAGGACTATAGGTCTCATCATAATCAATACCATATGTTTGAGCAAAACCTTTGACCACAAGTCTAGCTTTGTACCTAGACACACTTCCATCTGCAAACCTTTTTGTCTTGTAGACCCACTTGCATCCAATAATCTTCTGACTATTTGGTTTAGGAACCAAATCCCAAGTTTGATTCTCCAATAGTGCATCATATTCCTCCTGCATAGCACTTTCCCATTTTTCCTTACCTTTTGCCTCTTCATATGTAGAAGGGTCTTCATCTGTATTCACCATGTAAGCATAATCTTTTGTGGCTAGAAATGAAGTATCATAACTATACCTTGTAGGTTGCCACCTATTTCTTGTTGACCTTCTGAGTTCTCCACTCCTTGAGGTTTCTGGCTCTTCACATTCAGGATCAAATCTTGGTGTCTCTTCCATCTCAACCTGCACTTCATTATTCTCTTGCTCATCAACTATCTGAACTTTTGATTTACCTTTTCTTTGACTCACTTCTTCTTCATCATCTGTATTGATTTTGATTGTACCTGCATACCAAGTGCTTTGTTCATCAAATGTAACATCTTTAGAAACCATAAATTGTTTTGTTGATGGACTCCACAATCTATAGCCCATCTGCTTGTCATCATAGCCAATGAAAACATACTTTTCAGCTTTGGGTTCCAATTTGTGTCTTAATTGTGATGGCACATATGCATATGCCACACATCCAAATACTCTGCAATGATCCAAGGTAGGTCTCTTACCCCACCAAGCCTCATATGGTGTCATACCCTGCAAGGCTTTACATGGTAACCTATTGACCAAATAAGTGGCTGTATTTACAGCCTCAGCCCACAAGTAATTAGGGCAATTTTTCTCCTTCATCATGGATCTTGCAAACTCAACAAGAGTTCTATTTCTCCTTTCTGCAACACCATTTTGTTGAGGAGAGTACCTGCAAGTAATTTCCCTTTTTATACCTGCATTCCATAAGTAATCACTGAACTCATTTGAAAAATACTCTCCCCCTCCATCTGACCTTAGTCTCTTCAACTTATGACCTGTAATTCTTTCTGCATATGCATGATAGTGTTTAAATGTATTAAACACTTCTGACTTATCTTTGATCACATAGATAGTGATCCACCTAGTAGCATCATCAACATAAATCACATAATACCTTGATCCATTTATACTGAAATCTTTTGATGGTCCCCACACATCTGTGTGTACCAACTCAAGCTTCTCTGAGTGCATAAAACCATGCTTGGAATAGGAATGTTTATGAGCCTTACCTAATTGACATGCCTCACATTTGTATGTCATATGTTGACCTGCAACATTAGGCAATCCAAGCACTGAACCATTGTTAACCATATCTTTAATACCTCTTTCATTGAAATGTCCAAGCCTCTTGTGCCAAAGATCTAACTCAGAGATCTTATGTCCTCCATATGTGAACATTGCATGACCAATGTTACCCTGAATCTTCAATGTAAATAGTCTTCCTTCCTTTTTCCCTGAAACAATCTGTTTATACCCTTGGCTAGGGTCTTCCACATATACTCCATCATTAGTGAACCTTACTTCATATCCCTTTTCAACAATTTGACCTACACTTATCAAATTCTTAGGGATTGTAGGAACATACAAGACCTTACTCAATAAGGTGCTTCCATCCTTGGCCTTCACTGATCCAATTGACTTCACATTGTGCTTTGTGTTGTCACCTGTTTGAACAACATGATTAAAAACTTTACTTTCCAAATCAGTCATCAAAGATATGTTACCACTCAGGTGATTGCTACACCCTGAGTCAATGTAGAAGACTCTTTGATCTTCACTCTGCCTTTCACAAGTTGCATTCATTATCAGTGTTGAATCTTCCTTTTGATCTGAAGCATAATTGTAGTAGGTGTTGTTGTATTGTTGACTTTGGAATCCTCTACCTGCATTTCTTCCAAAGTAATTCCTTCCACCTCTACCTCTGTAATTACCTCTTTGATTTCTGCCACCTCTTCCTCTTGCATTATAATTTTGACTATATCCATTATTATTCTGAGTATTATGCCAACAATCATTAGCTAAGTGATTTGTCTTACCACAAATCCAGCAAGCTTTGCCTCCATCTTTATTGTTCCTGCCTCTTCCTCTACCTTTGCCACCTCCTCTTCCTCTTAGGAAGTTGGCTTGAGTAGTTGTTCCTTCATCTTCACTTGCTTGTTGTTTTCCTTTGCTATTCTTCTTCTTATCCTTTGAGTACATTGCATGACCTGTACTCTTGTCACCATCTCCTTTAACATCCTGCTCAAATGTTAGCATATGACCTAACAATTGATTTAAATCAGGAGTGAAATGATCAAGTGATAGTTCTGTAGACAAAATAAATGGCTTCCATTTGTCATCACCTCTCAACCCTGTAAGGATTTGTCTTACCAATTTATCTTCCTCAATGTCTTCATCAATAGCTCCTAAAGCATCTGCAATATCTTTCATCCTTGTTACATAATCTGAGATGGACTGAGAGGCCTTCTTCTTGAAAGTAGTAAACTCTGCCCATAAGGATGCCTTCCTTGACTTTGTAGTGTTCTGAAAATGCTCCTCCAAAGCATTCCATATGTCAGTAGCACTTTCAAGACCTCTAATGTGAGGTAACAAGTAATCATTGACTCCCATGTAGATAATGCTCCTAGCTTGAGCATCTTTCTTCATCCAATTTTTCAAATCTGCTAACTCTTCCCTAGTTGGAACACTAGGATCTCTGAACTGTGGTTTCTCTTCTTCTCCTGTGATGTAAGCAATTAAATCTTTGCTCATAAGATGAGCTTCCATCCTCATTGACCATGCAGGATAGTTTTCCCTATCCAATTTCTCTATCTGTAGAGCATCTCCCATCTTGTATCCACCTGTATATAGAAATCTTCAAGCTTCACAAACAATGTATGTACCTTTACTTCGAATTAAGCTCCTTTTGCCTTTCTTGATGTCGAGTAGTCTTCTCCTTAGGCTTTTGACTCCAAGCTTTCACTTCTTTGTTCTTCAAATGTTGAACTTCTTGAATCTGCAGCAGTCGGGACCTTCCTTTCCTTGATTTGATGTAACCTGCTCTGATACCACTGATGGAGAGTGTTAATCTCCAAAAGAACAACCTACTCTTGAATTTAGAACACCTCTATATCAAGAGTAAGTCAAAACCTTCACTAAATTATAGGTCCAATCTCCAAATTATCAAAATTAAGAAAATCTGTGAAGAAAGTGAAACACAGAAAAGTCTGCTGCAGAATTTCTTCACATTGACTTATCAAACATGTAAAGTTTTTGATGAAACTTTGTACGAATCATCTCCTAGGGATTGCGCATCACCTCCAAGTTGAATCACTTGAAAAGCTTTAGTATAACTTGAGAAATTGTCTTCACAAGTTACCTATGTCTGAATCTGCACTTCTGAGAAGTCGATTTAGACACCCCTAACTTCTTAACTTTGGTTCTCACAATATCTAACCCGTTTTGCTAAATGCTTTTAGCCACGAGTAGATCACCTTCCAACTTAAAGATTAAGTGCTTGCTTGCACAAAACTTTAAACTATGGAGTGAGCACTGGTCAAAAAGATTAAACTCGAAATTTGCGCCTGTTTCAGAGAACTGTAGACACTCAACACATATGAATGTTCCTACTAACAATTCTCCTAGCCTGATTACAATTAGACTCTGAAATTCAGGTCACAGGCTCATTAACTAACAACTTAGTTATCCTCAAAAGGATTTCACAAATGATTAAACACAGAAGGAGCAGACACGAAAAGATCGGGCGCAAACTTTCTTCATTAACTCAGAAATTTACAACTGAGTGATGAGAGCTAACTCAAACTAACTTTTCTCTATCTCTTGACTCCTAACTTCCTCAATCTTGGCTTCTACATATGCTCTCATAAGCTCTCATACATGCCCCGACTTTTCTCAAAGTATTTATAGACAATTTGTACAAGGTTCTCACTTAAACAAAGATCTGAGTCACCTATGACTATACTAATGTACATATGTGTACACTTCTCTTATCCTCTGAATATGTCTTTCTTCCAAGCTTCAATGGTTGATCCTTCCTTCACTTTTTAACCTCCCAAGTCTTCAATTGGTGATTGGTCTGCACCAACATTCCACACCTAAATCTGCAAGTAACATCTCCAGCCATGATGCCTCACATGCTGCCATTGCAGCACCTCTATACTCAGCCTCTATACTTGACAAAGCAACAGTGGGTTGCTTCTTACTACTCCATGTAATAGCTGCACCTCCAAGTGAGAAAAGAAAGCCACTAGTAGATCTTCTATCTAGAGTACTACCAGCCCAATCTGCATCGGTGTATCCATGAACTTGCAAATCTACACCAGCTTCATAAAACAATGCATAATCCAAAGTAGCACTCACATAACGTAGAGTGCGTCTCAAAGCATCCAAATGTGACTTCTTGGGAACCTGCATAAACTAACTTTCAAGTCCAACAATATAGCTTAAATCAGGCCTTGTAATTGTAAGATATATAAGACTTCCCACAATTTTCCTGTACATAGTAGCATTTTCCAATGCTTCACCTGATGTAGTATCCAACTTCAAATTCTGATCTAATGGCATAGAAATTGGCTTACAAACAACCATACGATACTTTTGCAGCATATTCAAGGCATATTGCCTTTGCGACATCCATATACCTGTTTCTGTATGTATAAACTGAATGCCCAAGAAATAGCATAGCACACCAAGATCTTTCATTTCAAATTCTTGCATAAGAAGTTGCTTTACCTCTTTGATGCTTTCTTCATTATCGCCACCTACAATCAATTAATCAACATAAATGGCCACAATAGTGATGCCATCATCAGCCTTCCTTGCATATAGTGAGTGATCTGCATCACACATAGAAAACCCAATGCTAGTTAAGTAATCAGCAATCCTTGCATGCCATGCACGTGGAGCCTGCTTCAGCCCATACAAAGCCTTTTGCAACCTGCAAACATATTCTGAATGTTTTGAATCTTCATATCCTTATGGCTGGTCCATATATACTTCTTCCTGTAACTCACCATGTAGGAAAGCATTCTTCACATCCATCTGATGCAAAGTCCATCCTTTTGATGTAGCTAATGCAACAATGATGGAGAGTGTTAATCTCCAAAAGAACAAGCTACTCTTGTAGTTAGAGCACCCCTATAACAAGAGTAACTCAAATCTTCGCCAAATTTAGAGGATCAATGATCAATTATAAAGTTTTAAAAAAAAATCTGTGAAGGAGATGACTACACAGAAAGTCTGCTGCACATATCTCTCTCATTAACTTATCAATTGTGTAAAGTTTTTTATGAAACTTTGCACAACGTATCATCCATAGTTTGCACACCTTCTCCAAGTTGAATCACTCCAAAAGTTTTAGTAGATCTTGAGAAATGATCTCAACAAGTTAGCTATGTCTAAAACTGCTCTTCTGAAAAGTCGATTCAGACACCTGTAACTTCTAACACTTGCTTCTCTCAATCTAGAACCCGTTTATACAAATGCTTTTAGCCATAAATGGCTTACCTTCTGTAGCTCAAGTGTAAGCACCACCTCCTTTACTTGTCAATCCGCGGAGACGTGAGGACCGGTATGAAGACCACGAGCAAGTGAAGGCACAAGTGCGTGAGTGAAAGCACACAAACATGCACACACATACACACACACGCGCACAAAGTAAGATCAAAGAGAGGAACAATGGAAAGCTTAGATTGCAAAAGAGTTCTCTTACCAAAGTTCTATTCTCTAACAAGCTAACCCCAAAAATGAGCTCTCTAGCTCTTTTTATAGTTTTTTGACTAGTTTTGGCCCTGTCCAGACCTAGTGTCCGGCCTAGTTAAAAATTAGGTTCCAGGGCTTATTTGAGGGCTCAAACAAAGTCTAAAAATTATGAAAATTGGTACGATGGTACTTCTAATACTCCTCAAGCTCGAGGACTCCTCGGCTTGAACAAAATGGAGTTACTAAAAATAGATAATGGTATTTACAATGTTTTTTAGTGATGAAAATCACTATTTTTGTAGGGGATTCTTCTGGAAATTTGACATACACTTCTTGGAGCTCCCTACTTGCTCCCTTTCCTTGTGTGTCCACCTTTTGATGTGCTTCCATGCTTTGTCCTTGACTTTGAGCTTCAACACTCCCCCCCCTCTCGAGTCTGTCGTCCCTGACAGACCCTTGTTGGAAGGGTTGTTCCATGTAGTGCTTTGAGAGGTGGTGTCCATCCGTTGTATGAGCTGGTTCCTTGGATTCCAGCAAGAATGTGTCGTTGTGAGCTTTCAAAACTGCAAGTTGCTCAAAAGAGGTTGTCAAGAGTGATTTGGAGCAACTACTGGCTTCAATTTGCTTCCGAGATATGGATGTTGTTCCCATAACGTCCGCTAGCTCTTCCAAAGATGATGTTGAGAGCAGTCATGCCAACTAATCATAACCCATAATGAATGATGGGTAAGTGTGTTCGTGCCTGGGTTGAAAAAAGTATGTGCCTTGTGCACGGCCTTGTAATGTAGCCCTACACATGCTTACTTGGAAAATGCATTGGAAGAAGCATGGTGCAAAAATTACGGGTCTTGAGCTAAGTGCTCAAGGGTATGCTGGCGAAGAGGTTTCCTAAACTATCATGGTTATGGTGTTTCCAGAGTAAAGATACTTACCATGGAGAAGGTTGATGGATGTTTGTCTCTTCGTGTTGTACACTCAGTCTTTGGGATGGAACATTGTTGATGAATGTCCATGTTGATTGTCCACTGATGAGATCTTTTGAGTGGTGGATCTCCTCTCCTCTTTTCAAAGCAACATTTGTCAAATACTGAGAATTGAATTTCTTTATATTCCTTGGCAAGCAACATCGGGTAACTACACCAAGCTGAGTTTCACATATTCTCTTTAGCTCACCATATGCAGGAGTCTTCTCCTCTAGAACTACCCTTTGCAGATATCTCCTTGGATGCTCTGGTACATGAAGTAGTTAAGCATCACTCAAGTTGCGGACCTTCAAGCTCTTCATTCCTACCATGGTAAGAGAAAATCATAGTTGTAGATGCCATGTTCATGCCAAATGCTTGTCATCTACCAGATAAGGCAGCAATAATCTCACTGCTGGCCGAGACACACTTCAATCCAAATTGATAAATGCCTAGTAATCAACAGTTCCACCTTCAACTAAGCATGACTCATTCATGTTTCATAAGCCAAACCTGGGAACAAGCTCTCTCCCGCTTCTCTTTCTCCCCCTTTTTTTTTTTTTTTTTTTGGAGGAACAGGATATCACCAAACAAGAACACAAAAGTTAGTATCAATAGAAATATTTGACATATGTCACTGTGCTCTTGTGCGTGGGATTCTCAAGTGTGTCTATGCACGGCCGTGTAATGTGGCCCTATATTAATGCATACTTTGGAAATGCATGACCTGACTGGTGCAAAAGACAGGGTTGTGCAAGGAGCACATGGTTGTTGCTCGTTCGAGGCTTTCGATGTTATTTGTGGAGGTTGATGCCGACCTTGGTGGAGGTATCCATTGAGTCTCGAACTGATGTAATCCTCCTTATTGGAGTCCATTTTAGAACATCATTTGGCATTGTAGAGGTCACTTCAGGCGTCTTTCTCTTTGGATGCTTTCTGAACTGTGGTATCCAGTGTGGTTGACGCTTTGGTTCGGTGGAGGCTACTTGCACTTTTGGCTTCCAAACCCATATCCTTTTTGCATGTCTTCCTACTAATGTTGAAGAGCTGATTTGATCTTCCTTTGGTCTCTGTACGTGGTTCTTACCCTTTTCTCTTTTTGGCTTCTTTGTTGAAACCTTTTGCATGTGGGAGAACAAAGGTTGTTGTGGATGTAGGAGCTTCTTAGGTACCCACATCTGTAATTTCCCTTGTTGAGCTGCAGCTAACTTCTTAGGCACCCAAACTTGTTGGATACCTTGTGATTGAGCTTGTCTGAGCTGCTTCCTTCGTCTTCTGGCCTGGTTGGTTTGCATGGATGGAATTTGTGGGGGCAAGGTTGGTGGTTGCTCTCCTTTGCGTACCCATATCTGCTTCATGCTCGGAACTGCTTTTTTATCGAATGGTGTCTTTCTATTTGATGTAGCAGTTGTCGTGAACGGTTGTGTTTGCTTGTGTGGTGGACTCACTACTGTGGCTACTTGATTCTTTGGAGAAGAAGAAAGATCCATCCGCCTTCAAACCTGGTCTTCCACGATTGACTCCTTCTGCATCATAGAGCTTTTGACACCTACAACATCTTCTTTCATATGATTAGTCTTGGAAGAACTAAGAGAGTGTGTGGTGCCATAGATTTAGGAGCATGCAGTTCTCTAATTCTAATGTAATGCATTGTTCATGTACCCAAACTTGAAGAATTTGACTTCTTAGGTTTAAGTTAACTGCATGGTCATAGATCCAATCTTGACCCAAGACAAGTGGTTCTGTAAGGTTCTCATCTTGACATACTAGCGCTTTGACTTTCATTGGAACATTTTGAAGGTAGATGGGAAGTTCCACCTCGCCCAAACAAGGGGTTTCCACACCTCCCAATCCTATGAGATAAGCTTCTATGGGATTGATGTTCAACTGCAAGTCTTGGCAGTAGGAAAGTCTAACTGCACTGCTTGCTGCACCTGAGTCAATCAATGCTTTCACCGTCCTTGCACCCTTCCCTTGTCCTATCTCTATGGTCACAAAGGGTCTTTGGTCAATGACCTGAGAAGTCGCTATGCTTGACTATTGACACATATCCATGTGATATTTTGGGGCTTTTGAGTCGACATCTAGGCCTAATCGCCTTAACTTATTTCGCCTAATACGCTCTCTGGCCTCTACCTGTGCTTCTTCTCTCACTCTTAACTCTTCTTCTTTTCGCTTCTTAGCAGTGTTGAGTCTCATTAGCATATCCTCAGTAAGAGGTTCTTGATATAGCTTGACTCTATAGCCACTAATATAGTTTGGCAAGATATCTCCTTCTAGCGTGGCCAACTGAACTGCACCACTAGTGGAAATTCTATTAATGATCATGGGTCCGTATCCTCTTTTTTCCAACTTACGGGCATGTTGTTTTAGTGTGTATACCAACACTAGATCTCCCTCTTTCAATCCCTTATCCTTGATGTGTGCATCAAAGTATGCCTTTTGCCTCTTCTTTGCAGCGTAGATGCCTGCTGCCGCTCGTAGCCTCGTCTCACCCAAGCGTTCGAGATCAAAGATCCTAGAGGACAATTCATGCCCATTCCACTCATACTCTGGTGCTACTTTTAAGGCAGGGATTAAGAAATCTAATAGTAGCACAGCGTTCTATCCGAAGACCATCTGAAATGGGGTGGCGTTGAGTACCGTTTTGTAGGCAACTCGATAAGCCCAAACAGCATGATGAAGTTGTTTGTCCCAATCAGAGCATTTATTATTTACCAGTTTTGTCAATACGTTACAGAGGATCTTATTGGTACTCTCGGCTTGTCCGTTGGCTTGTGGGTGATAGGGGGCAGATTTCTTATGTATCACCAAGAATTCTTGGAGAAGATTTTCAATGACTTCATTCAAGAAGTGTGTGCCTCTTATCGCTCACCAACTCTATTGGTAGTCCATATCTCGTGAACACATTCTCGAATAAGAACTTAGCCGTAGTCTGAGCATCATTCTTTGTTGTGGCTTTGACTTCTACCCACTTTGTAAGGTAATCTGTGGCTACAATGATGTACTCTGCATGGGAGTTTCTAGCTGGGGGGTTAATAGGACCTATGAAGTCTATGCCCCACTTCGAAAATGCACGTCCTCCCATCATTGGCCTCAAGGGCATCTCGTCTTTTCTAACTGGATATTGTGCACGTTGGCATGTGTCACATTTCTTCACATAGGTATGTGCATCCATATGAAGAGTGGGCCACCAAAGTCCTGAGAATAGAATTGTCTTGATCACTCGGTCAGGACCAAAATGTCCACCTGCAACACCACTGTGTGCAGTCTCTAAGACCTTTAAATAGTCTGATTCATGAACGCATAGTCTTAGGTAACCATCTTTGCCTCTTCGGTATAGGTTGTCCCCTACTAAGGCATAGCCTTGAGCCTCTTGCTCCATGCTTCGTCTTCTTGCTAGACTAGCCTCTTTGGGTAATCTTCCCAATCTCATAAACTCTACCAATGGAGCACTCCAATCTGGAATTAATGACACTTGATAAAGGGTCGCATGCTCCACTGGGGGTCTCTCTCTGCACCTTGGACAATTCTTAATCCACTCATGTATTTCTTTGTCCATGCTAGGCCAATACACTCCTAAACGCTTTAGATTCTGCAATGTTCGTTGTTTAGAATAGTGATTTCCTAGCATTCCTTCATGGGCTTGTTGCAACCAACTACTTGCAACCAACTACTATGTCCATCATCCTCCACACAACAAGCTGATACACCCTCAGTATCTTGTTTGTACATGCTTCCTGCTAATATGTGATATTTTTGTGATTTTACAATTTCTTCTTGTGATGTTTTCACATTCTTATTTGTAGGGCCAAAGGTTAGGACTGGTACCAACTTATTTGCCCATTTAGGAACAACTTCTAAATTGAACAGATAAGCATCGGGTAATTCGTCAGACACTCCTTGCGGTGACTCTCCTGAAGTGATGCGAGAAAGGTGATCTGCCCGAAGGTGGATTCTACCTTTCCTGACAACAACTTCAAAGTCATATTCCATTAGTAAGAGGAACCATCTTACTAAGCGTCCAGTATTGCAAGGTTTATTGACCAAATATAACAAAGCTTGATGATCAGTGAAAAACTTGAACTTGTTGGCCAATAAATAGTGTCTAAACTTCTTCATAGCATATACCATGCCTAAGCCCTCTCGCTCAGTTGTGGTATAGTTCCGTTCAGCTACAGTGAGCTGTCTACTAGCATATGCTATGGGCAAATCTAAGTTTCCTTCACTTGTGGGTTGTGCTAGCACACATCCTATGGCATGATTGGATGCATCCACATGGACATGGAACGGTTTATTCCAATCAGGAGTGGTGAGTATTGGTGCCGTGCACAAACGTTTCTTCAGTTCGTTGAAAGAATTCTCGCATTCGTGGTTCCACTCAAAATTAGACAACAAGGCATAAAGGGGTCTAGCTATGATCGCATACATGTGGATAAACCTACGGTAGTATCCACAATGGCCCATAAAGGCTTGTACCTCTTTAATATTCCTTGGCCTTGGTAGCTCCGCTATGGCTCGTACCTTATCTTCATCTGTTGAGATTCCATTCTTAGAAACAATATGACCTAAGATTTTACCTTGACGCACCATAAACACACACTTTTCTGGGTTCAGACACACTCGATATTCTCTACACTTGTTGAAGATTTGTCTGAGCTCAGGGATGTGAAACCTTCTTTCTTGGGAATGAGCACATAAATCATCCACATACACTTCTAAGCTCTTTCGCAAGAACTCTTTGAAGACATGACACATGAGCCTGTTAAAGGTAAAATCGTTTACTATTAACTTAACTGTTAACTGCCTACCGCAGCCGTTAATTACTAGTTTAAAACAATAATCCTTCAGAGACTCCAGAATCTGGTTTCACACCTGCGTACCAGATATTTCCGAGTCTCTCTTTCCCTGTACTCAATCTTACCGCAAAAATAAACTGACTATAATCATGTGGGTCCTTGGGAGTGGTAGGGGTCTGTTGACAGAGGCCCTGTACTATTTTCCCAACTCCTCACTCAACCGTAGTTATGGTTTTCACGTCTTAGCTCAGTTTTGCTCCTGAACAACTTCACTAGACCAATGTGCCGGACTCAGAGCTCCCAGACTGTTCCTGCCATAGTGGTTGAGCAGTAGTCCGAAATGACAGTCCAGTACTTTTAGTAACTTAACAGGTCATCACACGCAACTCTTCTTGTCAGTTCACAGACTTACCGTGTATCTACCTTCAACCCGTAATATCTACTGTCCGCAAGACGTGTCGCAACATTATTACCATTCTATGCGTACTTAGACATTACCGGCACTACCTTTGAACACAGACTATAATACCGACTCAATCACTTACAGAGCATCATAGCAACTCATGTCCATTCGTCACGCCACCGAAGAAATAGCAAATAGACAACACACTAACACCTTACGCATAATCAAAGACACCTTAACTCGTTACCGAACAGAATCTCACAATCGCAGTACCGACTCGTAACACCGTAGTGTATCACGCATACACAGTCAAATGATTACACAGATAAGGCGCGCAGAACAGGACAGAACCAAGATACTCTACTCGTTTACACACAGTAGAAGAGTTAATCCCAAATCAGGGCTCTCACAATACACTCGCAACTTCCCAAAAACGGGACTCCTTCTCCCCTTTTTTCTGCTGTTCTTTTCATTGCTTTAAATAGAATTTTGTTACAAGGCTTGCGCGAATCTTTCTTTACCGCGTACTTCCAGAAGGGTTCTTTCTGCATTAAAGACCTCTGTCTAAGTACAATTGTCCTTATTCGGCGGCCGTCTAACACTGGCACGCACGGTGGACTCGAACCCGCAAGTACCTATGGTTCGGATACTATACCTTCTAAGTACATACTTAGGGCGAGCCTAAATGTTCGGGTAATTTTCTTTTTGAGGGTTTCTAACATTTGCACTAAGGTGGTAGGTTCTAATAATTGGGCGTCGGTTCTGACTGCACTGAGGGCTATGGCTTGATTTAACAAAATTTCGGCTTGGGTTTGAAGAAAAGCCTCCTGGAGATAAAACTCGTTGGCTAATGCCGCATCTCGGTCTGTCGTTATTTCAGTCAGTTTGGTCTGCATCTCTATGATGCACTCCTTCTGGTTGCGTATTTGGTTGTCTTGGCGTTCAAACTGCTGGGTTTGGAAATCCAGGGTTTTCTTCAGTGAATCTCGTTCTCGGCGCGTCCTGTCAATATCTTTTTGGTATTGGCCTTCCTTTAGTAATTGTTGTTTGAGAATACGGTTGATCGCGTCGGCACATTCTTCGGCTCGCCGTAATTGCTCTTGAACTTGGTCGGCTTCTTTCTGTTGGTCCTGCATCTTCTGGGTGGTTTCTTGTAATTGCGTCTTCGTGTCTGTGATCAATTCTTCGAGAGATACGTTGATATCTTCTTGTTCTTGAAGGGCGGCCTTCAGTGTTCGAATTTCCTCATGTGCGTCGTGTATGAGTTGGTCTTTGGCAGCTAGCTGGTCCAGGGCTGCATCTCGTTGTTGTACTAGCGTCTGTTCTGTCGAAACTCGTGCTTGGAGTTCTGCTAGCTGTGTCCGGAGTTGATGATTCTCGGTTTTTACGGCATCAACTTCTTCCTGGAGGGGGGCGATGTCGGCTTCCAGGGTGTCTACCTTGTGCTGGTATTCGAGTTTCAGGTGGTCCGTGGCTGCCGTAAATTGGGCGGGCAGCTGGTGTGATAACTGGATGAGGAACTGCCCCATGGCGGCAAGTTCCAAGAATGCGTTATGTGGCGGTGGTGGTGGAGGATGACGAGGTTGAGAGGATGTGTCGGTGAGTAGTTGCTGGGAGTTTGGCGGAGAGTAGTTAGGGGAGGAAGAGGAAGATGCTGCGGGTTCAGTGGTGGGTGGGAGGGGTGGTTCCGGTGGGGGTAGGGGTTTGGCAGGAGGTGGTGTAGGGAGGACGATATCTGAGGGGTTTACCTTGGCGAGTGTTTGTTGTATGGTTTCTGTCTGGTTGATGGCGTCGATGAGTTGATCCAGGGCTTTGGTGGCCGATTCCTGTTCATCCTGGTGCTGCTCAGATTCTTTTTCTGTGGATACTATTTCTGTCTCTGCTTGATCCTGCTGGTCTGGTTGCTCCGTCGATGTTTCGATGTGTGTGGCGGTGTCGTGGTATGTTTCCTCTTGGTCGTCTGGCTTGGTCTCCTGATCTTTTCCGGCGGATCCTTGGACTTCGCTTTCCGAGGAGCTGATCCGAATTCGCTTGGTACGGAAGAGCTGATTAATCTCTTTGTCTTCTTCTTCAGTGTCCTCGATTGGTTGTGCGGATTCTTCGTGTCGAATTGCGGGGCCTGCGGGTGGGGGTTGTGCGGCGAGAATGGTTGGGAAGAGGAAGGAGATGATGTGTGGAAGGCGAGAGCGGGGGGTAGAACCCTTTTGGAGCTGTTTTACGATAGCTACACATTCTTTATGGATTCTAAGGAAAAAGTAAGAGGCAAAATTTACAGGTTCGTG
Source organism: Ceratopteris richardii (assembly GCA_020310875.1). NCBI lineage: Eukaryota > Viridiplantae > Streptophyta > Polypodiopsida > Polypodiales > Pteridaceae > Ceratopteris > Ceratopteris richardii. Next base: position 132,310,225 of record CM035416.1, on the reverse strand, counting down.
GGCAGCTAAGTCTAAGGCGGAGTAGAAGGGGCGAGAGATACCATATGTTCGTTTTTGCAAGTTAAGGATGGCTACAAGGAACTGTAGGGCGGATCGCTCGGGTTCTGGGCGGCATAGAATGGCGTATTCGTTTGATGAGGAACGGGGAAAGAGTTCGGTCATACGGGCGAAAGGGATGGTAGGGCCATTTTCGCGGCCTTGCGGGGTGAGGCGGTAGGCGTCGGCAAAGGCTTGGAAGGTGATGACGGTTCTATGTGGGAGGGAAAGGAAGATCCACTGTCGTTCGGTGGCGGAGCTTTGGGCAATGGCTTGGATGATCTGTGCGGAGAAGGGATGGGCTTCCACTGAGTGCCAAGGCAACTCAGCGAAGTTGGCCAACCCTCTGCATCGCAGGTATTCGCCTACGTCTGTAGGGATACCGTCGCGGAAAGAAGCGTAGTTGGCTAACGCTTCCATGGCGTTCACAATGCACACTTACAGAAAACACAGAATACTGAGATAACACACACAATCACGAAAACACAATAGCGGTTTTTGGCGCAACTCAGGGGGTTAAATATGGAGAACACGGTGTGGGGGTGAGTATCATTGTGTGGTGCGGGAATGATACGGTTTGCATGCTAGCGTGCGTACTGAGTGACCGGTAGGGAGAGGCGGCTGGTATCATAAAGATTTGTACAAAAGACGGCTAAAAGCAAAACATAAAAATTTATACAAAACGTGGCTCGTCGCCGGATAATTAAGGCGTACTGGTAGTGGGATAATACGGCCGCAACTTCGATCCATTAATTACTTTTGGAAGTGGAATTTTGGTCAATGTAGTCAACCGAAAAGTCGTCGGACCTACTTGTGCTGAGATCTTGAAAGGGCCGAACCATCGTAGTTTGAATTTTCCTGATGCTCTGTCCGATTTTGCGTTATAGAAGAGTACAAGCTGTCCTACTGAAAAGATTGGCGTCTTTAAATATCGATCGTGTGTCTTAGCTTGCCTTAGTTGAACTTCGCGCATAGTTAAAAAACTGAGCCATCGGTGCTCATCAAGTTCTCTGAGTGCGTCTATTCGTGCTGTCAGTGAAGATTCCGGTAGCATCTTCTGAGTGATTGCTACCCGCAAACTTGGGATGACTACTTCCATGGGAGCGATTGCTTCTAAGCCATAAGCTAGCTTGAAAGGTGTCAAGCCTGTTGTTACTTTATATGTAGTTCGGTATGCCCATAATACTGCAGGTAGTAGTTGATCCCATCTTTCCGGTGTTTCCATGATCAATTTCCGAAGGATGTTTAACAGTGCTTTGTTTGTACTTTCAGCCAATCCATTGGCACGTGGATAATAAGGAGAGCTAAATTTATGTGTGACTTGGAAGGACTGTGTGAGTGCCTTCATTAAATTGTTTACAAAATGAGTGCCTTGATCTGAGACAATTTCCAGTGGTAAACCAAATCGTGGGAAGACATCCATGAGTAGACATTTTGCTACCGTAACTGCTGTAGCAGACCGCAAAGCCCAAGCTTCTGCCCATCTAGTTGCGTAATCTGTGCAAGTCAGTATGTATCGATTGTTACTAAATACTGCTGGAGGTGTAATTGGACCGATAAAATCTAAACCCCATTTCTGAAAAGGTTCTAATGGTAAGATGGGTCGCAGGGGAAAAAGATGCCGTTGTAAAGGCTGACCAGTTCTTTGGCAAGCGTCGCATTGTTTAACAAACTGTGAGATATCTCTGTACATAGTTGGCCACCAGAGTCCTCCTTGCAGAATTTTCCGGTGAGTTAAGTCTGCTGCAAAATGGCCACCGGGAGGAATTGAGTGAGCCAAAGTGATAACTGAGTTAACTTCATGTGGTGGAATACAGCAAAGTAGGATTCCGGTATGATCTGTATAATATAGTTCTCCAGCAACTAACCGAAATCGGCGGCTAAAAACTGCGATTTTTCTTCGAACCGCCTTGGCAGTCTCAGCTGGAAAGCGTCCTTCGGTGAGAAAAGTTAGAATCTGATCATAGTATGTAGGTGGTGTTTGTAAGTTGGGCGTCTCATCAGGTAGTGGTTCAGCATTATAAATCGCAGGAGTCGTGTCATCTATTCCTACCGGGGCTTCGCCGGAATCTAGGCGTGATAAGAAATTTGCTAAGGCATGTGCATTTCCGGGTCGGTGAATGACATCATAGTCAAATTCTTGTAAAAGTAGCACCCATCGTGCTAATCGTCCTCCTAAGTGCTGCTGTCTTACTAGATAAACAAGGGCAGCATGATCCACATGAAAGGTAAATTTTCGGCCTAGTAGATAATGTCTGAACTTTTTGATTGAGTAGATCAATCCTAGACATTCTCTTTCCGTGGTGGAGTAGTTCTTTTCTGCAGGCGCAAGCCTTCTACTGGCGTAATAAACAGGGCGAAACCACTTATCTGTTTGCTGCATCAGAATACTACCAATTGCAATATCTGAAGCGTCGACAAAAACATGGAACGGATTGCCCCAGTCCGGTGGTTGTAAAATTGGGGCTTGCGTCAGGAGATACTTGAGTCGATCAAATGTAGTTTGACATTCTTCAGTCCATTCAAACTGTCGGGGAGTTTTTGTGATTAGCTTGTTCAGTGGCACTGCTAGGTGAGCAAGCCACCGTAAGTGTCTGCCATGCCACCGTATTTGACCCATAAAACGCATTACTTCCTTCGGAGTTGTGGGTATCGGGGCTTCTAAAATCGCTGAAATCTTATCCGGGTCCACTCGAATGCCTTGACCCGATACAATATGCCCAAGTAGTTTGCCACACGAAACTGCAAACACGGATTTGTTGGGATTAAGGCAGAGTCTATATTCTCTACACTTCTGAAAATAGCATCGTAAATGAAACAAATGGGCTATCATCTTCCCAAAGATTGAGAAGTCGTCGAGATATACTTGCATGAATGAAGTGAGATAAGGAGAAAATATCTCCTGCATACATCTTTGAAATGTGCTTGGTGCATTTCGCAATCCGAACCACATTACTGTGCAGGCAAAGACACCCCAATTGGTAATGAAGGAAGTTTTTGGTATATCCTCTTCAGCCATTCAAACCTGGTTGTACCCACTGTACCCATCTAAAAATGAATACATTTCATGACCTGCGACTCTATCAAGCATGGTATCCAAAAAGGGGATCGGAAAAGGATCTGGTACTGTTGCTGCATTTAATTTCCGGTAATCCACACAGATTCGTAACTGCTTGTTTTTCTTTGGCACGATCATGATGGGTGAGATCCATTCAGCGTGTTCTACTGGTACAATGAATCCGACTTTTAATAGTCTATTAAGTTCGGCTTTTACCTGTGATGCATAATGGGGGTTCATTCTGTAGCTGGGTTGTCTTTTTGGTTTCACTTCCGGTTTCAACATGACCCTGTGTTGATAGATGCGCGGATCTAATCCTTTCATGTCTTTGTAATCCCATGCAAAGACGTCTGCGAATTCGCGAAGAAGTTTAATCAAATCCTCCTTAAATGTTTCCGGTAAGTTCTGCCTCATCTTCACAGGTCGTGGGTGGTCTCTATCTCCTAGATTATACGTGATCAGCTGGTCTTCTGGAACATAAAATTGTTGAGGTTTCTCTGTATCATCTGTTGGCTTGAACAGTGGTTGTAATTCGTCGTCATGGGTTGAGGAAGCATCTTCCTGGACCGACTTTCTGGTGATAGCTACTACTGTACATACTAACGTTTTCCAGTTATCTATGACGGATTGTAGGTCAACAGTTCCTAGAGACATTAAATCGGCATTACTCTTCAGAAATTGCTCTTCTTCATCATCTGACAGTCCATCTAACATATGAACTGGTTCAGCAAAGTACGGTCTGGCGTGAGGTTCGCAAGATTGCATAGCATCTAGTTTCACCACATATTTATGATGGGCATCCTTGAATGTAAGCTCTTGTGCAGACCAGTCCTGTATTACCTTCGCATGCTTCAGCCAAGGTCGGCCGAAAAGAAGATTGTAATCCAGAGTGGATTCGGGTAGATCTAGTATGACAAAAGTCATCTTGAAAGTCGTACCTTGTAGAGTGATGGGTACATTCCGCATAAGTCCTACAGGATGGACTCTCGATTGATCCGCCATTCGAACAAAGAATTGAACTGGTTCAATTTTGGTCCAGCCTAGCTTTTTGCATAACGCTGCGGTCGCAATGTTTACGCCTGAGCCTCCATCAATTAAAACCTGCGTGATCTTCTGATTCTTATACCATACTGTGATCAAGGGCACTGCGTGATCAATCACAGCATCAGGTTCCGGTTGAACTGCGGCTGTTGTCGGAATGCAGGAATGTACTGGGCTGAATTGTTGCTGAAACTGTTGTCGGATCCCGGGCACTAAGGCCAGAAGTTGGCCTAGAGGCAGCGTGATGGATGCCTTGGACAAAATTTCCCAGGCTTGTTGAGCTTGATTGTCTTGTTCTTTTGGACTTGAAGTTTCTACTGACGCAGAAGTGTCTGCTGTTGTCTCTACTGATGATGATGGCCCTACTGATGCATCCTTTTGTGTTGTTTCGTCCTTTGATGAAGAAGCCTGAGTCACCGGAATAGGTTCGGAGAACACTGGGGTTTCTGTTGTGGTCCAGTGACTAGCCTTGTTATACATCCTGCGTTGTTCTCGTATCCCTGGTTCAAAGATTTCTGCTGCCGACTGAAGTTGTTTACCGGAACGGGTCTGGACTGTAGCAGTCTGTGTCTCGATTGGTGTAATTTTTACCATGTTGGCGATTGGATTTTGGCGTTCCTTCTTTCTTTGATCATACTCCATTGCGTCTTTACAAAACCTTCTAATGTGACCGAATTCGCCACAGAAATGACAACGTGGGGGTGGTAACTCAGGGTTTTCCGGTGGTGGTCCATTCTGCCATCGGTTGGCATTATAAGTGTTGTTTCTCTGTCCTCGGTAGTTCCGATATCCTTGTTGTTGATTGTTTCTCAGTTGCGGCGGCACATAGTGATTTACTGGTTGGCCATGTTCTTGGATGACTGCATTGACGGTTGCTGTCCCTTGTATTCTAGCGTTGTAGACACAGTTTCCGGTGGTGTGCCCGGTAGTGTTGCAGATAGCGCAAAACACTTGGTTCAGTGCACAGTTGGCACTTGTATGCCCCGAATTTTTGCAAGTGGTGCAGTATACTTGCCTGGTGATATCTTCAGCCACATTTTTGTTTGTTTTTAACCATTCCAAGTCTTCTGAAAATCCACCAACCTTGGATTCTAGCTGTAGAGCCATTGCAATGACGGCATCCAAGGTCATAGCTCCGACACGTCTTATGATCATGATCTGCTTCAGTTGTGGGGTTAATCCATTGATAAACCATTGAGAGATGACATCATCAGGTAGATTAGCGTGAGCCTGTGATATCTGCCGTAAATGTGTTCTAAAGAGGGTAGCGTACTCCTGGACGGTCTGATTTACCTTCTGTCTATTGTTCTGTAGATACTCAAAGATTTCAGCAGGATTCTTCTTTAGTCTGAATCGCTGTAAAAAGGCGTCTCGTACTGCATCGTAAGTACCGAAATGATTGATATCATATTCCGTGAGCCATCTCGCCGCTTCATTGATCAGTGTAGATTGAAAAACAATGGCCTTATACGCCTGATCTGGCGGATGGTTAAGAACTGCATAACTTATCTCGAACGTTCGTACGTGGGCGTCTGGGTCATCTCCTGGGAATCCACCGAATTTCGTATAGGTTACTCCTGTTGGAGGTGGTCTTGGCGGTCCTAGCTGTTGTTGTTGATGTTGTTGTTGTTGGTGTTGCCCGCTCATTGTGAAGGGTTCAGGATTTCCTTCTGTATCTCGGGATTGATCGGGTGAACTATCGGGACTCGTATCGCCGGATGGTGCGTTTTCCGGTGTGCTGTTTCGACTTAGGATGCTTCGGATCTCTGTTTCGAACAGCTTTCCTTCCTTCTGGATGTCTAATATTCGAAATCTTTCTTCCAAACACGAAGGTTGAGCTGATGATGTCGCAAAAAAGGCTAATCCTTTGCCAGCGATCGGTGATTCTATCACCGGAATCTCGCCGGAATGAACCGAACTTGGGCCAGAATGCCCTGTTTTACTACTTTTGCCGAATTTTCCTAACGTATTTCTGGCCGTGGATAACTCTAAATCTTTATCTGATATTGTTAAACTAGGTTCCAACGGCGTTTTGATAGAGTTTGGACTTGCTATATCTTCGATAGGCTGGGTCGAAGTAGCATCAGAATGTATCGAAGGCGTTGACCGTTCTATCGGAATATGACCGGAATCAGTTGTAACGTTTCTACTTTTCTTGACCACTTGGTCAGATCTAGTTATGCCTGCTTCTCCCGAGGCTATCTTTTGTGATTTTCGTGCTTCAATCTGACGATTCTTAGGATATGTTTCGCCCGATCGAGTGACCGGCATGTATCATTGCCCAGTGATACTATCTGAGCAGTTTGCAACAATCTGGATCTGTTGCTGCTGTCAGTGAAACAAATGTTGCTGGATGTTTGCTTCTTACAAACCGTTAGCGCTCTAATGCCACTGTCTCACAAGCGACTCGTAATCAAATGCTACTTTACCGCAGAGACTGGTAATCAGTTGCCACTTTCCCACATACAACGGGCCAGAGAACTGGCAAGCGGATGCCACTTTCCCACAGACGGTGCCAAATGTTAAAGGTAAAATCGTTTACTATTAACTTAACTGTTAACTGCCTATCGAAGCCGTTAATTACTAGTTTAAAACAACAATCCTTCAGAGACTCCAGAATCTGGTTTCACACCTGCGTACCAGATATTTCCGAGTCTCTCTTTCCCTGTACTCAATCTTACCGCAAAAATAAACTGACTATAATCATGTGGGTCCTTGGGAGTGGTAGGGGTCTGTTGACAGAGGCCCTGTACTATTTTCCCAACTCCTCACTCAACCGTAGTTATGGTTTTCACGTCTTAGCTCAGTTTTGCTCCTGAACAACTTCACTAGACCAATGTGCCGGACTCAGAGCTCCCAGACTGTTCCTACCATAGTGGTTGAGCAGTAGTCCGAAATGACAGTCCAGTACTTTTAGTAACTTAACAGGTCATCACACGCAACTCTTCTTGTCAGTTCACAGACTTACCGTGTATCTACCTTCAACCCGTAATATCTACTGTCCGCAAGACGTGTCGCAACATTATTACCATTCTACGCGTACTTAGACATTACCGGCACTACCTTTGAACACAGACTATAATACCGACTCAATCACTTACAGAGCATCATAGCAACTCATGTCCATTGGTCACGCCACCGAAGAAATAGCAAATAGACAACACACTAACACCTTACGCATAATCAAAGACACCTTAACTCGTTACCGAACAGAATCTCACAATCGCAGTACCGACTCGTAACACCGCAGTGTATCACGCATACACAGTCAAATGATTACACAGATAAGGCGCACAGAACAGGACAGAACCAAGATACTCTACTCGTTTACACACAGTAGAAGAGTTAATCCCAAATCAGGGCTCTCACAATACACTCGCAACTTCCCAAAAACGGGACTCCTTCTCCCCTTTTTTCTGTTGTTCTTTTCATTGCTTTAAATAGAATTTTGTTACAAGGCTTGCGCGAATCTTTCTTTACCGCGTACTTCCAGAAGGGTTCTTTCTGCATTAAAGACCTCTGTCTAAGTACAATTGTCCTTATTCGGCGGCCGTCTAACAAGCCTTTGGAATGTTGCAGGTGCATTGGTGAGCCCAAATGGCATCACACGAAATGCAAAGATTCCCCACTCTGTAGCAAAAGCTGTTTTGTGTTGATCTTCTGGGGCAATGGCTACTTGATTGTAACCTGAAAATCCATCAAGGAAGCTATAAACTTCCTTGCCTGCAACACGCTCCAATAGGTGTTCTGTGATTGGAAGTGGATAACTATCTCTAATCATAGCGGCATTAACTTTTTTAAGGTTAATACACACTCGCAACTTCCCGTTCTTCTTGGGTACCACAACAATGGGGGACACCCATTCGGTATGCTCAATCTCATAGATGAATCCAGCTTCAATCAACCTATCAATTTCTTCTTTTATTTTGGCTGCATAGGTATCATTATATGTGTAGGGCTTCTGTTTGGTGGGCTTAGCATCAGCAATCATGGGGATAGTATGAGAGCAAATTCTTGGATCTACCCCTTTCAAGTCTCTATAGTGCCATGCAAACACATCCCTATATTCCCTTAATAGAGCTATGAGCTCCATTTCTTCTCTTGCACTTAGGTCATCTCCTATATATGTGCATCTCTCTTCGTTCTCTTCAATGGTCACTACAATCTTCTTGGTCTTTTCTTTATTATCATATGATTCTCCTATGATGGCCTCTCTCTTAGGCATTCGTACCAAAATTTTGTGGTCGTCCACTTCATATTTCTTGAAGTTTTCTGGTACTTCAAACAATGATTCCTCCTCTTCTTGTTTCACTGCTTTTCTTTTCTTTTTCTTTTGACCACTCTCACTTCCATCCTTTGAGTTTACTGTTTTAATACTTGTGAGAGGTTCTTCTTCTTTCTGGGTGAACACTCCTATATCTTCTAGATAGTGCTGCTCTGAGTTAAAGCAACTATCCATCACAATAGACTCCAGATCATCGTCATTCTCTTCTTCTTCTATGACATCACTAAGGTCACATTCTTCTAGCAAGGGTTGACACATGAACACTGAGATATCGTAACCCTCCTCATCACAATGAGGTGTCCACTGTTCCTCATTGACAGCAATGTCCATGGTGGCTAAGATTTCTGGCCAGCCATGGAGCTCAAACTCCTCATCTGGAAAGATCATCGGTGTGTAGGCTGGGTCTCTAACTGGTCTCTCTCCTAGCGAAGTTCCTTCTTCTCTTGCCTTTAAACGTTTTTCCTCTTCCTTTGCGACCTTGCACATCCACAAATGAGTATCTTCATGCAGCCATGATGGATCAGGTGAACTTTCAGAATGCACAGAGATGGAATCTTCTTTCACTTTGTGGATAGAATTCCACTGTAGGGGTGGTACATCTCTGAAGGTGTAATCCTTCAAATTGACCTTGGTGGTGACCCCTAAGTGCTGTAAGTACAAGGAGTTAGTTCCCCAATCCTGTACTATTTGCAATTGTCGTAGGAAGGGTCTTCCTAGGATCATCTCAAAGACATTATTTTTCTCAAAGTCACATATAGCAAATGTGTGCTCAAACTCTACACCACAAGTGGTTAGAGTGATCCCTTCTAGCAATCCTAGAGGTCTTTCAAAATGACCATCAGCCATTTGAAGCTTCATTCTAGTTGGTCTTAATGTGGGCTTGCCCCATTGCTTCCACAAGGAGGTGGTCGCAATAGCAACACCAGCACCTGAATCTATGATTGCTTTGGTTGTGTAACCTTGGTAGGTGATTGGAAGATAAGTATTACCTTCTTCACCCTCACACATGTCCCCTATTTTGTCTAGATGTATCTCTGGTACCCTTTGCTTGGAGCCTACTTTTGGCATGTTGGAATCAAGTTCTGGAACCTGATCCTTCACATGATTCCAAAGCTCAGGTTTTGCTTTGAGCAGCTCTTCTACAGTGAGATGACACTGAACCTTAGTGTTCTTCACGACATCCGTGTTCCTTGGAACCACTGAGTCTTCATTTCTTACTAGTATTGTGGGAGCTCTAATCTGGAGAGATTCAGATTCCCATGGGCCTGGAAATTGAGGCAGTTCTTCTAAGGTATTAGATTCAAAATCTAACCTTTCGTCTTCTTGTTGTTCTACTTCATCTCCGTAAATAGATGGAATGTCTTGGGGAAATTGATCATGAAGATCATCAATCTCAGGAATAGGAGGGGAATTACCCTTCTCCTTGGCCCATTTCTCTTCTTGTATTTCCCGCAAAAACTCTTGAGAGTACTGTTGAATTGAAGGAGGTATTCCAACATCTGTGGAATTAGGAACATAAGCTCCCATTGGTGGTGAGCTTCCTCTTTCAATAACTGGTTGAGCCTGTGGAGGTAAAGAGACTTGTGGTTTGTTTACCAATTGCTCTAATCTTTCTAGTAACCCTTGGAAATGCAAATCTGGTTTGACAGAGTTTGTCTGATTGAACTTTTGACCAGTCTCAAGTATAGCTTGAGCTTGTTCTACCATTTTCATGCACATTGTCATTCGTTCAATCTCTAAATCCGCTCTAGGGTAACTCTTGTCTAGATTTGCAGCTGTAGGCCCTTCTTGAAGTCGAGCCTCGTAGGCTTTGAACATCATGTCCAAGCCTTCTGGGGTTGGATATGCAAGAACAGACCCTGGTTGTGGTCTATTTACAATGGGTGGTGGGGTGGGATGAGGTGGAGTGGATGGAGTTTCGGCATGCGAGGGGCTTTGAGATGCAATGTCTTCTATTTTTGTTTTTGCTTCTTTTAAGCTTTCTTCTAGTTCCGATAACTTTTTATTCCACTTGCGATTGGCCTTCTCTCTGGTATCCTTCCATGTTCTTGTTTTCCTCTTACTAGGCTCTCCCGATTCACTCGACTCTGATTGTTCTACTGGTTTATCCTGTTTTAAGGCTTGTGCTCTAGTGACAGCTTGTATAGGAGCCACATTGCTACTACTTGAACTTGAATCTGCCACTAAGCCTACCACATTAATGGGTGTAATCTTGGGTGCACTGGAGGGGTTTCTTGGAGAATCTCTGGGGAGATGGTCTTTGCCGCAATCAGGACAAAAAGCCTGTATTGTGATAACCTGTCCTTGACTCGGAGATGGTGGGTGGGGACAGTCACGAATGAAATGGTCACCTTGACATCTGAAACAAGATCCTCTAGGGGCTTGTGGTCTCATTTGTCTCAACTGGGGCCTAGGGTTAGGATTTTTGTACATGACATTGGGGTATTCTGGCTCCCAATTTTGCTCCATAGGTGGTACCTCATATTGATACGAGTAAATCTCACTATGTTCAGGTGACTCTGTGTAATAAGCATGTTGACTACCTTCATGGGAGTAGCCTGAACAATGAGCATGAGAGTCATTATCTGGTATCAATGGGGTTAGTGGCACCAATGCTCTATTTGGATTTTCTTCTCCCACAGCATATTTGACTGGAATCACGTTGGCAGGCGCTGGTGGTTGGTTTCCCAAGACTGGTTGTGGCCTATATGGTGCCTGATTTTGTTGTTGTGGTCTATAATATGGCTGTTGGTATTGGTTCTGATACCTACCTTGTGGGTAAGGTTGCTGATAATTCTGTCTAACAGCCTGCCTATTGTAGGGACAATCTTGAGCCGTGTGGTTTGTGTATTTTCTCTCAATAGTGCAATATGGAGCATTCCTTTCTCTAGTGTTTTGGTTTTGCATTGGGCATACATTAGCCATGTGGTCACCCCCACAAGTATAACACCGATTCACTGGAGTGACTCTCTGTGTTTGTTTATTTTGGACTCCCAGCTTCTTGGCAACTTGCTCAGCTATCTCCTCTATTTCCGTGGAGATTTTTGAAGTATGACTAGTAGAACTATCTGAATCCTTATATAGTTTGGATAATCCTAACTCCTCACCCAAGTTATCTTCTATGTCAATGCATGTCCGCACGCACTCTTCTATGGATCTAGGCTCTTTCAAATATACATATGATCTTAACTTTGTGCTCAGTAAGCCATCTAAGAACAAAGCCACTTGTTTGGCTGGTGTGGGTAACTCGGGAGCAGGGCATCTTTCTAGGTACTGTCTGAACCTTCTACCTGCTAGTCGCACTGTTTCTTGGGGTGTCTGCTTGAAACTGTGGATCAAGGATGATGTGTTATGCCTGATACCACTCTTGGAAAATTCTACAATGAATTCGTCTAGCAGTTGACCTATATCGCGATAGTTGCGACTACTCAATGGTTGAAACCAAGCCAAGGCAGTGAGTGCCCTTAAGAGTCAAGCCAAATGCCTCGTATTGGGTGAATAAATCCTCAACATGTTCAGCTCTTAACACTTGTTTGAACTCGGCCACATGATCATAAGGATCTCCTGACCCGTCAAAATAATTCTTCATTGCCTTGATCACTTGAGTGGGTCTAAGGGTTCTTGGGTGCTCTCGGGGTCTAGGCAATGGAAAATCATGTTCATCTCTTTTTTGCCTATGTGCTTGATGTCTCTCTCTTTCAGGTCTTTCATTTTCAAATCCTGATATATTCTTGCCCACGGTGTGTGCAAAACTTACCTCAGGTCTCTCTCTAGTTCTTTCTCTCTGGGCTTCATGAGCGTGGGATGATCCTACTCCTTGGAGGCCATGGGAAACATTGGATCTTGGTGGGGGGAAAATCAATTCATTCTTCCAAGTATATGCATGTCTATCATGTTCTGTTACCAAGAATATCTTCTCTGATGTGTTATCCAGGTAGACAACTTTGCCTGGTATCTCTGGATCCTTGAACTCGTAGATGATGACTATGCCCAATTGGCTAGGTTGATCTGGCTTGAATCTCCAAAAGGCTTCCTCTGTTTCTCTGTTCAAAAATAGTTCTATGCTTTTGTTATCTTGAGGGATCCAGTCTGGAGTGATCACTCGGGTCAAAATTGACTTACCTCTAGGAGTCTGGGGTCCTTGTCCTACATTTCCTTGTTCTAGGTCTCCTATTTCATTCTTAGGAATGACATTTCCAAACTCATCCGTCCTATCTGGTAGGTTGGTGACCACATACATGGTTCCTTCCTTATCAATGTATGAACCCTCTTCGAACTTGACCACCGGGTGTTCAAGTCCAAAGGATTGATCTGGATTTTTGAGTTGGACCACTGATCGCCTCAGACCATCCTCATAGATGCGAGCACCTAATTGGTTGGTCTGAATATATTCCAACTGTGTCTTATAGGGACCTTTTGGTGTTTGTAGATGGGCAGTCCTTGAGCCACCTGCAGGTTTTCCCATGCTAAAAGACATTTCTGAATCACTTGTGTCTGAACTTAGTCCGTAAGGATGACCACTTAGTTGTTGTGCCCAAGACTTAGCTGTATGGTTGACACTGGATTGAGAAGATCTAATGCTTTGTTTATCCTTGCCTAAGTGTCTACCAGATCTCAGGTTCATAAGCTTTAGTCAAGAGTCCAAATTTTCCCTTTGGTATGGTTCAAAATTCTTTGGAGCCCCCTTGGTTCCCTAGTCCCACCTGAGGGTCAACTTCAAATTATCCTATCTCAAAATCAATGCGTTATTCTTGAAAAAAACAGTTGAGATCGTGTAGGATTCGAAACGAGCTTTCCAACGAGCTATAGAGCTCAAAAAATGGACTTTGGATGAAAAAGTTACGTCAAATCAGGCTCCTCGGGGTCAAAACAGGCAAACAGGACCTTTTAGAGAAAATCGCGATTTTGTACCTTGAGAATCGTGTTCACAAAATCATGTTTTGAAAATCGCGATTTTGATCACAAAATCGTGTTTCTGAAAATCGCGATTTTGATCACAAAATCGTGTTTCTGAAAATCGCGTTTTTTGACATGAAAATCGCGATGTTGAGCACAAAATCGTGTTTATGAAAATCACGATTTTGAGCAAAGAATCGTGTTTTAGAGAATCGTGTTTTTTGACATGAAAATCGCGATTTTGAGCACAGAATCGTGTTTTTGAAAATCGCGATTTTGACTCAGAGAATCGTGATTCACAAAATCGTGCTTTTTGCTGAAAATCGTGATTTGTGAGAATCGCGATTTTGAGCCCGCTGAAAATCGTATTTTCTCAGAATCGTGTTTTTGGCATGAAAATCGCGATGTTGAGCACAAAATCGTGTTTTTTTTTAAATCGCGATTTTGACTCAGAGAATCGTGATTCACAAAATCGTGTTTTTTTACTGAAAATCGTGATTTGTGAGAATCGCGATTTTGAGCCCGCTGAAAATCGTATTTTCTCAGAATCGTGTTTTTGGCATGAAAATCGCGATGTTGAGCACAAGATCGTATTTTTTGAAAATCGCGATTTTGACTCAGAGAATCGTGATTCACAAAATCGTGTTTTTTGCTGAAAATCGTGATTTGTGAGAATCGCGATTTTGAGCCCTCTGAAAATCGTATTTTCTTAGAATCGTGTTTTTTGACTGAAAATCCTGATTTGTGAGAATCACGATTTTGAGCCCGCTGAAAATCGTATTTTCTCAGAATCGTGTTTTTGGCATGAAAATTGCGATGTTGAGCACAAAATCGTGTTTTTTGAAAATCGCGATTTTGACTCAGAGAATCGTGATTCACAAAATCGTGTTTTTTGCTGAAAATCGTGATTTGTGAGAATCGCGATTTTGAGCCCGCTGAAAATCGTGTTTTCTCAGAATCGTGTTTTTTGACTGAAAATCGTGATTTGTGAGAATCGCGATTTTGAGCACAATCACAGAATCGTGATTCTGAGAATGACCACAGAATCGTGATTTTTTTAGCCAACTTTTAGGCGGGAAAACAGAAAATCGTGATTTTTCAAAAAATTTTGAATTTTCACAGAATCGCGATTTTCATCACAGAATCGTGTTTTTTGGCGGGAAATTCAAATTTCTGAGCGCCGGCTATGGCGAGCTCCGTATGAGCAAAAAATCATGAAAAAAACACAGCGCTTGCTCTCCCTTACCCCTCCTAACTCCTTCCCACACAATAATGCATGAAAAATGGTATGAAAATGGTGAAAATGCACTAAAAACAAGAAATTTCTATGAAGAAGAAGATGGAAGGTGGAGATGATGATGATGATGAAGATGAAGAGGAAAAAAACAGAAAATGAACTGAAATGACAATTTTTTTTACCTTCCAACGTTGCAAATCTACGATCTTACCATCACAACGCTCGTCCTCGAAGCTCTCTCCCCGGCAACGGCGCCAAAATTTGGTGTAGCTCAAGTGTAAGCACCACCTCCTTTACTTGTCAATCCGCTGAGACGTGAGGACCGGTATGAAGACCACGAGCAAGTGAAGGCACAAGTGCGTGAGTGAAAGCACACAAACATGCACACACATACACACACACGCGCACAAAGTAAGATCAAAGAGAGGAACAATGGAAAGCTTAGATTGCAAAAGAGTTCTCTTACCAAAGTTCTATTCTCTAACAAGCTAACCCCAAAAATGAGCTCTCTAGCTCTTTTTATAGTTTTTTGACTAGTTTTGGCCCTGTCCAAACCTAGTGTCCGGCCTAGTTAAAAATTAGGTTGCAGGGCTTATTTGAGGGCTCAAACGAAGTCTAAAAATTATGAAAATTGGTACGATGGTACTTCTAATACTCCTCAAGCTCGAAGACTCCTCGGCTTGAACAAAATGGAGTTACTAAAAATAGATAATGGTATTTACAATGTTTTTTAGTGATGAAAATCACTATTTTTGTAGGGGATTCTTCTGGAAATTTGACATACACTTCTTGGAGCTCCCTACTTGCTCCCTTTCCTTGTGTGTCCACCTTTTGATGTGCTTCCATGCTTTGTCCTTGACTTTGAGCTTCAACACCTTCTAACTTAAATTTTGACTGCTTAATCATGAAAAATTTTAACCTGTGCACTGAGAAATGTTCAAATCATTGACCATCAAGATTGTGCCTATTTCAAGAAACAGTAAACACTTCTTCACATATGAATGTTCCTACTCATAATTCTCACAACCTGTTTACAATTAGGCTCTCAAACTTTAACCATAGACTCATTAACTATGGACTTAGACATCTACAAAAGGATTCTTGAAATGATCAAGCACAGAAGGAGAATGCATAGAAACATTGGGTGCAATTTTTTTCATTCCTAAAGGAATTTTACAACTGAGTGATGAAAGATATTCTACACACTTCTAAGATGTCTAATGACTCATACAACTACCAATTTCTCTATTCATATGCTCTCTCATATTTGGCCTGACTTTTTACTTATATATATAGCCACATATGTACAAGCTTATGACCATACAAAAGATATATATGAGTTGTCTCTAAATTAATGTACATATGTGTACACATCTTCATCTTCTGAATATGCACTTCCTCCATGCTTCATAACTTGAACTTTTCTTCAGTCCTTGACTTCCAAACCTTCTTTAAAACTTCAATTGTTGATTGCCCTGCACCAACAGCTCCCCCTCAATCATCAATTGAGGTTTTCTCTATCTTCTTTATACCTGCCATGCCTTTGAATCTCTGTAGGTTTGGTCCATCCAAACTTTTGGTTAGCATATCAACTATTTGATCTTTTGTTGAAGTATGTATTACTTCAATCTGTTTATCCATCACTTTCTCTCTTAGAAAATAATACTGAATCTCAATGTGTTTAGTCCTGGCATGAAAAATAGGATTAGCAGCTAAATACAATGAACTCATGTTATCTCCATGAATAGTGGGTATACTCTGAATGGTGTCAAAACTCTTCATGAGAGTCTTAAGCCATATTACTTCCTTTGCAGCTTCAACCATACCTTTGTACTCAACCTCTGTAGATGATAAAGCAACTGTGTGTTGCTTCCTTGAACACCAAGAAATTAATTTATCTCCCACATAACATAAGTATCCATAAGTTGATCTCCTATCATCAGGATTACCTGCCCAATCTGTATCACTGTAGATCTTGATGTTTGTATCTGATGTAAAACCATAATACAAACCTTCTTTGAGTGTACCGTTAATGTACCTCAACACTCTTTGTCCTGGAATCCAATGTTCTTTCCTAGGACAATGCATGAATTGAGACAATACTCCAACTGCATATGACAAGTCAGGCCTAGTTAATGTAGCGTAAATCAGACTACCAACCAAACTTTGATATAGCTTCATGTCCTTGAACTCTTCTCCTCCATATCTGCTCAATTTGTGATTCACCTCCATTGGAGTAGGTGCTACCCTGCAATCATTCATCTTAAACTTGATCAACAAGTTTCTCAAATACCTTTCTTGAGTTACATACACTCCATGTTGAGTGTATGAGATCTCCATGCCCAAAAAATATGACAAGTCTCCCAAGTCACTGATTTTGAACTCTTTCTCCATTTGCTTCTTTAGGCTTTGAATGCCTTTCTCATCTGTACCTGTAAGAATTATATCATCAACATATATGCAATGTATATGAACCCATCATCACTTGCTTTGACAAGCAAGCTATTATCTGCTTTAGATATTTGGAATCCAAGTTCTTTCAAGAACTTTACAAGTCTATAGTTCCATGCCCTTGGGGCCTGCT
Organism: Ceratopteris richardii; assembly: GCA_020310875.1. Lineage (NCBI taxonomy): Eukaryota > Viridiplantae > Streptophyta > Polypodiopsida > Polypodiales > Pteridaceae > Ceratopteris > Ceratopteris richardii. The sequence goes on along the minus strand of CM035416.1, from coordinate 132,293,088 downwards.
TCAAACCATACAAGGCTCTCTTGAGCTTGCACACATGATCTAGATACCTTTCATCTCTAAATCCTTGTGGTTGCTCCATGAAAACATCATCTGAAATATAACCATTTAGAAAAGCATTCTTCACATCTAGTTGACATAACTTCCAACCTTTGCATGCAGCAATAGCTATGAGTGTCCTGATGGTTGTCATCTTTGCCACAGGACTATAGGTTTCATCATAATCAATACCATATGTTTGAGCAAACCCTTTCATAACAAGTCTAGCTTTATATCTAGACACACTTCCATCTGCAAATCTCTTTGTCTTGTAGACCATTTGCATCCAATGATTTTCTAACTATTTGGTTTAGGAACCAAATCCCATGTCTGATTCTCCATCAATGCATCATACTCTTCCTGCATAGCTTTCTCCCAATTTTCCTTACCTTTTTCCTCTTCATATGTAGAAGGATCATCATCTGCCTTTATCATATAAGCATAATCTTTGGTAGCCAAAAAAGAAGTGTCATAGCTATATCTTTTAGGTTGCCATTTGTGTCTTGATGACCTTCTGAGTTCTCCACTCCTTGAGGTTTCTGGTTCATCACACTCAGGATCAAATCTTGGCATTTCTTCAACTTCAACCTATACTTCATTATTCTCCTCTTCATCAAATATTTGAACCTTTGATTTACCTTTCTTTTGATTCACTTCTTCATCACCTGCATTAATATTGATTGTACCTGCATACCAAGTACCTTGCTCATCAAATGTAACATCCTTTGATACAAGGAATTGTTTTGTGGATGGACTCCATAACCTATATCCCATCTGCTTATCATCATAACCAATGAATACATACTTTTCAGCTTTAGGTTCCAATTTGTGCCTTAATTGGGATGGCACATATGCATATGCCAACATCCAAATACTTTGCAATGGTCTAGAGTAGGTCTCTTACCCCACCATGCCTCATATGGTGTCATACCTTGCAAAGCTTTACATGGTAACCTATTAACCAAATAAGTAGCTATATTTACAGCCTCAGCCCACAAGTAATTTGGGCAATTTTTCTCCATTATGGATCTTGCAAACTCAACAAGAGTTCTATTTCTCCTTTTTGCTACACCATTTTGTTGAGGAGAGTACCTGCAAGTAATTTCCCTTTTTATACCTACATTCCACAAGTAATCACTAAACTCATTAGAGAAATACTCTCCCCCTCCATCTGACCTTAGTCTCTTCAACTTATGACCTGTAATTCTCTCTGCATACACATGATAATGTTTGAATGTATTGAATACCTCTTACTTATCTTTGATCACATAAATAGTGATCCATTTGGTAGCATAATCAACATAAATCACATAATACCTTGAACCATTGATACTGAAATCCTTTGATGGTCCCCACACATCTGTGTGTACCAACTCAAGCTTCTCTGAATACATAAAACCATGCTTGGAATAAGATTGCTTATGAGCCTTACCTAATTGACATGCCTCACATCTGTATGTCATGTGTTGACCTCCAACATTAGGCAATCCAAGCATTGAACCATTATTAATCATATCTTTGATACCTATTTCATTAAAATGTCCAAGCCTTTTGTGCCAAAGATATAACTCAGAGATCTTATGTCCTCCATAGGTGAACAAGGCATGACCAACATTACCTTGGATCTTCAATGTGAACAATCTTCCTTCTTTCTTCCCCAAAACAATCTGTTTATACCCATTTCTAGGGTCTTCCACAAACACTCCTTCATTAGTGAATCTAACTTCATAACCTTTTTGAACAATTTGTCCTACACTTATCAGATTCTTAGGAATTGTAGGAACATACAAGGCCTTCCTCAAGAGGGTGCTACCATCATTGGCCTTCATTGATCCAATTGACTTCACATTGTAATTTGTATTGTCACCTGTTTGAACTACATGATTAGTTACCTTATTTTCCAAATCAGTCATCAAGGCTATGTTACCACTCAGATGATTGCTACATCTTGAGTCAATGTAGAAGACTCTTTGATCTTCACTTTGCCTTTCACAAGTTGCATTCATTATCAATGTTGAATCTTCCTTCTGATCTGAAGCATAATTGTAGTAGGTATTGTTATATTGTTGGCTTTGGAATCCTTTACCTGCATTTCTTCCAAAATAACCTCTACCTCTGAAATTACCTCTTTGATTCCTGCCACCTCTTCCTCTTGAATTAAAGCTCTTATTATATACTAATTGTACCTTCACCCTCATTTGTTTGTTGCTTTCCTTTGATATTCTTCTTCTTATCCTTTGAATACGTTGCATGACCTATACTCTTGTCACCTTCACCTTTGACATCCTGCTCAAAGGTTAACATATGTCCTAGCAACTGATTTAAGTCAGGAGTAAAATGATCAAGTGATAATTCAGTAGACAAAATGAATGGCTTCCATTTGTCATCACCTCTCAACCCTGTGAGGATTTGCCTTACCAATTTATCCTCCTCAATGTCTTTATCAACTGCTCCTAATGCATCTGCAATGTCCTTCATCCTTGTTACATAGTCTGAGATGGATTGAGATGCCTTCTTCTTGAAAGTGGTAAATTCTACCCACAAAGATGCCTTCCTTGACTTTGTAGTGTTTTGGAAATGCTCCTCCAAAGCATTCCATATATCACTTGCACTTTCAAGACCTCTAATATGAGGTAGCAAGTAGTCATTGACTGCCATATAGATAATGCTCCTAGCTTGAGCATCTCTCTTCATCCAATTCTTCAAATCTGATAATTCCTCCCTAGTTGGAACACTAGGATCTCTACACTAAGGCTTTCCTTCTTCACCTGTAATATAAGCTATCAAGTCTTTGCTCATAAGATGAGCTTCCATCCTCATTGACCATGCTAGATAGTTCTCTCTATCCAACTTCTCTATTTGAAGAGAATCTCCCATCCTTTCTTCACCTATATATTGAATTCTTCAAACTTTATGAGTAATAGATGTACCTTTACTTCGAATAATGGTGCTTTTGTCTTCCTTGATGTCGTATGACGTCCTTCTCAAGCTTCGCTCTCAAGCTTTCACCTTTTGAACCTTCAGATGTTGAATTCTTTGCAGCTGCAGTAGTCGGGATCCTCCTTCCTTCAATTTTGATACTTCCTGTTCTGATACCACTGATGGAGAGTGTTAATCTCCAAAATAAAGAGCACCTCTATAACAAGAGTAACTCAAATATTCACCAAATTTATAATATCAATGATCAGTTATAAACTTTTTAAAAAAAACCTGTGAAGGAGATGACTACACAGAAAGTCTGCTGCACATATCTCTCTCATTAACTTATCAATTGTGTAAAGTTTTTTATGAAACTTTGCACAACGTATCGCCTACAGTTTGTGCACCTTCTCCAAGTTGAGTCACTCCAAAAGATTCAGTAGATCTTGAGAAATGATCTCAACAAGTTACCTATGTCTAAAACTGCTCTTTTGAAAAGTCGATTCAGACACCTGTAACTTCTAACACTTGCTTCTCTCAATCTAGAACCCGTTTATACAAATGCTTTTAGCCATAGATGACTTACCTTCTAACTTAAAGTTTCACTCCTTAGTCATGCAAAATTTTAACCTGTGCACTGAGAAATGATCAAATCATTGACCATCGAGATTGCGCTTGTTTCAGGAAATAGTGAACACTTCTTCACATATGAATGTTCCTACTCATAATTCTCACAACTTGTTTAGAATTAGGCTCTCAAAATTTAACCATAGACTCATTAACTATGGACTTAGACATCTACAAAAGGATTCTTGAAATGATCAAGCACAAAAGGAGAATGCACAAAAACATCGGGCGCAAATTTTTTCATTCCTGAAGGAATTTTACAACTGAGTGATGAGAGAGATTCTACACACTTCTAAGATGTCTAATGACTCATACAACTACCAATTTCTCTATTCACATGCTCTCGCATATTTGCCCCGACTTTTACTTATATATATAGCCACATATGTACAAGCTTATGACCATACAAAAGATATATATGAGCTGTCTCTAAATTAATGTACATATGTGTACACATCTTCATCTTCTAAATATGCACTTCCTCCATGCTTCATAACTTGAACTTTTCTTCAGTCCTTGACTTCCAAACCTTCATTAAAACTTCAATTGTTGATTGCCCTACACCAACAAACAAGTGTCCTGACAGTAGACGTTTTAGCTACCGGGCTGAATGTTTCCTCATAATCAATGCCATATGTCTGTGCATATCCTTTAGCTACCAATCATGCTTTATACCTGCTTATGCTACCATCAACATTATGCTTTACGTTGTAAACCCATTTATAGCCGATGGTTTCTTTCCTTGCGGCAATGGAATGAGCTTCCATGTATCATTTCCATAAAGTGCAGCCATCTCCTCATCCATAACTTTTTCCCAATCTGCAATTCCAATTGCATCTTCAAAGCAAGAAGGTTAAGCATCTTGTATTACCTTTGTCATGTAGGAATGAGGAGCCATGTAACTATCATATGTCAATCGTAGCACTGAATGCCGCATCCTCCCAGATCTCCTTGGTCCTGGGTCACTTCTCCTTGTATCATTTGCATGTGCCCTTCTTACTCATGGAGTCTTCATAGAGGGCAATCCAAGTTCCTCATCAAGACTCTTTTCTGAACCGCTTGAATCTCCATCAACGTCTTCAAAACTTGCACATGTTTTATGACCAGCAAAAAGCTTTTCTTTACCTTTCTTGGATGTATTTGATGAATTTTTTGGACTGAAATTTCCACGTAATCTTCCACTCTCTAGATTTGAGTTGGAACTATTTCTTGGTGATGCATCCGGTCCACTCAAAAGCTGAGATTCTACACTTGATTTTTCAGCATTTCCTTTGTCATTTGGTTCAAGACTCAGTCCTTCTTTGGCATCTGCATAGAAGCTTGACATCTCATCAAATACCACATCTCTGCTGACCTTTACCTGTTGTGTGAGTGGGTTATAACATTTATATCCCTTTTGCTCAAGGGAGTATCCAATGAAGACACACTTTTGTGCTTTTGGATCAGCTTTGTCCTCAATTCATATGGGACATGTACATATGCAATACAGCCAAAAACTTTCAGATGTGATAAGTTTGGCTTTTTACTTGTAAACTTCTCTTCAGGTGTAACTTGATGTACATCAGCAGTCATAGTTCTATTCATGATGTATATAGCAGTATGCACAACTTCTACCCAATAACAATGAGGCATATTTTTCTCAGCCATCAAGGCTCTTGCTATTTATGCAATATGTCTATTTTTGCGTTCAGCAATGCCATTCTGTTGTGGGGTGTACTTGCATGAAAAATGACACCAAATTCCATGATTTTTTAGAAAGCTACTGAACTCATTTGACATGTATTCACCTCCTCCATCAGATCTTAATGTCTAAACGTACTTCCCTGTCTACTTTTCCACCATAGGTTTAAAATTCTGGAAGTGGGTGAACACCTCGCTCTTCTCTTTCATGAAATATACCCATACTTTGCATGTATGGTCATCAATAAAAGTAACATAAACCTGCAACTGCCCATAGATGTGGTCTTTGTTGGACCCCAAACATCTATATGTACTACTTCTAGTACATTCTCACTAACATGCTTGTCATGTGGAAATGATGCTCTTGACTGTTTACCAAATTGACATGCTGCACATACCTTTTGCATTTCTACAACTTTCAAATTTGGTAGTCCATGGACAATCTCCTTTGACTGCATCAGTTTCAGCCTTTGCAGATTTGCATGTCCAATTCGTTTATGCCAGATCTCTATATCAACAATAACTCTTGCACCTTTTGCAAACATGGCTGCATTCGTTTCAGGAGTCTTCACATTTAAGGTGAACATCATACCCACTTTGTTTCCTTTGGCAACCCGTCGTCCATCCTGCTTGTACTCTTCTACATATAATCCATTAGCATTGAACCCGACTTGTAATCCCTGATCAACCATTTGTCCAATAGAAACCAGATTCTTTGTTATATTTGAAACATGTAGCACATCAACAAGATGTTTTTACCTTCCCATCCTCCATAGACAATGCTATGTTTCTTGTATGCTCAATAGGATGCGATGTATCATCACCTGTTTCAACATATCCAGGGACTGGCATTTTTTGCAAACTACTAAACCATTCTGCATGACTGGTCATGTGATTTGAAGCACCTGAATCAACATACCAGGCATTATCATTCGATTTTGAAACACCAACAGACATCGTATCCATCATGTGATGTTGAACCATGAACAGCTTCTCAAAATCATTTGCACTTGTGGATGCATAGTTATTCTGCTGCCTTTTGTTATTTTGATTCTTCAACCTGCAATCACGTTCAAAGTGTCCAGGTGTACCACAATTCCAACATCCTTTACTCTCATTACCTGAATCATTTCTTTGGAAATTTCTGCGACCTCTTTGGCTCCCCCTGCCTCGAAACTGTCCTCTTCCTCCTGCATGATTTTGTTGTTGACCTTGGTCTTGGTTACTGTTTCCTCTTCCACTTGCAAAACCTCTACCTTTGCCTCTTCCTCTGCTAGAGTAGAATACCTGCTTAGAACTGGGCTTTCGTTGGGAGTTTGAATCCTCACCAAGATTCTTTTCTTCAATAATCAGCATAGATACTAGATCAGCAAAATTCGGAATATTTTCCCTGGTCTCTATGGAAGTTCTGAACTGCCAAACCACAAAGACACACTTCCACCTTATCATCATCATCTACATTCATGCCAATAGATGCAAGTGACTCACATATGCTTTTGGTTTTCAAGGTGTAGTCACTTACCGACATGCTCTTCTTCTCCAATGTATGCAGCTGTTCTTAAGTTGCAATTTTCGTGCCTTTATATTAATCTCATACAAAGTGACCAAACTGTTCCAAGCCTCTTTTGGAGTCTTGGCATCCTGTATGTGTGCAATCATGTTATCCTGTATGCTAACAGATAGCCAATACATTACCTTTCATGCTCCTTGATTCCATTCCTCATATGCTCTTAACTGGTCTGCAGTCCGATTCCTTTTGGTAATTGCGGAGCATTTTCATTCTCTCGTTCGATGTACTTCCAGTAGCCTTTTCCCATCAGGAAATTCTTCATTCTGAATCTCCAATCATGGAAGTTATTTTTGTTCATAAGCTGACTCATTCCATCTGTGTTTGCCATTTCTGCAGCAATTCACAACACCGCAAAACACTACAAGCAACACTTCTGCTTGGAAACTGTCATACTATGACGTGACAGTTTGATCTCAGAAAAACACAGTTTTCGTGTATCAATAGTACTAAGAACAATGTAGAGGAAATAGCCGACTTAGTAGTAAAGAAACTGAATGTTCAAGGGCCAAGGAACTACCCCAACAACCCAATGAGAGTACCCATGCTTAGAAGGTGTGTGCATTGTGGAGGTGATCATCCTTCTCATTTGTGCACTAGGGGAATAGTCCCACCACCAGCTTATGCTTACAATAGACCACCCGTCCTGGGCCCTCTACAATATTGTAGCATAGAACAAAAGTACACAAATCATAGCTTAGAAAACTGTCCTTACAATCGGCAGTCAAGACCAGTACAACCTCTCATGAGACCCTATGGATACTATCCAAGAGATCAAGGAGGTGAAGCCTTTAGATATCCCACATATCAGCAGTAGGCACCAACACCACGACCTTATGCTTATCAAAGTTACGCTCAACCACAACCGGTGTTGGGACAACAATCGTCCCATCCTCAGAATGTTGTCCCAGTGAAAATAGCTCAACCTGAAGAAAATCCTAAGAGAGCAATAGTCCCAGCCACGCCCTTGGCTAGTAACAAACTGTACGACTCATCGTATGACCATAGTAAAGGAAATTACTCCACTTATGGGAGCTCTATAATTGAATATGGACAATCTTACGAGCCATATGCATATGGCATGGAAGGATCAGATAGTTCTTACGGATATGAGCAGGATTATGTGTCATTAATGTATACTACCCCTAGAGCACCCATACCCTCCCGACCTATGACTAGACCATCTGCACCTAGAGGACCATGTTACAGATGCGGAGGTGATCATTTTATCAGAGAATGTACATTACCAAACCCACCACCACCACAGTGAGTTTGGGAAGGATACTGTAGTGATTGTGGTAAAGAAAACCTTTTCAGAGATTGCCCCAAGAACCCCAACAAGGTTAACTCGAATGTGCAGTTCAACATGATAGAAGTGATAGAGTCATCAGGGAGTGATAAGGAGTACAATGTGCCATTGAAAGCAATAACAAGAGCTAAAGCTAGAGAGACCCCAGAAAAAACTGGAGAGAATGATCAAGTTGATAGAGAAGTGAATATACCTACACCTCAAATAGTTGAAGACTTGGAAGAGCCTGGAAAAAGTATCACAAGTAAACGAACACAAAGATGGAAGAATCGTAGAGATAGGATGAAGGAAAAGAAACTACAACAAAAGAAGGAAAATGAAAAGAATGAACAAGTCAAGAAGAAAAACAGAAACTTGAAGGAGAAAACTAGAAGGGAAAGTATAAAAAAGGAGAGGTAGGATCAGTTTTAGCAGACCCCATGCCAGAAGAGTTAGCCATGTGGATTCAGGTGTAACAGGCACGAATCAGAGCAGGACCAACCATTGAACAACATGAAAAAGAATATCCTAGAGGTGACCTAGAGAAAGAAAGGTTGGAGATATGTAAAAAATTAATTGAAGTAGCCCAACAGACCGTAGAAAAACCTGTTCTTCGACTACCCAATTCACGAATTCCCGAAAAAGAATTCCAAGAGTGTGTCATCCCTAATGATCCCGAGAAAAGAAAGGAAGGCGACACATGTAATGGAAATTACTGTGAGGATAAAAGAGAAGGATCCATTGTCCCCAAAGTAGATGGGGAATGGCCTAAAGACTTGTGGGCAAGAGTCCAAGAAGATAGATGGAAGAAAGTGGAAGGAATTGAACCACCCTTTGAGGAGCTAGAAGCAGAAGGTGAATTGGAAGACTCAATACCTGAGCTGAATTCAGAAGGATTACAATTTGACAAGAGCGAAAAGGAGGATGACAGTGTGAAGGCTTTGCCAAATTACACAGGGGAATACGAACATAATTCTGAATTATACTGCATTCCTTGAATAAGGAAAAAAGAGCAGAACCCATCAATCCAAACATGTGACATCATATGACATCTTAGAAAGGTACCCTTGTACTCTGACATTGGAAGAACTTTTGAAGATAAAACCACATTTGAAGGAGAAGCTAACCAGTCAATTGGAGACCAAGGCAAAAGAGAAGGAGATGCCTGATGAAGTGACCACAGTCAAAATCCCAATCAATAAGGTTGGAGATTTCAACGAGGGAGATGAAGGAAACACATGCCTTCCAATTACTTATAGGGGTTACACCACTAAAGATATCTTAGATTCTGGAGCTGGAGTAGGAATCGTGACTAAAGAAATATGGGAGAAATGGGGAAAACCATCTTTAAGACCAACACACATGTAGATACAAATGGCAGATGGACGCACTGAACGACCCTTGGGATTATTGGAAAGAGTAACTTTTACTACCTGCGAAGTTGAATTCAAGCACACCTTAGCGATCTATCAATTTGAAAGGGCTAGCAATTATGAGATGATACTTGGAAGAACCTTCATGAGATAGCTGAAGGTAGTGCAAGATTGGGGAAAAGATGCTGTATACTTACAACATGAAGGAACCACGACGAGAATTAATCTCCACACATACACATATCAAGATGTTCCCCCCTTGCAATGGAATCCTATTCATAGGGAGGAGGACGAGTAGTCGATTCACAGTATAGGTTCAAGTAGCCAAACGTGGATGAACGAGGAAACTCATCTATGGATATGCCAGACAGCGAAAAAGGAAGAGGAAAGAAAAAAAGGATGGCAGCAAAGGCAAGGAGTCGCTAGGACTGTACAAGAGCCAGCTTACATGCCTAAAATATTCCTAGATGAAGAATTCGAACCTCATGGTTGGATGGAGATTTTAGCCACTCTCGATGTGTGTTTAAACAAAGAAGTGATAACCATGAATGAATGCATTGACAAGGAAGGATATGATGTAAGCCTATATGTGGTAGTTCTTCAAGAGGCGGAAGAAGGAGAAGTAATTGAAAAGGAATGGAAGGAGGATTATGAGAGCATTGAAATGGAGCAGGAACAAATGGAGGTAGAAAGTGGACATCAAAGAGTAAGTGTCATAACTAGTGAACTAAATCAAGAAATGACACAGGAAGAAGAGTTGGGATTAGATAAGGAGAAAACAAGCTTCAAGATCAATTTGAAGTGCCTACCCACTTCAAAAAATATGAAGTAGAAGAGAGGAAAATTGCTATCCAAATGCCAAAACGAGAAGCACAACCAGGAATAGCATATGACAACAAAGAACAGACCAAGAAAATATTAGTAATCTTGGAGGAAGGAGAAGAACGATGTACTTTTATAGGAGATGATGTCTCAATGGAAGAAGAACAAGAGTTAATACAACTCATAAGAGAATATAGGGATGTCTTTGCTTGGATATATAAGGATTTGAAAGGAGTAGATCCTTCTATTTGTGCCCATAGAATCCCTATGACATCCGAAACCAAACCTTCCAAACAAAGACCATACACATATAACGATGTGTACTCAGCAAAAATTAAGGAAGAGATAGATAAGTCGTTATATGCTGGGTTCGTTTATGAGATCGAACACATAGAATGGGTGTCACCTTTGGTGGTGATACCAAAAAAGAATGGCAAGTTAAGGGTATGCATTAACTTGAAAAAAGTAAATGCTGCCACCATAAGAGATAGTTACCCATTACCCATCACGGATCATCTTTTGGAAAGAGTGGCAGGAAGTTTATAGTTTTCTAGACGGCTTTTGAGGGTATAATTAGGTAGCGATTTCTCTTGAGGACCAACATATAACAGCCTTTGCAACTAAATGGGGAGTGTACGCCTTTAGGGTTATGCCTTTTGGTCTAACCAATGCCCTAGCCACTTCCCAAAGATTGATGTGCCATGTATTCAAGGAGTTCTTGAGAAAGAGCATGGAGGTATACGTGGATGATTTATGCACTTATTCAGCTATACGATCAGAACATATCCCTGAACTAGGAAAGATTTTTGCCAAATGTCGACAATATAGAGTATGCCTCAATCCAAAAAAGTGTGTCTTCATGGTTCGACAAGGAAAGATTTTAGGACACATTGTCTCTAAAAATGGAATTTCCAAAGATGAAGACAAAATCAAAGTGATTTTGGATTTGCCGAGACCAAAGACTGCTAAAGAAGTGCAAGCATTTATGGGACATTGCGGATACTACCATAGATTTATACACATGTATGCCATAATTGCTAGACCTCTTTATGCATTATTGTCTCAGTTTAATTGGACAGACGAATGTGAAAGGCCTTTAACGAATTCAAGAGTCGATTAAGTTAAGCACCAATCCTCCGAGTACCTAATTGGAATAAACCATTTCACATTCACGTAGATGCTTCCAAGTTTGCCATTGGTTGCATCTTAGCTCAACCTACGGATACAGCGAAGTTAAACCACCCTATAGCCTATGCCAGTAGACAATTGAATCAAGCGGAGTGCAATTATACCATGATTGAGAGAGAGGGTTTAGGGATGGTGTACGCAGTGAAGAAGTTTCGACACTACCTTTGGCAAACAAATTCAAATTCTTCATCGATCATCAAGCTCTACTGTACTTAGTCAATAAGCCTTGTAATACGGGACAACTAGTACGGTGGTTTCTATTGTTGATCGAATTTGACTTTGAAGTAGTAGTCAAGAAAGGGAATATGCACATTAGAGTAGATCACTTATCGAGAATGACACATGGAGAACCCCCCACAGGAGTACCGGATGATCTGCCAGACACTTACCTTTTTAATCTCGAAGTATGTCCACAATGGGCAGAAAAGTTAATCCCTATCCTCACTAATGGACCTAAACATGGGACGACACCAAACAGAAACCAAGACCTATGGAAGACTAAAAACTTTCATATCATCGCTGGAAGTTTATACCACCAAGACTCAAGTGGATTACTCATGAGATGTGTGGAAGAAGAGGAACAAGAAGTGTGGCTTCAAAAGGAACATGTAAATCAATGGAAAACTTATTTAAATGCGAACGGAACATGGAAAAAACTGAAGAGATTAGGCATATATTGGCCAACCATGCACAGGGATACACATAACTATGTATCAGCCTGCCCAACTTGTCAAGAATGAAATCCAGAAGAGAACTCTACCTTATGCTATTCCACAGTAGCACCAAGATGGAGCATGCCTCTGGTGAAATTCTTGAAGACCCAAGAGTACCCAGAAGGAGCCACTCTAGCAAGGAAACGTGCACTCACAGAGCAGAGCAAAGACTATGCTCTCATAGGAAAACAACTCTTCAAGCGAGGAAGAGACAATCATTTATGAATGTGAATTCATGAAGACGAGTATCTTGTTGTTCTAGAGATGCCACATACAGGAGTGGCAGGAGGACATTTTTCTGCAGATAAAACTGCAAACATGATTCTCTTTGTAGGAATGTGGTGGCCAACTCTACATCAAGATGCACCCACATATGTTCAACGATGTGACACATGCCAACGAACAAAATATCCCATTAGAAGAGATGAAATGGCGCTTAAACCCATGTGCCAGAGCCTTTACTAAATGGGGAATAGACTTCATAGGACCTATTAGCCCACCAGCTAAAGGATCCCATGCCAAGTACATAATCATAGCCACTGACTATTTGACCAAATGGGTTGAAGCCAAAGCAACCAAGAAAAACGATGCGAGGACTACAACCAAGTTTCTCTTTGAGAACGTTTTCACTAGATTTGGACTACCTATAGAAATTGTGAGTGATAGAGGCACACACTTTGTGAATGAAGTGATAGAAGCCCTACTGAATGAATTCTTAGTAATTCATAAGAAATCAACCCCATATCACCCACAAGCCAATGGACAGGTCGAAAGTTCAAACAAAATCTTGTGTACAGTCCTCACTAAAATTGTTAACAATGGTAGGTCTGATTGGGATAAGCAATTACATCATGCTTTATGGGCATTCCAAGTAGCCTACAAAACAGCCATAGGAACTACTCCTTTTAACTTAGTGTATGGACAGAATGCCATCTTGCCAATTGATTTCTTAGTACCCACTCTCAGAGTAGCAACAACTTACGAGTGGACTGGACATGAATTATCAGCTCAATTGGATCAAATAGAAAAGTTACACGAAACAAGGTTACAAGCTGTCGCAAGGATTTATGCTGCTAAAAGGCGACAGAAGGCATATTTTGATGCTCATATTAACGACAAAAACCTAAAGGAAGGAGATTTAGTTTTGGTCTATACTTTGAAGCAACATGCAAAGAAACTACAAAAAAGAGAATATGGCCCATTAATCATAAATCGTATATCTACAAGCGGAGCCATCAGCTTAGTAACCCTAGATGGAGAAGTATTGCCAAACTATATCAGTGGTTGCCGCATAAAAAAATATTTAGAGCCATTAACAGAAGAGATAATGTCACGACTAATAATGGGGAAAAATAGGCGCAAAGAGGAAGAAAGAATACGAGAAGAGGCCAGACAAGAACGCTGAACGAAACAAGAAACGAAAGGAGTGGATGAGAGAGAGAGACGAGAGATATCGACAAGGAGAGGAACTCATCCCAATGGCCAACTTTAGAGCCACTGAAAACCTAGGACAACAAATAAAGCAATCTAATTTGAACTTGAGTGCTGGAACAGAAGAATAGCACTTAGTGGACGCTCTCATTGACACAAGAGCAACCATAAGCTGTATCAAGTATTCGTTGACCCAGAAATTCAAGGAAGAATTACGCCCATCTAAGGCACAGCTAATTGGAATAGGAGGACAAATTACTAAATGCATAGGCGAGATCACCTTACCTCTACATCTCGGAAACAACACGATGAAAAAAAAACTCTAGTATGTCATGATCAGGACTTATTAGAAGAGCTCGTGTTAGGTCAAGATTGGATATATGAATATGAAGTGACTATTCAATTGGCCCTAGGATACATCTCGGCCAAGATAGGACATTGTGAGGTATTCAGCATGTTAGATGAACGACCGATCAAAGCCAAATGCATAGACCTGAGAGATCACTCAAATGAGCACTATGATGAATGTATGTTCACTCACACTATGGAAACCCCACCATCAAGTACTTCATGTGGGAATGCACCAAATCTTGCTTTCACACAATCTCCTAGTCCAGTAAATCACCAGATTAGTGCCTTATCCAATAAAAGCCTCAGTGAGGAACCAAGCACAAGAGGGACTAGTGAGCAAGACTATCAAAAACTTGCACACATTAGAATATACCCCATTCTTTACACTAGACAAACTTGGATCAGAAAAGATCAAGTGACAACATATCTTCAACAACAAAACTGGTCTTGACATCGAAAACAACAACAGAATAAGAATGGAAGTCACATTGGACACCCAAGTCCACAAAGGGTTATGAAGGTATGGATTCCGAAGAAGGTGATAGCCGCATAGCCCGCCCGAATGCAAATATGGATTCCCAAGTCATGTGTCCAAGTGACAATCATCAAAAAGGACAAGTCAAGACACAAGGAGAATCAGTACGATCTAAAGGTGAAACAACAGAAAACAAACAACTACAAGACAGAGCAGAAGTATAAATATGTAACAAAAATCATCGAACATCTATATGTGAGAAAGTATTGAGTGTCTTCTGAAACAGGTGCAATCCCGATGGTCAAAGAAATGACTAGTTCTTAGTGCACAGTGTAAAGTTTTACACAAATGAGGAGTCAAAATCTAAGTTGGAAGGTAAGCAACCTATGGCTAAAAGCATTCGCTTAAACGGGTTCTACTTTGGGAGAACTATGTGTTAGAAGTTGCAGGTGTCAAAGTCAACTTTACAAGAAGGCAGTTTCAGACATAGGTAGATTGTTTGGATCATTTCTCATAATCTACTTAAGCTTTTGAAGTGCTTTAACTTGGAGAAGGTGTTGCAACAGACTTTTCTATGAAATGACTTTCTTCATAGTTAGCTAAAATCTTGACAGATTAGTGCTTGTCTTTCAAAATTGGTTGGAGTTTAAAGTTATTCTTGATATAGAGGTGGTCTAACATCAAGGATAACTTGTTCTTTTGGAGATTAACACTCTCCATCAGTGGTATTAGAGCAGGATTTATTAGATTAAGGAAAAGGAATACCTCGACTACTGTAGATATACAAATTTCAAACCTTGAAGATTCAAAAGGATAAAGTGTGGAAGAAAGACTGAAGGGAGACACATAAAGGCAATCAAAAGGATCAGAAGGAGCAAACTTCAAAGCTAAGGTACATTCATTCCTTATAAGGATTAAAGATTTGACAGTACAAGCGAAAAAGGATGGGAGATAGTCTCCAAATTGAGAAGTTGGATAGAGAGAACTATCCAGCTTGGTCTATGAGAATGGAAGCTCATCTTATGAGCAAAGATCTCATGGGATACATCACAGGAGAGGAAGAAAAGCCAAGGTATGAAGTCTACATGGAACAACCAGATGGTTTCAAAGATCAAGTGTATCCAAATTATGTGTGTAAGCTCAAGAGAGCTTTGTATGGGTTGAAGCAGACCCCAAGGGCATGGAATTATAGGCTTGTAAAGTTCTTAAAGGAACTTGGATTTCAAGAATCAAAGGCAGATAGTAGCTTGCTAGTCAAAGCAAGTGAGGATGGATTTATTTATGTTTGTATTTATGTTGATGACATAATACTTATAGGAACAGATGACAAAGGTATACACATGATTAAGAAGCAGATGGAGAAAGAATTCAAAATCAGTGATTTGGAAAATTTGTCATTCTTTTTGGGACTGGAGATTTCATATACTCAACATGGAGTATATGTAACTCAAGAAAGGTATCTGAAAAATTTGCTAACCAAATTTAAAATGGAAGATTGCAGGATAGCACCAACTCCAATGGAAGTGAATCATAGATTGAGTAGATATGGAGGAGAAGAATTCAAAGATATGAAGCTGTATTGGAGTTTGGTGGGTAGCTTGATTTATGCTACATTAACAAGGCCTGACTTATCATATGCAGTTGGAGTTCTATCTCAATTCATGCATTGTCCTGGAAAGGAACATTGGATTGTAGGACAAAGAGTACTTAGGTACATCAAGGGCACACTTAAAGAAGGTTTGTACTATGGATTTACTTCAGATACAAGAGTTAAAATATACAGTGATGCAGATTGGGTAGGTAATTCTGATGATAGAAGACCAACACATGGATACTTGTGTTATGTGGGAGATAAGCTAATTTCATGGTGCTGTAAGAAGCAACATACAGTTCCTCTATCATCTACAGACGTAGAGTACAAAGGCATGGTAAAAGCTGCAAAGGAAGTAATATGGTTAAAGACTCTTATGAAGAGTTTTGATATTGTTTAGAGTACTCCTATCATTTGTGGAGACAATATGAGTTCTTTATATTTGGCAGCAAATCCTCTATTTCATGCTAGAACTAAACATATTGAGATTCAGTATCATTTTTTGAGAGAGAAGGTTGTTGATAAAGAAATAGAAGTTATGCATACTCCTACAAAATATCCACTTGCAGATATGATGACAAAAAGTTTGGATGGACCAAAGTTGCACTGGTTTAAAGATATGGCAGGAATAAAAAAGATGTAGGTAATCACAATTGATGATTGAGGGGGAGCTGTTGGAACAAGACTATCAACAATTGGTGATTATATGAAGCTTAGAAATGAAGATATGAAGAAAAAGATTGAAGTCCAACTTCATGAAGTGAAGTGAAGATTCAAGAAGAAAAGTTCTTTAAACATATGTACATTAGTTTTGTAAATACTTCAAAATACTTGAAGTAATGACGAATCAATACTCATATGTATATATATATATACATGTAGATGGTCGTATTAGAAGTGTGAGATAAAATATAGATAAGAAAGAGATGAATAGATGATGAGTATTGAGTGTATCATCCATCAGATGTATAATGAGTTGAATAGAAAGAATGTTCAGAGAATTGCGCGTTGATCTTTTCTCTAGTTCTCCTTTTGTGTTTGATTATATCAGAAATCCTCTTGTGTTTGATTATATCACAAATCCATAGTAAATCTATCTATGGTTAAAGTTTAAGAGTCTAATTGCAAACAGGCTGAGAGAATTTTGTGTAGGAACATCTATATGTGAGAAAGTATTGAGTGTCTCTTGAAACAGGCGCAATCCCGATGGTCAAAGAAATGGCTAGTTATCAGTGCACAGTGTAAAGTTTTACACAAATCAAGAGTCAAAATCCAAGTTGGAAGGTAAGCCATCTATGGCTAAAAGCATTCCCTTAAACGGCTTCTAGTTTGGGAGAACTATGTGTCAGAAGTTGCAGGTGTCAAAGTCGACTTTACAAGAAGGCAGTTTCAGACATAGGTAGATTGTTTGGATCATTTCTCATAATCTACTTAATCTTTTGAAGTGTTTTAACTTGGAGAAGGTGCACAAATGTTAGGCAACACATTCTACAAAGTTTCATCAGAAACTTTACACAAATGCTTAGTCAATGAGTGAGTAATGTGGAGTAGACTTTTCTGTGAAATGACTTTCTTTACAGTTAGCTAAAATCTTGATAGATTAGTGCTTGTCTTCCAAAATTGGTTGGAGTTTAAAGTTATTCTTGGTATAGAGGTGGTCTAACATCAAGGATAACTTGTTCTTTTGGAGATTAACAATCTGCATCACTTTGGTCACTAGTCTGATGATTGTTGTAGCCCGTGTGTTGAGATGGAGCTGTGACTTGCTAAACTTGTTTCCCTGTATGTATTCCATCATTTTTTATCCAATCACTCATGATTGTTAGCTTACTAAGTTAATTAGAGTTCCCCAAAAGGAATTAACTTCAATTGCTATTGTGCTCAGAGAATTGTTCAAAACACTGAACATGTGTAATAACAAAAATAATAAGTTTTTTATTCTTGGATCAACTCAAACATATATGTTTTGATCCATCAATTAGTGGATCATCTTCCAAGCAACATATATAATTGTTTATGCTCATTAGCAAGCTAAAGAGGCCCACTACAATCTCTAGCAATCATTCTTAGCAAGTGTGAAGCAAGATCTAGCTACCCCACTTCATCTCTTGTGACTATCCACCATCTCCTCCAACTATGGTATCAGAGCGACAACAATAAAGATGGGAGATGGATTTCCATCCTTCATTCATAAATTGGACAAGAACAACTACTGAGCATGGTCACTAAGGATGCAAGCCTACCTTCAAGGGAGAAGTCTATATGGATACATCTCAGGAGATGAACAGATGCCAATCTTTAGGAGCAAGCATCAACCTACAAGGGAAGAGCAAGAGATGTTGACCACATGGTGTGCAAAGGATGCTCTTGCCAGGTCATATCTACTCAACTCAATCTCTAATTTCTTGTTGCCATGTGTTAGGAATTGCAAGACCTCCCAAGAGACTTGGGAAGTACTCTCATCATATTTCTCCTCAAACACAAGAGCTAGCAAGAATCAATTATGGATGGAATTTACAACCCTAAAGAAACAACCAAAGCAAGGAGTTGCTGACTATGTAACCAAGATGAAAGATGTGGCTGATCAGCTTGCAAGCATTGGAGAGGAGATAGAATAACACATATTGATGCCGATCATTAACAGAATTAAGGCGGATGACAAGTGGGAGTCCTTCACCACAACAATGGATCTCTACATGGATATGCAAATACCTGTCCTCAACACCTTGATGGGGCAAATCTTCACCCACAAGATAAAGCTCAATGGAAATGGTGACAACTCAAGAGGTAACCAATCTTCTACCCTTTATAGAGATAAAAATAAATCTAAGGATAAAGGTAAAAGCAAGAAGAGTGAAGAAGAAGCTAGTACCTCTTAAGATAATTATGCAAGAAGAGGAAGAGGTGCTAGAGGAAGGTGTGGAGGAGGAAAGCAAGGCAGGGGGAGACCCTACAACAACTCATCATGCAAAATATGTGGTCTTAACAATCACACTACAGAAGAATGCTTCAAGAATACAAGGAACCAAAGGGAAGAGGCTTCCATAGAGGTAGCTATGCACAATCCAGAGGCAGATACAACAATGGTGGAGGCAACTACAACCATAAATACAATCAAGGCTAAAACAAAAACAACTATCAAGGAGGCTTTAAAGGAAGAAGGGACTACAACAACTATAGTAAAGACAAAGAAGACTCATTACTTATCATGAAAATGACATCCAAGCAAGGTAGATGGTGAGCATCTTTTCTACATTGATTCAAGTTGTTCCAATCATGTGGCTGGAAATGTAGCTCTATTATCTGATCTTGAAGAACCCAAAGGGAAGCATGAAGTACAAACAAGTGATGATACTAAACAATCAGTCAAGCAAATTGGAAATGT
Organism: Ceratopteris richardii; assembly: GCA_020310875.1. Classification (NCBI taxonomy): domain Eukaryota; kingdom Viridiplantae; phylum Streptophyta; class Polypodiopsida; order Polypodiales; family Pteridaceae; genus Ceratopteris; species Ceratopteris richardii. The sequence goes on along the minus strand of CM035416.1, from coordinate 132,273,642 downwards.
CAAAATATCTGATGGTAGCATGAACCTTTTGAGTAAATTTTTGTATGTGCCAACTATAACCAAAAACCTAATTAGTGTTGGGTAGATTCTTGAGAAAGGTTTACATATTCACTAAGCATGGAGCATATGTGAAGGACCCCAAGAAGGCTTCAAAAGAATGGCCAAAGGTGAGAATTCAGGTAGATTATTCACATTTGAATTGAAGACACAAGGAACATAACACTATTGAGTTATAGAGATCAAACCTTATCTGAGTTAGAAATATGGCACAAAAGGCTAGGACACATAGGAGAAAGAACTATGAAGCAAATGTGCAGGGATCAAAGTGTGCTTGGCATTCCCAATGTGACCAAGCAACATATGATATACAAATGTGGAGCATGTCAATTCGGCAAAGATCACAAGAAACCATTCAATAGGAGAGGATACATCCATGAAGACTATTTGAAGCTTGTACATATTGATGTGTGTGGACCTAGCAAAGATCCATCCATCTCAGGTTCAAGGTACTATGTGTCATTTATTGATAATTACAGTAGATGGACAATTCTTTATTTCATGAAACATATGAATGAAGTATTTACATGTTTCAAGAAGTACTTGGCACTAGTTGAAAACCAAACAGGAAGAAGTTTGAAGAGGATCAGATTTGATGGAGGTGGTGAGTATTTTTCACATGAGTTTGATTCATTTCTATAGGACAAAGGCATAAAGAGGGAAGTAACAACGAGATACACTCCTGAATTGAATGGAGTGGCAGAGAGAAGGAACATGTTACTTATTGAAGCTACTAGGTCTATGTTAAATGAGAAGAAGTTACCTAATTATCTATGGGTAGAGGCTGTTTCGAAATCCTCATTGCACCATTGAAAAATATTTGGCTCCATTGCTTACACATCCCCTCACAAATAAGAGGAAAGCTTGATCCTAAAGCTAAGAAATGTATATTTATTGGGGATCCAAATCAAAAAGGGTATAGACTATACAGTCCCACTAACAAGGCATTTATGGCTAGTAGGGATGTAGTGTTTGATGAGAGTAATTCATGGTTTGATGATTGTAGGAAAGTGAAGGTACCATATGATTTGGAAAATTAATTTCCAACCCTCACACAAGAAGATCAACCATTGGTAGAAGATACCAACTCAGAAGATGAAGAGTAGATTGACTTCAAGGCTTGGAAGTCAAGAGGCAAGGTGAAGATCAAGCAACTAGAAGACATACCAAAGTCTTCAAATCAAGCATTAAGGAGATCACAAAGAGAAAGTAAGAAGCCCATAAGGTATGGATATGATACATCTTTAGTCACCAAGCACTCTGTGTATATCACTAAAGACTCTATGCCAGAAGAGCCTTCTTCATTTGAAGAGGCTAGGAAGAAGAAATAATGGAGAGAAGCTATGCAGGAAGAAGTGGAAGCATTACAAGAAAATCACACTTGGGATCTAGTTCCCAAGAAGCTAGACATGAAGGTAATTGGTTCAAGCTGGATATACAAAATAAAAAAGAACTCAGATGGCTATATAAACAGGTACAAGGCAAGGTTAGTGGCAAAAGGATTTGCCCAAACACATGGAGTATATTATGAAGAAACATTTTTACCTGTGCCAAAGATGCCAACAATCCGGGTTTTGGTAAGTCTTGTTGCTTCTAAAAATTGGAATTTATATCAGTTAGATGTTAAGAATGCATTCTTAAATGGATTGATATCTTAAGAAGTGTGTATAGCACAACCATGAGGGTTTGAAGATGAAGATAAATCAGGTTATGTATGCAAGCTTAGGAAGGCACTCTATGGTCTCAAGCAAGCTCCTGGAGCTTGGAACCATAGACTTGTTACTTATTTGTAGGAACAAGGCTTTGTGGCAAGAAAGGCACATTCTTCTTTGTTTGTTAAGAAGAACAAATCAGAAGTTATCTACTTATGTGTCTATGTAGATGATATGATTATTACAGGGAATGATGCTAATGGCATCAAGCTAGCCAAGGCTCAATTAATGAAGGAATTCAAAATCAGTGATCTTGGTTTATTAACCTACTTTCTTGGCTTAGAGTTTGTGTATACAGATTCTAGTATATTTATCACTCAAAGGAAGTACATACATGATATTTTGGTAAAGTTAAGATGGAGAACATGAAAATTGCAAGTACTCCTATAGAACTCAACCATAAATTTAGTTCACATGAAGTTGAACTAGTTGATGGTGTTATAGGTTATCAACAACTTGTGAGAAGCCTCATTTATGCTACTCTAACAAGAGTGTACATTACTTATGCAGTAAGTACATTGGGCTTGTTTATGCATGCACCAAGGAAGCCTCGTGGAATATTCAAAGAGGGTGCTTAAGTATCTAAAGGGTACAATGAATGAAGGGTTGTTCTATCCCTTCACTTCTGACATAGATATAAAGATGTATTCTGATGTAGATTGGGCTGGCTCCAAGGATGATAGGAGGGGCACTTCAGGGTACCTATCCTTTGCAGGTTCAAAGCTTATATCTTGGTCATCCAAGAAACAACCAATTTTGGCCTTTGTTGGAAGAAGTAATTTTTTGAAGCATTTTTGATGGAAAACAATTGTAAAATGCCAAAAAACTTGTAAAAATATTTATGCAACTGATGTAAAAATAAGGAAGAGTCTTTCTTATGTAGAGTAGAATCTTATGTTATTTTTCTAGAATTTTTGGAAACTCCTAGATAGCATATTTTGAGACTAATAGAGGAAAGGACCAAAATTCAAGTATGAAAAGGGACACTTGAAAATGTATAAAAGACAATTTCCTCTATTATGAGAGGGTTGGTTATTTGTTTACATGCTATCCAAGTGAAGAGAGAGTTTCCTACTGAAAATCGTGTTTCTCCCATTTGTGTGGTTTCATTGATTTGTTGAGTCTATTCTTTGTGTATCCATGGAGATTTGTGAGTTTCTATTGTGTTTTCTGTTGAATGTGTATGAAAAGAGCTGAATACTGATGTGTTGAGTGAGAATTTGATGAAGAATGGTGCTGGAGATGAAAATCTTCTGTTTTCACAGAATCGCGATTGTCTCGTCTGGATGGTACATGTAACTTTTTTGAGTTTTGACTTCATGGTTGTATTCTGCTGAGAAAATGACATTTTTTAGACACCAAGATTATTGAAAATGATGGAGTATTGCTCAAGATAATCCAAACCCTAGAAATTCCTCTTCATCTTCACCATTCTCAGAAATCCAGCCATTTTCCTCTTATCTCTTGGATTCTATCATCTAGAAGGGGTTGTGGTCTCTTGTATACTTCAGGGATTGACAAATAAAGGTGTATTGTTAATTCTTTATGCTAAATGATTGGAGAGGACAAGTCCAAAGGTCAATAACAAACATTTTTTGGCGACGTTGTCGGGGAGTATATCAAAAGCTTCATTGAAGTTGGACCTTGCTGGATCTTCTATTGTTGATGGTATTGAACACACGGAAAAGGTAATACTCTTTAATCAAGAAATGTAAACATGAAAAGGTAGATTTCTTTGTTTGTCTTTTGGGAAAAGAAAGCAATAGATAATCTTTTGAGAATAAGAAGTGTTGAAATTTTTGCAAATTGATAGTTGCTCATATCATTTTTTTGAAGTAAAGTGCAGGTGTGTGAAAAACTGAATCAAGAAAGCTCATGATAAGGTAAAATGTGTCTATTCTTGCATTTGTAGAGTGCTTTTTGATCAAGTACTAATCAAAATTGTTGATCTTGGGAAGATGACAAGATTGCATTAAGGAAAAGTCAAGTTAAGTAGCTAGATGCAAGAAGATAAGATCCATTTGTAGCCAAGTCAAAGTAATAATCTTGAGAAAAGCTGAATTGCATCTTGAAATGAGAAATGTTTGAGTTTATCTTTGCAAAAATTGACATTTGCATTTCTTAACATAATTTTTTTTGGGAAATTTTACTCATAAACTGTTTTGATAGCCAAAGCATAGGAGAGTATAACCAATCAAGGAACACAGGATCAATAGATCACCAAACAAGAAACCCTAAGTGAAGTGTTTACCTTAATTTAGGGAAAAATACTAAAAAATTCATAAAATACATTAAAACAATCAAACAAATTTCTTTTCTCCTTAGAAAGTTGGACTGAAGCTTTGTTGACAAGAGTGGAAGAGACCAGGTGGTAAGAAAAAAGAAAATTGCAAAAAAACTAGAAAATTAGAAAAAACACGATTCTCTGCACAGGATCACGATTTTTTGGATAATTTTGTGATTATGATGTAAAATTACAAGCAACAGTTGAACTAGAATTGGTAAAGGGTACTAAAGGGAAACAAGAGAAAAGAAGACTCAAAATTGCAAAAATCAGGAAGTACAGAAAAAATACGATTCTCTGCACAAAATCGCGATTTTTTGTAAGAGAAATTTTTTTGGGAAGTTTGAGTATAATTGGGTTTTTGGAGAAAGGTAATTGTAAGAGATCTCATTGAGTTGAATAAGTGAAGGAAGTCAAGCTCAAAAAACTCAGAGAGGATTGAGTATCAAGTGGAAGAAGTTGAATAGAGGCACAAAATCGCGATTTTCACCAAAAGCTAATGGGAGTGATTAATCATGAAAAATTAAGAATTGAGGATTAAAAGCTATAAAGTTGTTGGAGATTGAAATTGGACAAGTGAACAAGTGAAAATCAGTGGAAATTGCACAAAATCGCGATTGTGTGGACACTATAAAAGTCTGGAATTTCGGAAAAAGGTCATTTTTTGAGTGAGAGAGAGAGAGAGCAGGAACAGGATCGCGATTTTCTGCAGCCAAAAGTTTTGGAGAGTCTTTGAATCAAGCAAGCAAGGTAAGGGCCTTAATACCATTCTTTTTGCATTTCTCTAAATTTTCATGATCATTAAGCACAGAGAAGTAGGAAATAACTGAGAAGCACGGAATTGCGATTTTTGATTTTTGAAATTTCGATAAGAAAATAAAAGATTTTAGAAAACTCTTTCATTGCATGTTAGAAAATGGTTAAGGCGATTCTATAGAAGAAATAAAAATTTGAAAATCAATACCTGGAAAAATTTTCAAAAAAATTGAACAGAATTGCGATTCTGTAGTCAGACACAAAATCGCGATTCTCTGAACAAAGAACAAAATCGCGATTCCCAGAACACGTTTTTCATAAGAAAATCGTGTTATTTACGATTATGAGCAATCACGATTATCTGGAAACAGAATCGTGGAGAACACGATTTTGAGCACAAAATCGTGGAAAACACGATTCTAGTCACAGAATCGTGGAAAACACGATTTTGAACACAAAATCGTGGAAAACATGATTTTAATCACAGAATCATGGAAAACACGATTTTGAGCACAAAGTCGTGGAAAACACGATTTTATTTACAAAATCGTGGAAAACACAATTTTAGTCACAGAATCGTGGAAAACACGATTTTGAGCATAAAATCGTGGAAAACACAATTTTAATCACAGAATCGTGATAAACACGATTTTAATCACAAAATCGTGGAAAACACGATTTTGAACACAAAGTCGTGGAAAACACGATTTTGAGCACAAAATCGTGGAAAACACGATTTTGAACACAAAGTCGTGGAAAACACGATTTCATTTACAAAATCGTGGAAAACACGATTCTAGTCACAGAATCGTAGAAAACACGATTTTGAGCACAAAATCGTGGAAAACACGATTTTAATCACAAAATCGTGGAAAACACGATTTTGAACACAAAATCGTGGGAAACACGATTTTGAACACAAAATCGTGGAAAACACGATTTTAAGCACAAAATCGTGAAAAACACTATTTTAATCACAGAATCGTGATAAACATGTTTTTATTCACAAAATTGTGGAAAACACGATTCTAGTCACAGAATCGTGGAAATTAATTAAATGATTCTTAGGTCTGGTAACAAATTATACACACATTCCAAGCAAGACTTGGGAAGGAAGGAAATAGAGCCAGTGGTAGGGGAATTGCAAGAAAAAGATTTAGGGCAAGAAAACAACATGGAAAATTTAAATGAAACAAATGAGTCCACAGAAACTGGGGATTATAGAAACATCGTCAAATATATGTACACAAATAGGTTTGGAACCTATGTATATCAGGATGGAATGCATAAGTTTCTCATTAGATTGAGAAACTTAGAAGTTCCCCTGAACATAACACCAGTAGCTCAATTCAAAGATGGTAGATATGAGGATAGGCAAGGATGTGTATACATCTTCTCACAAGACCCAGAAAATTCAAATGACTTAGGGCAATGTGCTGACAAGAGACCTTGGGAACAGAACCTAGGGCAATCAGACTTGCCAAGGCCACATGAAACTCATAGTAATGGTGAGCAACAACAAGGTAGAAGAACACATACTTCCCCAAATCCTTTTGAAAAGGAACCAGAAGCATTTAATGAATTTCCACTAAGAAGAAGACATCATTGGTAATATCAGGGTAGAATGCTTAGACCATATCAAGTAGCCAAATGCATGAAAAATCAATATGAAGGATATTCTGATCCTCATGCTCATGCAGCAGAATTTAGGCAATTAATTAGAGCTGAAGAAGTAGAGGATTACAAAGTACAATTTGAAGCATTTGGTCTAACCCTAACAGGACCAACATTATCTTGGTTCATTCCCTTGAGAAAGGAAATGTTTCTAGATATTGAATCCTTCCTAGAAGCTTTCATTGGGGAATTCTCAAAGACTGGAATAAAACATAGCACAGCCATATTGATACATAGCTTTAAACAGCAAAAAAATGAAAATGTCAGAGAGGCAGCCAGGAGATTCAAGCAGTACATTGACAGATGTCCCAGAGAAGAAGTACCTTCCATGGCAAGATAGGTATCCCTATTCATAGAAGGATTAAGAAGTGCCCAATTAAGAACCCTAGTATATTATAGGAGATGCCCTGACCTAGGTGCATGTGTAAAAGAGGCAATAGACTTGGAAGATAACAGAGGCCAAGACCTATTAGCATTTGACCAACCTAGAACATATGAAGATAAAATCCCACCAGTAGAAGAATTGGCTCAAGCCATTGCTAAAGCCCTAGAAGTCAGCACTAAAACCAACTTGATAAATACCAAGATAACAACAAATAAAAAATGCTATAATTGTGGAGAAAACCATTTGGTACAACAATGTCCATATCAAAAACCACAACACTTGCAAGAACAAAAAACACTCAAATATTGTACACTAGAGAGGAAATGGGCAAACCATACTAGAGAAGAATGTTTCTACAACAAACAACCCATTAAAGAGAGAGATTATGCAAGTCAAAGAGAATCTGGATATAGTGAGCAACCAAGACCTATACTTGGGCAGCAACCTCCATTACCAACAAATGTGGTACCAGTTAAATACACACCAATAGAGGAGGGAAATTCAAGAATAAGATCACCATACAAGGAAGATTATCAATGGAATGAAGGATATCAGGAAGAATGGGAAGGATATGAACTGAGAGAACCAGAACTACAAGCCCTAGATTTGGGAAATCGGAGAATTGAGATGGATACATCCACATTCATGTATATAACCAATAATTATATGTCCAATCAAAAACCTCAATTCAAAGGGGGATCAAAGATAACTTGTTATAGATGTGGGGGAGAACATTTCATTAGAGACTGTCCACAACCTCCTACATTAAGAATAGAGGGAGTCTATTTTAAGGATTGTGGCAGGGAACATTTAATAAAGGATTGTCCAAGAAATCCTCAAAAACAGCAAAACACATCTAATAACATACCACTGAAAATAGTCAACATCATGGAGCAAGAAGAATTGAGTGACATTGACCAAGTGACTATAAATGCCATAACAAGGGCACAAGCTAAACAACAAGAAACAACTAAGGAACAAAATGAAGGATCAGTTTCAAAAGTGAAGAAAAATAGACAAAAAGGGAAATGGGAAAGAAAAAAAAGAATGGGTAAAAACTTGGAAGAGGAGAATAGGGAACAGTCAAACAGTACTTCCTCTCAAAAGACACAAACCGAGTCAGAGATAAGAAATTCACAGAGTGTGGACACCTTGATAAAAGCATACAATGGAAGAATTCAAGAGGGACCAAGTCCTACAGATCATGTAATGGCTTATCCTATGCCAGACTTAGAACATGAAAGGATGCAGAATTGTAAACAAATCATACAGGAAGCACAACTCAAACTAGGGGAAGTAGACAATTCTCAAAAAACAGTTGAGGAATCTAAGGCAACAAGAACAAGAGGAAATATTAATCAGGAAGAAAATCCACAAATAACATTTCAGGTGAATATAGATAAACAATACACAATTCTATTCACTCCACATTGGAAGAATTGATAAAACAGAATCCTTACTTACAGAACAAAATGAAAAAATGGGAAACAATACCAGAAAATCTTCATCCACAACTACAGGAATTGGAGGAATTGTGGTATATTCCCATTGATAAGATAGGAGGATATTGTGAAGGAGAAGAAGGAAACTCAACCCTAAAAATACAATTTGGTAAAAACCATGCCAAAGCTATTCTGGATAGTGGATCAGGAGTGGCCATTATGACTAAACAAACTTGGGAAAAATGGGGAAAAAATGAATTAATACCCACCAAAATGAGATTGCAACTTGCAGATGGACACATAGAAAAACCCCTAGGAATATGGGAAAAAGTCATTGTGGACATATGTGGAATAGAAATAGAACATACCTTTGCCATAGTTGAATTTCCACAATCCACTTCATATGAAATTATCCTAGGAAGACCATTTATGAGACAAATGCAAATTGTGCAAGATTGGGGTAATGATTGTCTGTACCTTCAGAGTAAAGGAAGAATAACCAGAGTGAACCTAAGAAATGGGCATTATTGTGACATATCTCCTCAAGAATGGTATAAAATACATCAAAATCAAGAATTAAGTGAAGAATCAGAGATGGAAGACCATAATGAAATTGAATCATCACTATGGAAGTGAAATATGATAAGAAACCTCACTATTAGAAAAAGAAGATTGAGAAGAGCAGATTGTGTAGAAGGAAGAAAGATACAAGATGAGAGCTATGTACCACAAGAATTCAAAGATGAAGAATTTGAGCCCTATGGGTGGAACCAAATTTTGGCTACCATGGATCTGGCCAGTGATGAGTATGTAGGAGTGGAATTTCAAAATGAAGAAGGGTATGATGTTTTTCACATTGGAATACAAATGATAAAGGTGTCAAAAACAGAGGAGGACCAAGAGGAGGAAATAATATTAAAAAAAGGGAAAACACAATATTTGGAAGAAGTAAAAGCTGAAGATGCAATAAAAGATAAAATCTCAGGCAAATATAAGAAAAACAAACACAAGGAAATAGAAGAAAACCAAGAACATGAGAAAAAGGAGAAAGAAACAAACAAAGATCAACAGTTTGATGTACCAGCAAATTTTAAGACATATGAAGTAGAAGACAGATTACTTCTAAAAATAAAACCAAAGAGAGGAAAGAAGAAAGGGGAGGCTTATGATAATGAGGAACAAACTAAAAAGGTTATGATCACTCAGGAAGTGTGGAGAATGAGTTCTCCTATGCGCAACGGAAGTGGATAGTGAACCCTTGTATGTCCACCACTTGGACAAACATCTGCACCTTAGATAGCTTGCTGCTCTCAACACAAAACTCAAATGGACTTGATACTTTAGTCAATCCAAGTAGACAAAGAGGCTTTCTAACAAGCTATAAGTGACTTAATTTGGACACATTCTGATTAGGAAACACAACTATCAAAGGTGAACTACCTGTCCACACAGGTATGCTGAAGAACTGAGCTTCACTCTCGGACTGATAGCTCTCTAAATATATATCCTTTGAGAAAGATATTTGGTACAGAGAACGTAGACACAAATAGCTTTCCAACAAGCTAAAAATAAAGTAATTTGGAGGAGGTTTTATTAGGAAAATCAACTCATCAAGATAGACCACCTGCACACATAAGTACACTATAAAACTGGACTTTACTCTCTAACAGATAACTCACAGAATATGAATGATCTGAATGAGATATTTGAGACAGTGAAAGTAGATGCCAAGGGCTTTCCAACAAGACAAAAAGCATGCAATTTGGATATGTTTTGGTTGGGAAACTGAACCGACAAAAATAGACTACCTATCTACACAGGTATACTAAAAAATTGGACTTCACTCTTTCACTGATATCTCACAACCTACATAATTTTTCAAAGAGATATTTGATATGCAAAACGTACATGAGATAAGCTTTCTAACGAATGTTTAAACGCACAAAATGGTTACATATGCACTGAGATATGAGCTCTGCAACAAAGCTGTGTACAAACTGACGTGCGGCGGGAAAACCAAAATGACAAAATGGCTAGATCCGACTACTGGGAGATCTTGCCTCTTTCTCTCCTTATTTTGAATGTGCTCCCACTTCACTTTTATAACCAATGAGCATGTGAAGAAGTTTGTGCCTCCTTCTTAACTCACCACTTTCTCCACTACATGCTACTAACTACAAGGCAAGATATTGTATCTCTTACTCATCATGAAGTTTTGACTAGACTTTTTCTTTTCTTATTTTTTCCTTTTTTCCTCTACTTTTCCTTTATCTTTATATTTGGTAAATTTATCCAAGCATGGCTCATATGAAAATGAGCTTGTACATTTATCTTCAGCACTCCCCCTCAAGCTCATTTGGGAGTTATCTTCATCCATGTCCTGCAAATTTATCACATCCTTGAAGCCTTTGAGTTTAGAAGCATCCAAGAACTTTGTAAAAATATCTGCAACCTGCTCTTTGGTTCTAATGAACTTTATCTCCACATCTTTGCTAAGCACCTTCTCCCTTACATAATGGTAGTGGATCTCTATGTGCTTGCTCCTTGCATGAAACATAGGATTGCTTGCCAAGTAGATACTTGACATGTTATCACCATATATAGGGATGGTTCCAACTTGCACTCCAAGATCAGCCAAAAGCTTTTTAATCCACATTGCTTCACATGTGGCAAATGCTAATCCTCTATATTCAGCCTCCATAGATGAAAGTGCAACAGTAGGTTGTTTCTTTGAGCTCCACGTGATAGGTTTGCTTCCTATCATGAACACATAACGTGAGGTTGATCTTCTATCTTCCTTTGAGCCTGCCCAATCAGCATCACTAAAGCCTTTGACCTGCAATTCTTCATCAAACTTGTAAAACAAAGCATGATTAACTGTATGCTTTATGTATCTCAACACTCTCTTGGCTGAATTTAAGTGTTCACTTGTTGGGGCTTGCATAAACTGAGAAAGTACACCAACAACATAAGACAAATCAAGTCTTGTAATGTTTGCATAGATCAATGATCCTACAATGCTTTTGTATGTCGTTACATCTTCCAATGGTTCTCCATCATTTGAACAAATCTTTGTATTTGTGTCCATGGGTTGAGGGAGTGGTTTGCATTCACTCATTCCAAATCTGAAAAGAACATCCAACAAGTACTTCCTTTGCATCAAGTAGATGCCACTCTTTCCATAAACAACTTCAATTCCTAAAAAATATTTCAGCTCTCCAAGATCTGAAATTTTAAACTCCTTACCAAGCTTCCTTTTGATATCTTTAATCCTTGTAACATCATTTCCTGTTATGATGAGGTCATCGACGTATATGCAAATATATACCTCTCTATTTTCTTCCTTCTTCATGTACAATGAAGGATCTACACTACTTGGGTTGTATCCACACTTAGTTAGATACTCTACCAATCTCTGATTCCATGCTCTTAGTGCTTGCTTGAAGCCATAAAGTGCCTTCTTCAACCTGCAAACAAAATCTGGATGGTTTTCATCTTCAAATCCAATCGGTTGACTCATGTATACCTCTTCTTGTAGTTCTCCATTAAGAAAAGCATTTTTTATGTCAAGTTGATATAATGGCCATCTCCTTGAAGCACCAATTGCTATTAAGGTTCGGATAGTTCCCATCTTTGCAACGGGACTGAAAACTTCATCATAATCTATGCCTTGTGTTTGTTTAAATCCTTTGGCAACTAATCTAGCTTTATATCTAGCTAGTGAACCATCAACATTCCTCTTTACTTTAAACACCCATTTGTTTGGAACAATCTTCATACCTTCTTTCTTTGGCACTAGCTCCCATGTGTGATTATCTTTGAGAGCTTTGATCTCCTCTTTCATAGCTTGCTTCCATTCCTTTTGTGTGCAAGCTTCTTCATATGTCTCAGGCTCTTTGTCTTTGATAACCTGCATCATGTATGCAAAATGTGTCGCCATAAAACTATCATAAATCAACCTTTGAGTTGGATACCTTGTCCTTGAAGATATTCTTTCATTGCCTTTAGAGAGTTGCTTCTTTAACCTATTTAGCTTTACCATCGGAGTGATTACCTCTTCATATTCTTCTTCACTTGCATCTACCTCACTGTTTGGAGTAGCACTTGCATCTTTGGCTCTACTATGAGCTGAATTTGGAGACAAAGAATGGCTCCCTCCATGTTGAACATTCTTCACTTGATGTAGATGCCTCTGGACCTGAAGCCTTTGTGCTTGATTGTTGAACTTCTCTTTGATTTGTTCCTGCATAGTCATCACAATCTTCTTCAAGAATCTTTTCCTTTCCTTTATCTTCATACCATGGTCTTAGTTCATCAAAGACCACATCTTGCGAGACTCTTAATTCCTTTGTTCTAGGGTTGTAACACTTGTATCCTTTTTGCTCCGTCGAGTAGCCGATGAAAATGCATTTTTCTGATCTTGGTTCCATCTTTGTTCTAACTTCTTGTGGAATGTGAACAAAGCAAACACATCCAAAAACTTTGAGGTGTGTAAGATCAGGTTTCTTACCGGAATATACCTCTTCTGGAGTCAAGTGATGTATTCCCGATGTTGTGCACCTATTCATCAAGTAAATGGCGGTTGTGGTAGCTTCAACCCAATAGTACAATGGTACCTTCATCTCGTTGAGCATGCATCTTGCAATGTCAGCAATTTGCCTATTTTTCCTCTCAGCTACTCCATTTTGTTGTGGTGTATACCTACAAGTGAATTGTCTTTTGATCCCATTCTCTTGTAGAAAATCTGAAAATTCTTTGGAGAAGTATTCTTCTCGACCATCAGACCTTAAGGTTTTGATAGACCTTCCTGTTTCCTTTTCAACTTCAACTTTGAATCTTTTGAATATAGAAAACACCTCTGATTTTTGCTTCATACAAAACAACCATACTTTTCTTGAGTGATCATCAATGAAGGTGACAAAAAATCTATTACCAGCCATTGATGCCTCTTGGGTTGGTCCCCATACATCCGTATGTATCAAGTCCAAGACATTTGGAGCCACATAATTGCTCCTGTTGAATGGCTGCCTCGTTTGCTTTCCTAGTTGACAAGCTTCACATAACTCATGTAGTCCAATGAGACCTCTTACCACTTCATGTTTGCTCATGTCCTTCAGCTTTGGAATGTTGATGTGTCCTATTCTTTTGTGGCATAATTCCAGCTCTGAAATCTTCTTGTTCCCACATTGAATGTACATGACCTTTCCATGTGGATGTTGGACATCCAAAGTGAACATCCTTCCTTCTCTTCTACCTCGAGCAATGACCTTAAAGCCTTCTTTTGGATTCTTTATGAAACACCCATTCTCATTGAATATGACATGATAACCCTTCTCTACCATTTGTCCTACTGAAATCAAGTTCTTTGAAATTGTAGGAACATGAAGAACATTAGATAGTACCTTTTCTCTACTTGTATCTCCAAGCCTTATATCTCCAATGTGTTCAATCATGTGTTGAGTATCATCACCTGTTTCAACACATCCTTTTCCACTTGGTACTTGTAGATTAGTGAACAAACTTCCTTGGCATGACATATGGTTACTACAACCTGAATCAATGTACCATTTTTTGTCATCTTCACAAGAGCTTTTATACTCATGTCTCATTGCAAGTAGTGTGTCCTTGCTTCCTTCACTTGAGGTGCTTGCATAGTTGCTTTGGTTCCTTTGATTGCCTCCATTTGGTCTTCCATTCTTCAGCCAACAATCACTAGCATAGTGTCCTACTTTACCACAATGATAGCATGTTATACCTTTATCAGAATTGTAGGAGCTTCGGCCTCTTCCTATACTTTTACCTCGACCTCTTCCTTGTGCGTTGGCATTTGATGCATCCTTGTTGTCTTCCAAATTTTCTTTGATTGTAGTTGGAGTGGTTGTGACCTCTTCCTCTTCCTCTTGAGCCTCCTCTTGAGTTTCTTCCTTTACCTCGACCTGCATATAACATTTGGTTGTGGCTGTCCTTTCCTTTGGGACCACCGAAGCTAAGCTCTTCTGTGACAAGATGAGGGATTAGTTGTTCAAAACCTGGATATGCATCTTTCAAGTTAATGGAAGTTATAAAAGGCTTCCATCTTTCATCTTCTCTCAAGCCATTGAGAGTATAACACACAAGATCTTCATCTTCAACCGTTGTGCCAATAGAAGCTAAAGCATCGCTTAGCTCCTTATCTTCAAAGTATATTCAGCTATGGATTGACTCGAACTTTTCTTGATTGTGTTCAACTCATTCTTGAGTTGAAGTTTCCTAGCTTTGGTATTTGTTGAATACATCCTTTCAAGAGCTTCCCAAGCATCCTTAGCTTTCTCTAGATGTTGAATATGACCTACCATGGCATTAGTAATGACTTGCGAAATGAGGAACATGACTCTCCTATTCCTCTCTTCCCATTCTTTTGCTTGCCTCCTTTGGACTTCGGTGGCCATAACTTGATTGATTTGAGGTTGAGCATCATCGCCGCTCACAATACCCCATAAGCCTTTGCCCATTAGGTAGTTGGTCATTCTAAACTTCCACACGGGATAGTTATCCTTGTCCAACTTCTCTACTTGTTGACCCAAGTCAGCCATTGAAGAGTATCAAAGACTTTGAGAGTTACCTCGAATAGTTATAGTCCTTTGCTCTTGCGTTTGTGAAGCTCCTTCTTGTTTTGTAGCTCCTCTTTTGCTTTGCTTCACCTCCAGCTCTGTTGATGAAGCTTCAACACAAAGTTTGCTCTGATACCAACTGTAGAGAATGAGTTCTCCTATGCGCAACGGAAGTGTGAAGTGAACCCTTGTATGTCCAGCACTTGGACAAACATCTGCACCTTAGATAGCTTGCTGCTCACAACACAAAACTCAAATGGACTTGATACTTTAGTCAAATCAAAGTAGACAAAGAGAGCTTTCTAACAAGCTATAATGACTTAATTTGGACTAGTTTTGATTAGGAAACACAACTATCAAAGATGAACTACCTGTCCACACAGGTATGCTGAAGAACTGAGCTTCACTCTCGGACTGATAGCTCTCTGAATATATATCCTTTGAGAAAGATATTTGATACAGAGAAAGTAGAAACAAATAGCTTTCCAACAAGCTAAACATCAAGTAATTTGGATGAGTTTTGATTAGGAAACTCAACTCATCAAGATAGACCACCTGCACACATAAGTACACTATAAAATTGGACTTTACTCTCTAACAGATATCTCAGAGAATATGAATGATCTGAATGAGATATTTGCGATAGTGAAAGTAAATGCCAAGCGATTTCCAATAAGACAAAAATCATGCAATTTGGATATGTTTTGGTTGGGAAACTGAACCGACCAAAATAGACTACCTATCTACACAGGTATACTAAAAACCTGGACTTCACTCTTTCACTGATATCTCA
This sequence comes from Ceratopteris richardii, assembly GCA_020310875.1. Taxonomy (NCBI): domain Eukaryota; kingdom Viridiplantae; phylum Streptophyta; class Polypodiopsida; order Polypodiales; family Pteridaceae; genus Ceratopteris; species Ceratopteris richardii. Next base: position 132,257,949 of record CM035416.1, on the reverse strand, counting down.
CAAACTACATAATCTTTCAAAGAGATATTTGATATGAAAAATGTACATCAGATAAGCTTTCCAATGAATGTTTAAACGCACAAAATGGTTACATATGCACTGAGATATGAGCTCTGCAATAGAGCTGTGTACAAACTGACGTGCGGCTGGAAGGAGTCTAAGGGAAAACCAAAATGACAAAATGGCTAGATCCGACTATTGGGAGCTCTTGCCTCTTTCTCTCGTTATTTTGAATGTGCTCCCACTTCACTTTTATAACCAATGAGCATGTGAAGAAGTTTGTGCCTCCTTCTTAACTCACCACTTTCTCCACTACATGCTACTAACTACAAGGCAAGATATTGTATCTCTTACTCATCATGAAGTTTTGACTAGACTTTTTCTTTCCTTATTTTTTCCTTTTTTCCTCTACTTTTCCTTTATCTTTATATTTGGTAAATTTATCCAAGCATAGCTCATATGAAAATGAGCTTGTACATTTATCTTCAACAGGAAGATGGGGAAGAAAGACATATTGTGGTAGCTGATGACATGACAAAGCAAGAAGAGGAGGCACTAAGAAATTTGGCAAGAAACTATAGGGATATGTTTGCTTATAGCTACAAGGATTTGAAAGGTATTGATCCTAAAATCTGTGAGCATAAGATTCCTATTACACCTGACGCAAAACGTAGCAAACAGAGACATTACACATTCAATGATAAATACTCTGCTAAAATAAAGGAAGAAATTGACAAATTGCTAGCTGCCAATTTCATTTATGAGATTGAGCATACAGAATGGATATCTCCTATAGTTGTGGTACCAAAAAAGAATGGGAAACTTAGGGTATGCATTAACTTGAAGAAGGTGAATGCAGCAACTATAAGAGATAGTTATCCATTGCCAATAACAAATCACCTTCTAGAAAGAGTTGCAGGGAAGGAGGTTTATAGTTTTTTAGATGGTTTTTCACGATAGAATCAGGTACCTATAGCATTGGAAGACCAACATAAAACTGCCTTTTCCACAGAATGGGGAATTTATGCTTTTAGGGTCATGCCCTTTGGGTTGACTAATGCCCCAACAACTTTTCAAAGATTGATGTGTCATATCTTCAAAGAGTTCTTGAGAGATGTAATGGAAATATATGTGGATGATTTGTGCACTTTTTCATTAAAAAGACAAGATCACTTGCAGGATTTAGAAAATATATTCAGGAAATGCAGAACATACAGAGTGTGTTTAAATCCAGAAAAGTGTGTATTCTTTGTAAGACAAGGAAGAATGTTAGGTCACATAGTCTCTAAAAATGGAATTTCAACTGATGAGAAGAAAATAAAGGCCATAATGGAACTTCCAAGACCAGCAAATGTAAAGGAACTTCAAACTTTCATGGGACATTGTGGGTACTATAGAAAATTTGTACACAAGTTTGTTGACATAGCCAAACCCTTATATGCCCTAATTACAAAGTTTGAGTGGACCAAGGAGTGTGACCAAGCTTTTGAAACTCTAAAAACTTGTTTGGTAACAGCCCCAATTCTGAAAACACCTCAGTGGGATAAAATTTTTCATGTCCATGTGGATGCTTCAAATTATGCTTTGGGATGTGTGTTAGCACAACCAATAGAAGGAAGCAAGTTAGATTTCCCAGTGGCTTATGCTAGTAGGCAATTGAATTTAGCAGAGAAAAATTACACAACCACTGAGAGAGAAGGGTTGGGAATGATATTTGCTGTAAAAAAATTATAGACATTACCTTTTGGCCAACAAGTTTAAGTTCTTTGTGGACCATCAAGCTTTGCTATACTTAGTAAATAAACCTTGTCACACAGGTAGAATAATCAGATGGTTTCTTTTACTAATGGAGTTTGAGTTTGAAGTGGTGGTCAGAGAAGGAAAAACACATTTGAGAGAAGATCATTTTTCTAGAATCCATTCTAAAGAACCCAGTTCACCTTTAGATGATGACCTGCCAGATACTTATTTGTTCAAAGTAGAAAGTGTTCCTGAGTGGGCCATGACTTTAGTACCATTGTTAACCATGGGACCTTGCAGAACATTTGGAAACAATACACACTTAGTATTACAAAGCAGAAATTTTATGCTGCTAGCTGGGCACCTGTATCATCTCAACCGTACAGGCATATTGGAATATTGTACTCCTGAAGAAGAGCAGAAGGAATATCTGAAAAGAGCTCATTGTTGGAACCCTTGCACTCATGCTTCTAGGGTAGTTACCCTAAGTAATCTCAATAGGATGGGGGTACATTGGCCTAATAAGATTCAAGATGTAACAAAATACATTGTTAATTGCTGGAAGTGTCAATCATTGCAAGATTCAGAATTCATAACTCTATATTGGTTTCAGAAAAATCCAGAGTAGAGTGAAAATATTATTGAAGAGTTGAAAAGGGAGAAGAAAGGAAAACAAGTAATAGCTGGTGCAGATTCAAAAAATCTACAAGTAATCTCTGAAGAATATCAATTGATAGGAGAACAATTGTATAAGAGAGGGATGGATGGATATTTAAGAATTTGTGTTCCTGAGGATAAATATCTAGACATGTTGGAAATGGCACATTCTGGAGTGGCAGGAGGACATTTCTCAAGTGACAGAACGGCTAAACTCATATTATATTCTGGCTTTTGGTGGCCAACCCTATTTCCTCATGCAAGAACATATGTAAAAAGGTGTGACATTTGTCAGAGGGTGAGTCAACCAAATAAAAGAGATAATATGCCATTAGTTCCATTAATTTCAGCCAGAGTCTTTAGTAAATGGGGATTAGATTTTATTGGACCTATACATCCTCCAGCAAAACAATCCCATGCTGAATACATAATAGTGGCTACAGATTACTTGACAAAGTGGGCTAAGGCCAAAGCCACAAGAAGGAATGATGCTCATACTACTGCCAGATTCCTTTATGAAAATATCATCAACAGATTTGGACTTCCAATTGAATTGGTAAGTAATAGGGGGACCCATTTTGTAAACCAAATCATAGAAAACATAACTGAATATTTCCTGATTAGTCATAAAAAGTCAGCCCCATATCACCCACAAGCCAATGGGTTAGTAGAAAGTACTAATAAAGTACTTTGTACTGTACTGTCAAAATTAGTAAACACAAACAGGAATGATTGGGATTTACAACTTAATAATGTCCTATGGGCTTATAGAGTGGCTTATAAGACTGCAATAGGAAACACACCATTCAATCTAGTATATGGACAAAATGCAGTTCTACCTATGGAATTCCTCATTCCAACATTAAAAGTAGGTAGCCACTACGATTGGACTGGACATGAACTATCAGAGAGAGTAATAGATTTGGAAAAACTGGGAGCTTCTAGACTCCAAGCCATTATGAGTATATATGTGGACAAGAAAAGGCAAAAGCCTTATCATGATGTTCACATAAAAGCAAAAGATCTACAAGAGGGAGATTTAGTTTTGGCTTACACAGTCAAAGAACAGCAGAAAAAGTTTTAGAAAAAAGGACATGGGCCATATATCATACATCAGATAAGTAACAGTGGAGCTATCCAATTAGCTAACATAGATGGAGAGATCATGCCAAATTTCATAAGTGGATGTAGATTTAAAAGATATGATCTCCCACTAATTGCTTCTGAATGGAGAAGATTGCAACAAGCTCAAAACAGAAAAAAAGAAGAAGAAAACATTAGAAAAGAGGCTCAACAGGAAGCAAAGGAAAGGATAAGAAAAACCAAAGATCATAGGGAAGTCTGTTTGTGTGAAACACCTCGAAGACAAAAAGAACATTTGCCTGTGATAACAATGGATTATCAAAATGAAAAAATTAGGGTTTTGATAGATTCAGGTGCACAAGTGAATCTGATTAGTTCAGCTTTGTTGAATAAATTCAATCTGAAAAGAGCTAGAAGCAGAACTTTTATCAAAACTTTGGAGGGACAAATGATCAATGCATGTCTTCACTGTCTATTAAAGTTAGGTTCAATAATGAATATATGGAAATAGATTGTGAAGAATGGCCAGATCATTTGATGACTGAAAAATTGATTTTGGGACAACCATGGATCAAACAAGGTAAAGTAATTTTGGATTTTGAAAAAATGAAGCTTAATTTGACCATAAATGATAAAAGGTTTTTAATATTTTTATTGAGTAATGAAGAACAGGAAATTCATCAGGAGGTTCATGACCCAGACATGGAAGGATTTACTTTTTCAATAGAAAACATACAGACATTACCAATAGAAATACTAAATGATCAAGCTTCACTTAATCAAAACCTGCAAAAAATTGAAAGAGCAAAGGAGGATGGACACATAGGAGCAAGGTGGAAACCATGGTATAATCTGAAGCATCAAAGCATTAGAACAAGAAGGATATTGGACCAAAGCATACCCAAGGCCTGTTCATCAAAACAAAATCCCAGGACAACATGGATATGGAGGCCAAAATATTCCAAAAATTGCTCATTAAAAGGAGATGGATTTTTTCTTGAAACAAGGGCAACTAGGGTTAAATATTATTGGGTAAAAAAATCAGAGTTGATTCAATGGAAAAAAACCATCTGTATTTGATCTGGATTTAGAATTCTTTCAGAATCAGATCAGAAGGTTAAACAGAAGAAAATCATGACATATTGAGAATTAGGACAAAATCTTTTACCTTATTCTTTTTCTAAGACAAGAATTAGGAGGGGAAGAAAAGAAATAGAAGAAATTATTAAAAAAAAAGAGAGAAAAGAAATAGAAAAAAACATTATTAAATAAAAAAGAGAAGAAAACAAAAGAGAAAAAAACAATCGAAAAAAAAGAGAAAGATTATCTATAATTTTTCCTTTTTTATATAAGAACAAAGCAAGATATAGGTAGAAGGATAGCAGGTTTCTATTTATTATTTTGTATTTTTCATTCTATTTTTTATGATTCTTTATTTTTATTCTTTAATTGTACTTTCATTCTTTTTCTTCTAAACATCTTTTTTCTGAATAAAAGCTGTCAGAAGTGGGGAGTGCACTAGACATCTTGCTACACATGTAATGATCACTTTAATTGAGTTCTTCTAAAGAAGTCAGAATTTAATTAAAAAATTATTTTCATTCTTCTTTCATTTCATCTCAAAATAAGAAGCATTTTTTGATTCTCTTGTGACTCATGTGGGTGGAGTTTTTTCTTTGTTTTTTCTTCTGTTTGATGTTATATTTGCTCCAGAATGGTGAATGCAAAAGAGTTGCCAATTCATGACTGTTGGGAAAGATGGATGGATGATCCAAGAGATTGAGTAGGTACTGCTAAAACCTGCTTTGTACCAACCATCTTTAGCTTCAAACTTGATTAGTAGACTCCCTTAGCTTTCCAATGACACCAAGAAATGGCCTATGTCCTTTGGAAATGAAGTGTGCAATGATTGAATCAAAACAAATAACTTTGGAAGTCACAAACTCAAGAAAACCTTCTATTTTGGTCTTGACACCTGCTCAATGTTTTGCTCAGTGTGAGTAGCACATTAGCAATTGATAAAATTCCTTCTAGGGATATTCAATTAGCTTAGAAAGCTACCATTTGCAAGTGGAATGATGTAAAATGACAAACTATACTCAGAGAAATTAATTTAGCAAACTTAGCTATACCCCCGACTTTTTAGGACTATAGTAGAGATTTTAACATTTTGGCTTAAGTCTTCATCTTCAATCTTCAAGTACATCCTGCAATCCAATCATAGATTTGAACCTGCAAAGTTTGGTCCCATCCAAAGCTTTAGTCAGCAAATCTGCACATTGCATGTTGGTTGACACATAGGTCAGCTGAATATCCTTGCTAAGCAACTTCTCCCTCACATAATGATAATGAACTTCTATGTGTTTGGTCCTAGCATGATAGATAGGATTAGCTGCAAGGTGAAGTGAACTTGTATTATCTCCAAAGATAATTGGAGGCCTAGTATATAAGCCCAATTCTGAATACAAAAGCTTAATCCAAATTGCTTCTTGAGTGGCATTAGCTAGCCCTCTATACTCTGCTTCTGTAGAAGACAATGCAACAGTTGGTTGCTTCTTTGCAGACCATGAAATTGGTTTGTCACCTGCAAAAGAAATGTATCCTGAAGTGCTCCTCCTATCATCCTTGCATCCTGCCCAATTCGCATCTGAATAAACTTTTATATCAATATCTGAAGTGTAAGGAAAGTACAAACCATGGTTCTGTGTATCCTTGAGATACTTCAAGATTCTTTTGGCAGCCTCTAAGTGAGGTATCCTTGGCTTGTGCATAAATTGACTTAGCACACTAACTCCATATGCAATGTCAATTCTAGTTAAGGTAGCATAGTTCAAGCTACCCACCATACTTTGATAACCTGCAATGTCTTGGACTTCATCACCTTCATGGGCACTTAGCTTTAGGTTCACCTCCTTTGGAGTGCTAGCTGCTTTAGCATCATGCAAGTGAAATTTCTTCAATATGTCCTGTACATACTTCTTCTGAGTAATGTATATCCCTGAATTAGTGTAGACTAATTCAAGTCCTAAGAAATATTTCAATAATCCAAGATCATTGATCTTGAACTCCTTCATCATTTGACTTTTGATGTATCTGATTCCATTGACATCATTGCCTGTAATGATGATGTCATCAACATAAACACAAAGATAGATTACCTCTGAATTACTTCTCTTAATGAACAGAGAAGTGTCAGCCTTAATCATGACAAAACCTTGGTCTTGGAGGTATGTAGTTAGCCTGCAATTCCATGCCCTAGGTGCCTGCTTCAATCCATATAAAGCCTTCTTTAATTTGCAAACATAAGTTACCTTCTTAGGGTCTTCATAGCCAGGACGTTGTGACATATAAACTTCTTCTGAAATCCATCCATTCAAGAAAGCATTCTTGACATCCAATTGGTACATGTTTCAATTCTTTGATGCAGCCACACTCACCAACACTCTGATTGTTGGCATCTTGGCCACAGGAGAAAATGTTTCTTCATAGTCAATGCCTTGGGTTTGTGCAAAACCCTTGGCTACTAATCTGGCCTTGTACCTGTTAATTGTGCCATCAGAATTTCTTTTCATATAGATCCATCTGGATCCTATTACCTTCATGGAGTCCTTCTTGGGTACTAACTCCCATGTATCACTCTCCTTGAGTGCTTCAATATCCTCATCCATAGCTTCCTTCCATTCTGATTTTGTGATTGCTTCTTCATATGAACCTGGTTCTTCATTTGACAAATCCTTTGCAAGATAAATTGAATGTTTAGTAACAAGAGATGTATCATACCCATATCTGATAGGTTTTTTGCTCTCTCTTTGAGACCTTCTGATTGCTTGAGTTGAGGATTCTGGTATGTCCTCAAGCTTCTTCATCTTCATTTTGCCTTTGGACTTCCATGCCTTGAACTCTTCAAGGTTGATTGTATCTTCATCATCTGAACTTGAGTCTTCTTTCTGAGTTGGTTCCTCCTTGTAAGTTTTGGAAATTCCTCTTCCAAATCATAGGGCAGTTTGACCTTCCTGCATTCATTCTCATACCAAGAATCATTCTCATCAAAGATCATATCTCTGCCTACCATAGATCCCTTGTTGGTAGGGTTATAAAACCTGTAACCTTTTTTATTTAAATCATATCCAATGAAAATACATTTTTCAGCCTTTGGATCTAGCTTTCCTCTTACCTGTGAAGGAATGTGTACATATGCTACACATCCAAAAATTTTGCAGTGATCCAATGATGGTCTCTTACCATGCCATGCTTCATATGGTGTCATACCATCAAGTGACTTTGATGGTAACCTGTTTATGAGATAGGTGGCAATAGAAACACTCTTTGCCCATAGATAGTTTGGTAATTTCTTCTCATTAAGCATAGATCTAGCTTTCTCAACAATTAACCTTTTTCTTCTTTCAGCTACCCCATTTTGTTCAGGAGAGTACCTTGTGGTTATTTCCCTTTTGATGCCTCTCTCCTGCAAGAAGTCCTCAAATTCATTGGAGAAGTACTCACCTCATCCATCTGACCTTAGCCTCTTCAAATTCCTTCCTGTCTGATTTTCAACTAATGCAAGATATTTCTTAAAACAATTAAATACCTCATCCTTGTGCTTCATAAAGTATAATACAGTCCATCTGCTATAGTCATCAATAAAAGACACATAGTACCTTGAACCTGAAACTGAGGGGTCTTTGCTAGGTCCCCATACATCTGTGTGTACAAGCTCTAGATAGTCTTCATGCATATATCCTTTCTTGGAGAAGGGTAACTGTTGGCTGTATACGAGAAGAAGCAAGTACGAGCATACAAGCAGATCTAGCACTAAGGCAACCCTTTATTTTTTCAAACCATTACACCAGTTAAAAGTGATTCTCATCACTAAAAACCCATGTAAATACCATTTTCACCTTTTTGTAGCTCCATTTTGTACAAGCCGAGGAGTCCTCGAGCTTGAGGAGCCTTAGAAGTAGTTGCCTGCCAATTTTCATAATTTTTAGATCTCGTTTGAGCCCTCAAATAAGCCCTGGAACCTAATTTTTAACTAGGCCGGACACTAGGTCTGGACAGGGCCAAAGCTAGTCAAAAACTATAAATAGAGCTAGAGAGCTCATTTTTGGGCTAGCTTCTTGTAGTTTGAGCTTGTATGAGAACTTGGCTGCAATAGAAGTGATTCCATTGTCTTACTCTCTTTGTTCTTGCCGTGTGTGCACGTGTGCATGTATGTGTGTGCATGCTTGTGTGCTTCTCACTCACGCACTTGTGCTTCCACTTGCTCCTGGTCTTCATACCATCCTCACGTCTTCCCGGATTGACATTAAAGGAGGTGCTACTCATCGTTGAGCTACACCAAATTTCGGCGCCGTTGCCGGGGATCGAGCTTTGAGGACGAGCGTGTGATGGTAAGACGTAGAGAGGACGCGTTGGAATGGTAAGCAGTTGGTAAATTTCTGATTTTTCTCCATCTCCATCTCCATCTTCACCTCCTTCTCCTTCTCCACCTCCACCTCCTTCTCCACTACATATTCCCTCTTCCTTGTCATTCCCCTCATTTGTTGTGTGCGAGTTTGAGAGAGAGCGAGTGTGTGTGCTTGTCTTTGTGTGTTTTTTGCATGTTTCTTGCAGGTGGCAGCTCCATCATCATCTCCAGCAAGCTCAGCAGGTACAGAATTTGTCTGCACAGTCCCCGAGGCGTTGAGCTCGAGCTATCGCGACACTCCGAAAATTTCACCTAATCACGATTCTGAGTGCACCACGACACTGTGCAGGCCTAGAGCTCCCAGGATCACTAGATAGAACAGAAAAATTCACCATATCCCGAGCTATCGCGACACCTCACGACCTATCGTGACACCTCACGACCTATCGTGACACCTCACGACCTATCGCAACACCTCACGACCTATCGCGACACCTCACGACCTATCGCGACACCTCACGACCTATCGCGACACCTCACAAGCTATCACGACACTCACGACCTATCGCGACACCTCACGACCTATCACGACACCTCACGACCTATCGCGACACCTCACGAGCTATCGCGACACTCACGACCTATCGCGACACTTCGACCTATCGCGACACCTCACGAGCTATCGCGACACTTCGACCTATCGCGACACCTCACGAGCTATCGCGACACTTCCCACCTATCGCGACACCTCACGAGCTATCGCGACACTTCCCACCTATCGCGACACCTCGACCTATCGCGACACCTCGACCCGACCTATCGCGATACACGGCCTTTAACGCATGAAAAGTTAGGGTTAATTTTGAGTGAATTGAAGGGTAGTTGAGCTTAATTTTAGGCACCTTGGTATAACTGTAGAACCTTGGAAGTGGGCAAAAGACCTAGAAACCAGAGAGGGATCTCCTGAACCCTGAGAGCTTGTTTTGACCCTTTAGTGCCTGAATGGTCATAACTTGACCACACGAACTCCGATTGATGAGATTTTGGTCTCGTTGGGAAGCTCGTTGAGAATCCTACGTGGATCTCGACTGGTTTTTGTAAGAATCATACGCGGAGTTTTAGAACATGCATTTTTAAGTTGACCTTTAGGTGGAACTAAGTGGTCCTCAGATTCAGGGGGTACAGTGAGTTACTCCAGGGGGACTAAAATTATTGATGTGTGTCTTTCAAATACTTGTAGTAATAGAGCTATACTGATTGGTGAGCTTTTGCAGGAACATTGTGTGCACTCAAGGCAATCCAAAGCAAGCTAGCAAGGGTGAGTACCAAGCTTGGGAGAAGGCTTCCTGGGCTTGTGTAGCAGTCTGGTCAACCAGCTAATTGAGGTTGGAAGATCTCTCAACCCTCGTTTGTCAATTCCTAGCCTAGGCTAAGTACGACTTAGGTGTGGTAATTAATTAGGGCAACGTTAGGCACGAATCAAGTCCAAGAGTATTAATCAACCAAGTGCAAGAAGTAAATAGGTCTTAAGTGCGAAAACCCTAAGGGACAAAAGGTAAACTGGAGTCGATCACTTATCAAGTGCGGAAATTCACTTAAGTACTCCTGATGACGCGATTTCAGACAAGACCCTAAACATAATATTCAACTCAAAAGAACAAAGTGATTGGTGCAAAATTAACCTGCAACGAGAGTGTGCTTGGGTCCCAGGGGGTAGATAAATCAGGCATATGAACCTTAGATCAGGCAGACACTTAGGCCGAGACAGACAAAGCCTCAGATCTTCTGAAACTAGTGTCAATCACACTGCCAAGTCTTGGGCCCAACAGTTGAGTGATTACCCATACACTCCCAGATCAGAAACAAGTGATTCTGAGATGTCCTATCACATGGAGAGACCAGTAGGTAGTTCAGGATTGGCTTATCTAGAAAAACCAGAAGGAACATACAAGACTCAATTGGAATATATCAGGACGAATCGTCTAGGTGCTCGCATCTACGAGGACGGGCTGAGAAGATCGGTGGTCCAGATTAAGAACCCCGATCAACCCCATGGATTAGACCACCCAGTAGTCAAGTTTGAGAATGGAGCATACCTAGATAAAGAGGGGACTATTTATGTAGTCAACACTCTTCCTGATAGAACAGACGAGTTTGGAAATGTGATTGCAGAGACCGACATGGGTGATATAGAGCAAGGGAACTTAGAGAAAGAACCGAGAACCCCCCGTGGTAAATCTGTCTTGACCAGAATCATGACTCCAGAGTGGATTCCACAGGATAATAAAAGCATAGATCTGCTTTTAAACCGAGAAACCGATGAGGCTTTTTGGAGATACAAATCTGCTCAACCCCAGGAAGTGAGTGCCCTCACAATCTATGAGTTGAAAGACCCTGATAGCCCAGGCCAAGTAACCTACCTAGACAATGCATCAGAAAGAATCTTCGTGGTCACTGAGCATGGAAGGCATACCTACACATGGAAGGGTGAATTTGTTTTTCCCCAACCAAGGTCTAATGTGTCCTTTGGTCACCAAGGAGCTGGGACCTCCCAAGCTCATGGAGCTCAAAGAGATAGAAGTAGAGACAAACCTGAGGTAAGTTTTGCCAACTCCCTAGGAAGAGAAAGACCGGGAACAGAAAGGAATAGAGTGGAACCTGAGAGACATAGAACCCCATGGAATCAAAGGAATACTGACGATTTTCCTTTGCCAAGGCCGAGAGAACACACTAGGACCCTGCGACCAACTCAACTGGTGAAGTCCATGAAGAATTATTTCGATGGCACGGGAGACCCTTATGACCATGTGGCAGAATTTCGGCAAGTATTGAAAGCTGAACAAGTAGAGGACCTATTCACACAATATAATGCTTTCGGTCTAACCCTTAGGAACACTACGCTTACGTGGTTTCTGTTGGATGTGATGGCTGGGTACAATCAGAAGATCAAGTTGGTGCTGCTAGACCTGCTTCACACCTGCCCTCTTTTCTCTTCAGATATGGTTAGGAGACTCCTTGAGCTTCCAAATGACATCAAGAAGCTATATATGTGCTTTACAAAATGATTATGTAATGATCAAATCAAAACAGATGATTTTGAACCTTCACAACTCCAAAAACTTTCTATTCCTGTATTGACACCTGCTCAGTCCTAAGCTCAGTGTGTCTAGCACACTTGCAATTGGATTAATTCCTTCTGGGAGTATTAAATTAACTTAACAAGCTATCATTAGCAAGTTAAATCACTCCAATTAACAAACTATACACTGAGCATGATGTTTAGCAAAATCTGGGACACCCCCGACTTTTTAGGAACAACACATAAATATACCAGTGACTGCTTCGACTGTAATTTCTCCCAATTGGCTGAATAGAATGACTTGAAATTTTGTAGTGTTGTAGAATGCTTTGAGCTAGTTCCAATGAGCCTTGGATCATCAAATTTGGTTGAGTAGATCTTGAGATATGCCCTGTTGAAGTTGACAGACTTTGAGGTGAATGACTCAGAGAACACAGAGTTAAGAACTATGAGTATATGTATTGAAACTATCAAATGTACATTCCCATTGGCATGTAGAGTGATGCCCAATGGTACTCAGAGATGTAGGCTAAGTGGTAGCTCTCACACACTCTATGATCTGCTTGGATTAGCCTCGGAAAAGAGAGTAACATCCCCGCGACTTTTACATTGTCTTTTATAGGTGTTTTTGAAGGAATTTGAATTTCAAAATTCAAATGTAGGCTCCCTCAAATCTCTCATCTAAACATATGGAGATATTCTCTCCATTCATACCTTTCAAGTTCCACGACTTTTGAAGGTAGGTGTGATTACAAGAAGTGAGTTAAGACATATTGACTTTTACATGAAGTAAAAAGATAACTAAGCATAGGCATGTGTTCCTATGGTCTTCCTTCAATTGAAGTCTTTCATGAATTACTCCAAGCTCTTGTAAAATCTTCAAGATTGATATCCAATGCTCTTCAAGGTACAAGACAAAACCAAGTGTTAAGGCTTGTTTGTACCAACAGCTCCCCCTCAAGCCAAACACTTGCTTGAGTCTTCATCTTTAATCTTCAATGATATCCTGTAATCCAATCATGGATTTAAACCTGCATAGCTTGCTCCCATCCAAAGCTTTTGTAAGCAAATCTGCACATTGTATATTAGTAGACACATATGATAATTGGATTTCCTTGCTAAGTAATTTCTCCCTCACATAGTGGTAATGCACCTCTATGTGTTTTGTTCTAGCATGATACATAGGATTAGCTGCTAAGTGAAGTGAACTTGTGTTATCACCAAATATGATAGGTGGCCTTGTGTATAGCCCCAATTCTGAGTATAGTAGCTTCAACCATATGGCTTCTTGAGTGGCATTGGCTAGCCCTCTGTACTCTGCCTCAGTAGATGATAGGGCTACTGTGGGTTGTTTCTTGGATGACCAAGAAATTGGTTTATCACCTGCAAAGCATATGTAACCAGATGTACTCCTCCTGTCATCCTTGCAACCTGCCCAATCTGCATCTGAGTATACTTTGATATCAATGTCTGATGAATATGGATAATACAAACCATGATTTTGTGTTCCCTTTAGGTACTTTACTATCTTCTTGGCTGCCTCCAAATGTGGTACTCTTGGCTTATGCATAAATTGGCTAAGTACACTAACACCATATGAGATATCAATCCTAGTTAAGGTAGCATAATTAAGACTACCTACCAAACTTTGGTAACCTGTAATATCCTTGAGTTCTTCTCCTTCATGTGCACTGAGTTTGTGGTTGACTTCCATAGGAATGTTTGAGACTTTAGCTTCCTGCAAGTTAAACTTCTTGACCATGTCCTGAATGTACTTCTTCTGAGTAATGTATATACCTGAATTTGTGTAGACCAATTCAAGCCCTAGGAAATACTTCAATAATCCAAGATCATTGATCTTGAATTCCTTCATCATTTGACCTTTGATGTGTCTAATTCCTTGAACATCATTTCCTGTAATAATGATGTCATCAACATAGACACACAAGTATATTACCTCTGAATTGTTCTTCTTTATAAACAATGAAGTATCTGCTTTACTCATCACAAATCCTTGATCCAAGAGATAGGTTGTCAACCTATAGTTCCATGCTCTAGGTGCCTGCTTCAATCCATACAGAGCTTTCTTCAATTTACAAACATGATTTACCTTATTGGGATCCTCATAGCCAGGTGGTTGTGACATGTAGACCTCTTCAGATATCCATCCATTCAAGAATGCATTCTTTACATCCAATTGGTACATGTTCCAATTCTTGGATGCAGCTACACTCACCATAATTCTGATAGTTGGCATCTTTGCCACAGGAGAAAATGTCTCCTCATAATCAATGCCTTGGGTTTGTGCAAAACCCTTGGCTACCAACCTAGCTTTGTACCTGTTTATAGTACCATCTGAGTTTCTCTTGAGTTTGTAGATCCATCTGGATCCTATAACTTTCATGGAGTCCTTCTTGGGTACCAAGTCCCAAGTATCACTCTCCTTGAGAGCCTCCATTTCTTCATCCATTGCTTCCTTCCATTCTGGTTTAGTAATAGCTTCCTCAAATGTACCTGGTTCTTCACTTAAGATATCCTTTGCAAGATATACAGAGTGCTTGGTTACAAGTGAAGTATCATACCCATACCTAATTGGTTTCTTCTTTTCTCTTTGAGACCTCCTCATAGCTTGAGTTGAGGATTCTGGATTGTCTTCAAGTTGCTTCATCTTCATCTTCCCTTTGGATTTCCAAGCTTTAAATTCTTCAATGTTGATGGTGTCTTCATCATCTGAGCTTGTGTCCTCATTCTGAGTTGGTTCTTGCCTGACAAGCTTTGGAAAGTCTTCTTCCATATCATAAGGTAGGCTAACTTTCCTGCACTCATTATCATACCATGAATCATTTTCATCAAAGATTACATCTCTGCTTACCTTGAAGCCTTTGTTTGAGGGGTTATAGAACCTGTATCCTTTCTGATTCAAATCATAACCAATAAAGATACACTTTTCAGCCTTAGGGTCTAGCTTTCCCCTTACCTGTGAGGGAATATGCACATATGCAACACACCCAAAGATCTTGCAATGATCCAGAGATGGTCTCTTACCATGCCAAGCCTCATAGGGTGTCATTCCATCAAGTGTCTTTGATGGCAACCTGTTGATTAAGTATGTGGCAGTAGATACACTCTCTGCCCAAAGATAATTTGGTAGTTTTTTCTCATTAAGCATAGACCTAGCTGTCTCCACAATGAGTCTATTCCTCCTTTCAGCTACCCCATTTTGTTCAGGTGAGTATCTTGTGGTAATCTCCCTCTTGATGCCTCTTTCCTGCAAGAATTCTTCAAAATCATTGGAGAAGTATTCTCCACCACCATCAGACCTTAACCTCTTCAAATGTCTACCTGTTTGATTCTCTACTAATGCAAGATACCTTTTGAAACAATTAAATACTTCATCTTTATGTTTCATGAAGTACAAGACAGTCCATCTGCTATAATCATCTATAAAGGACACATAGTACCTTGATCCAGATATGGATGGCTCCTTGCTTGGTCCCCAAACATCTGTATGCACCAATTCCAAGTAGTCTTCATGCATAAAACCTTTCTTAGTATAGGGCAATCTGTGTGACTTACCAAACTGACAAGCCCCACACTTGTATATCATATGTTGCTTGGATACATTAGGTATCCCAAGCACACATTGATCTCTGCTCATTTGCTTTATTGTCCTCTCTCCAATGTGACCTAATCTTTTGTGCCACATCTCCAATTCTGATAGGGTTTGGTCCTTATAGTTGTACAAGGCAATATTCTTAGTATTCTCAAGTTCAAAGGTAAATAGTCTATCTGATTTCTCTCCCTTGGCTATCCTTCTGAATCCATGTCTTGGATCCTCCACATATGCACCATGTTGAGTGAACCTGACCTGTAGACCTTTTTCAACAATCTGACCTACACTCATCAGATTCTTGGTGATTGTTGGAACATACAATACTCTGCTTAGTAAATTCTGATTACCATCACTTGTTTTAACATTGCCTACTTTAACCACTGAATGTTTAGTGTCATCACCTGTCTGCACTTGGTGCTTGCCTTTAGGTTCTTCCAAATCAAAGAGTAAGGCAACATTCCCAACTACATGGTTAGAGCAACCTGAATCAATATAGAACAAATGATCATCATTGATACCTGATTTAGATGTCATGTTCATAATCAACAAGGAATCATCTTGATCCTCTGCATAATTGTTGTAATCCTTTCTGTTCCTGTATCCTCCTTGATAATTGCCATTGTGATTGTAGCTATTGTTGTAGTTATTGTTGTAATTATTGTTGTAGCCATGGTAGCCTTGAGATTGATTAAATCTGCCTCTGCCTTGAGAGTATCCTCCTCTTTATTGACCTCTTCCTCTTTGATTCTTGTAGTTCTTGTAGCATTCATCTGTAGTATGGTTAGACAAGCCACAAATATTGCATGGAGATTGGTTATAGGGTCTCCCCCTACCTGACTTACCTCCTCTGCCCCTACCTCTAGATGATCTACCTCTCCCTGCATAGTTTGCTTGGGAGGTGGATCCTTCTTCATCAACTTTCTTACTTTTACCCTTGTCTTTAGACTTCTTATCTGTATATAGGGCAGAGGGATTATTACCTTTTGATTGCTCTCCATTCTTTGTGATCTTTGCTTCATGTGTAAAGAGTTGTCCAATCAGAGTTGTTAGATCAGGTGCTTGGATATCCATGTACAAGTCCATTGCTGTGGTAAAGCTCTCCCACTTGTCATCTGCCTTGAGTCCATTGATCACTTGTCTGACTATTTGTTCT
This sequence comes from Ceratopteris richardii, assembly GCA_020310875.1. NCBI lineage: Eukaryota > Viridiplantae > Streptophyta > Polypodiopsida > Polypodiales > Pteridaceae > Ceratopteris > Ceratopteris richardii. The sequence goes on along the minus strand of CM035416.1, from coordinate 132,241,217 downwards.
TCCTCAATTTCTTCTCCAACACTTGCAAGTTGATCTACAATGTCTTTGACTTTGGTGACAAAATCTGAAACACATTGTTTTGATTGCTTCCTGAGGGTTGTAAACTCAATCCATAGCTGATTCTTTCTGGCCCTTGTGCTTGATGAGAAGTATGTTGACAAGGTCTCCCAAGTCTCTTGGGAGGTCTTGCAGTTCCTAACATGAGGTAGAAGGAAATCAGAGATAGAGTTTAGAAGATATGACCTTGCCAAAGCATCTTTAGCACACCATTGGTTGAGTCTCTCATGTTCATCCTTTGTAGGTAGGCCTCTGGTTTTGAATGAGGGCAACTCCTCATCTCCTGATATGTATCCATACAAGCTTCTCCCTTGTAGATAAGTCTTCATTCTCAATGACCAATCCTGGTAGTTATTTCTATCCAATTTGTCAATGAAGGAAGGGAAACCATCACCCATGATTACCTTGTTTTGCTCTGATACCACTGTTGGATGTGATGGCTGGGTACAATCAGAAGATCAAGTTGGTGCTGCTAGACCTGCTTCACACCTGCCCTCTTTTCTCTTCAGATATGGTTAGGAGACTCCTTGAGCTTCCAAATGACATCAAGAAACTATATATGTGCTTTACAAAATGATTATGTAATGATCAAATCAAAACAGATGATTTTGAACCTTCACAACTCCAAAAACTTTCTATTCCTGTATTGACACCTGCTCAGTCCTAAGCTCAGTGTGTCCAGCACACTTGCAATTGGATTAATTCCTTCTGGGAGTATTAAATTAACTTAACAAGCTATCATTAGCAAGTTAAATCACTCCAATTAACAAACTATACACTGAGCATGATGTTTAGCAAAATCTGGGACACCCCCGACTTTTTAGGAACAACACAGAAATATACCAGTGACTGCTTCGACTGTGATTTCTCCCAATTGGCTGAATAGAATGACTTAAAATTTTGTAGTGTTGTAGAATGCTTTGAGCTAGTTCCAATGAGCCTTAGATCATCAAATTTGGTTTAGTAGATCTTGAGATATGCCCTGTTGAAGTTGACAGACTTTGAGGTGAATGACTCAGAGAACACAGAGTTAAGAACTATGAGTATATGTATTGAAACTATCAAATGTACATTCCCATTGGCATGTAGAGTGATGCCCAATGGTACTCAGAGATGTAGGCTAAGTGGTAGCTCTCACCCACTCTATGATCTGCTTGGATTAGCCTCGGAAAAGAGAGTAACATCCCCGTGACTTTTACATTGTCTTTTATAGGTGTTTTTGAAGGAATTTGAATTTCAAAATTCAAATGTAGGCTCCCTCAAATCTCTCATCTAAACATATGGAGATATTCTCTCCATTCATACCTTTCAAGTTCCACGACTTTTGAAGGTAGGTGTGATTACAAGAAGTGAGTTAAGTCATATTGACTTTTACATGAAGTAAAAAGATAACTAAGCATAGGCATGTGTTCCTATGGTCTTCCTTCAATTGAAGTCTTTCATGAATTACTCCAAGCTCTTGTAAAATCTTCAAGATTGATATCCAATGCTCTTCAAGGAACAAGACAAAACCAAGTGTTAAGGCTTGTTTGTACCAACAGTTTCAACCACTAAACGAGAGGCATTTTAGAAACATAGACCAGCTCTTAGAGGCATTTATCGTTGAGTTTTCTAAGAGTGGAATCAGGCATAACACCTCCTTACTAATTCATAGCTTCAAACAAACACCTCAAGAGACGGTCAGACTAGCTGGAAAGAGATTTAGGCAGTACCTGGAGAGATGTCCAATGCCGGAGTTACCCACATCATCCAAACAAGTGGCCTTGTTCTTGGATGGATTGTTGAGCACCAAGCTGAGGTCATATGTGTATCTGAAGGACCCCAGAACGATAGAAGAGTGTGTGCGAATGTGCATAGACATTGAGGACAATCTAGGTGAGGAATTAGAACTATCAAAAATCTATAAGGATTCTGATAGCTCTAGTAACCTGACATCTGGTCAATCCACATCCATTGAGGAACTTGCAGAGAAGGTACCCAGAAAACTAGGTGTCTCTAGCAAACAAATTCCGAGATTTGCCCCAGTTAAGCGGTGTTACAATTGTGGCAGTGACCATATGGCAAGTGTATGTCCCATTATGGCCCAACCCCAGGCGAATCCTAGTAGCCAGTACTGCACCATAGAGCGCAGGTACACCAACCACACTGCAGAAGATTGCCCATATAACAAACAAACTGTTAGGCAAAATTACCCTCAGCCATACCCACAACATGGTAGATACCAGAATCAGTACCCATCACAACAATACAACAGACCACAGCAAACTTATCAGCCACCTTATCAAGGGCAGCAGAGACCTCAACCAGTCCTAGTGCAGCAACCCCCTGCTCCAACCAATGTGATCCCAGTGAAATATGCATCTACTGAAGAAAATCCGAATAGAGCCATAGTCCCAGTCACCCCATTGCTATCAGACAGTGATCCAAGTGACCATAGTTTTGACTCCACACATATTGATAGCCCACAAGCTTACTACATGCAGTCACCCGAGCATAATGAGTCATACTATTACGAGGACCCAAGTGAAAATAGTGGGGAACCTGAGTATGCTAATGTCATGTACACAAACCCCAACTCTAGACCTCAACCTAGGCAGGTACGACCCCCATTTCCTAGAGGACCATGCTTCAGATGTCAGGGAGATCACCTTATACGTGATTGTCCACTGCCTGTCCCTACACAACCTCAACCAGTAACCATTCAGGGTTTCTGTCAAGACTGCGGGAAAGAACATCTCCTACGAGATTGCCCAAAGAACCCTAATAACATGCCTAAAATCACTCCTATCAATGTTGTTGGGTTAGTTGTAGACCCCACAGGGAGTGTGACTTCCACTGCACCTGTGCAGGTGATCACAAGAGCCCAGGCACTTCAACAACACCAAGGTGTTGGTCAGGAAAAGAGCCCCGAGGTGAGTGAAACAGAGAGCATAACCAAAAAGAGGACTAGAGCCTGGAAGGATAGTCGTGAAAGAATGAAAAGGCAATGGGCAAAAAAGATAAACGAACTTGAAGAAAGCTTGAGAGAAACCAAGGCAAAAATCATAGAGATCACATCTCAACCGCACTCTCACACCTTCCCACTGCTACCATCCCCATCACCCTCCATCCCTCCACCCTCTAACACACCCCACGTAACCCACCCACCACCCCGAGTAGGATCAGTATTAGCTGATCCCACTCCTGCAGGCTTGGACATGATGTTCAAGGCCTACCAGGCTCGACTTCAAGAAGGGCCAACAGCTGCAAACCTAGACAAGAGTTACCCTAGAGTAGATTTAGAGATTGAACGGATGAAAATGTGTATGAAAATAGTAGAACAAGCTCAAGCTATACTTGAGACTAGTCAAAAGTTCAATCAGACAAACTCTGTCAAATCAAATTGGCATTTCCAAGGCTTACTAGAAAGATTAGAGCAGTTGGTAAACAAATCACAAGTTTCTTTACCTCCAAAGGCTCAACTAGTTGTTGAAAGAGGAAGCTCACCACCAATGGGAGCTTATGTTCCTAATTCCACGGATGCTGAAATACCTCCTTCAATTCAACGGTACTCTCAAGAGTTCTTGCGGGAAATACAAGAAGAGAAATGGGCCAAGGAAAAAGGTAATTCCCCTCCTATTCTTGAGATTGATGATCTTCATGATCAATTTCCCCAAGACATTCCGTCTATCTATGGAGATCAAACAGAGCAACAAGAGGATGAGAGATTAGATTTTGAATCTAATTCTTTACAAGAGTTGCCTCATTTCACAGGCCCATGGGAATCTGAATCTCTCCAGATCAGAGCTCCCACAATATTGGTAAGAAATGAGGACTCAGTGATTCCAAGAAACACTGATGTGGTGAAAAAAACTAAGGTTCAATGTCATCTCACTGTAGAGGAGCTCCTCAAGGCAAAACCGGAGCTCTGGAATCATGTGAAGGATCAGGTTCCAGAACTTGAATCCAATATACCAAAAGTAGGCTCTAAGCAAAAAGTTCCAGAGATACCTCTCGACAAGATAGGAGACATGAGCGAAGGTGAAGAAGGTAACACTTATCTTCCGATCACCTATCAAGGTTACACAACCAAAGCAATTGTGGATTCGGGTGCTGGTGTTGCTATTGCGACCACCTCCTTGTGGAAGCGATGGGGCAAACCCACCTTAAGACCAACGAGAATGAAACTTCAAATGGCAGATGGTCATTTTGAAAGACCTCTAGGATTGCTTGAAGGGATAACTCTAACCACTTGTGGTGTAGAGTTTGAACATACATTTGCTATATGTGACTTTGAGAAAAATAATGTCTACGAGATGATCCTAGGAAGACCCTTCCTATGACAATTGCAAATAGTACAGGATTGGGGAACCAACTCCTTGTACTTACAGCACTTAGGGGTCACCACCAAGGTCAATCTGAAGGATTACACCTTCAGAGATGTACCACCCCTACAGTGGAATCCTATCCACAAAGCGAAAGAAGATTCTATCTCCCTGCATTCTGGAAGTTCACCTGATCCATCATGGCTGCATGAAGATACTCACTTGTGGATGTGCAAGGTCGCAGAGGAAGAGGAAAAGCGCCTAAAAGCGAGAGAAGAAGGAACTCCCCCAGGAGATAGACCAATAAAAGACCCAGCCTATACACCGATGATATTTCCAGATGAGGAATTTGAGCCTCATGGTTGGGCAGAAATCTTAGCTACCATGGACATTGCAGTCAATGAAGAACAATGGACACCCCATTGTGATGAGGAGGGTTATGATATTTCAGTGTTCATGTGTCAGCCCTTGTTGGAAGAGTGTGATCCTAGTGAGTTCATAGAAGAAGAAGAGAATGACGATGATCTAGAATCCATTGTGATGGATACTTAGTTTGACTCAGAGGAACACTATTTAGAAGATATAGGAGTGTTAACCCAAAAAGAAGAAGAACCCCTCACAAGTATTAAAACGATAAATTCAAAGGAAGGAAGTGAAGGGGGTCAAAAGAAAAAGAAAAGAAAAGCAGTGAAACAAGAAGAGGAAGAATCATTGTTTGAAGTACCAGAAAATTTCAAGAAATATGAAGTGGAAGACCGAAAAATTTTGGTACGAATGCCTAAGAGAGAGGCCATTATAGGAGAAGCATATGACAATAAAGAAAAGACCAAAAAAATTGTAGTGACCATTGAAGGGAACGAAGAGCGATGTACGTACATAGGAGACGACCTAAGTGCAAAAGAAGAATTAGAGCTTGTAGCTCTATTAAGGGAATATAGGGATGTGTTCGCATGGCACTATAGAGACTTGAAAGGAGTAGATCCAGAGATTTTCTCTCATACGATTCCGATGACCGTTGATGCCAAGCCCACCAAACAAAAGCCCTACACATATAATGACAATTATGCAGCCAAAATAAAAGAGGAAATTGACAGGCTGATTGAAGCTGGATTCATCTATGAGATTGAGCACACTGAATGGGTGTCCCCCATTGTAGTGGTGCCCAAGAAGAATGGGAAATTGCGAGTGTGCATTAACCTTAAAAAAGTTAATGCCGCTACGATCAGAGATAGTTATCCACTTCCAATCACCGAACATCTATTGGAGCGTGTGGTAGGCAAGGAAGTTTATAGCTTCCTTGATTGATTTTCAGGTTACAACCAAGTAGCCATTGCCCCCGAAGATCAACACAAAATGGCCTTTGCCACAGAATGGGGAATCTTTGCATTTTGTGTGATGCCATTTGGGTTCACCAATGCACCTGCAACATTCCAAAGGCTCATGTGTCATGTCTTCAAAGAGTTCTTGCGAAAGAGCTTAGAGGTATATGTGGATGATTTATGCGCTCATTCCCAAGAAAGAAGTTACCACATCCCTGAGCTCAGACAAATCTTCAACAAGTGTAGAGATTATCGAGTGTGTCTGAACCCAGAGAAGTGTGTGTTCATGGTACGACAAGGTAAGATCTTAGGTCACATTGTTTCTAAGAATGGAATTTCAACAGATGAAGACAAGGTAAGAGCGATAGCAGAGTTACCAAGACCAAGGAATGTTAAAGAGGTACAAGCCTTCATGGGCCATTGTGGATATTACCGTAGGTTTATCCACATGTATGCCATCATAGCTAAACCTCTTTATGGGTTGTTAACAAATTTTGAGTGGAACGAGGAATGCGAGAATTCCTTCAACAAACTGAAAAGACGTTTGTGCACAACACCAATATTGACTACTCCGGATTGGAGCAAACCCTTTCATGTCCATGTAGATGCCTCCAATCATGCAATAGGATGTGTACTAGCACAACCCACAGGTGAGGGAAACCTGGATTTGCCGATAGCATATGCTAGTAGGCAATTAAATGCAGCTGAACGAAATTATACCACAACGGAAAGAGAAGGCTTAGGCATGGTATATGCTGTGAAGAAGTTTAGACACTATTTATTGGCCAATAAGTTCAAGTTTTTTCACTGATCATCAAGCTTTACTATATTTGGTCAATAAACCTTGCAATACAGGCCGCTTAGTAAGATGGTTCCTCTTACTAATGGAATACGACTTTGAAGTTGTTGTCAGGAAAGGTAGAACCCATCTTAGGGCAGACCATCTTTCTCGCATCACTTCAGGAGAGCCACCGCAAGGAGTGTCTGATGAATTGCCCGATGCTTATTTGTTCAATTTAGAAGTTGTTCCTAAATGGGCAAATAAGTTGGTACCAGTCCTAACCTTCGGGCCTGCAAATAAAAATGTTAAAACAAGCAAAGAGGAAATCGTAAAATCACTAAAGTATCAAATATTGGCCGGAAGTATGTACAAGCAAGATACCGAGGGCGTATTAGCTTGTTGTGTCGAGGATGATGAACATGCTAGTTGGTTGCAACAAGCCCATGAGGGACTGCTAGGAAATCACTACCCTAAACAACGAACATTGCAGAATCTAAAACGTTTAGGAGTGTATTGGCCTAGCATGGACAAAGAAATACAAGAGTGGATCCACAATTGTCCAGTGTGCCAGAAGAGACCCCCAGTGGAACATGCCACTCTTTATCACGTGTCATTAATCCCAGATTGGAGTGCTCCATTGGTCGAGTTCATGAGATCGGGAACATTACCCAATCAGGCTAGTCTTGCAAGAAAACAGAGCATGGAGCAAGAGGCTCAAGACTATGCCTTAGTAGGAGACAACCTATATCGAAGAGGCAAGGATGGTTACCTAAGACTGTGCGTTCATGAATCAGACTATTTGAAAGTCTTAGAAACTGCACACAGCGGTGCTGCAGGTGGACACTTTGGGCCTGACAGAGTAATTAAGACCATTCTATTTTCAGGACTTTGGTGGCCCACTCTTCATATGGATGCACATACTTATGTGAAGAGTTGTGACACATGCCAACGTGCCCAATATCCGATAAGAAAAGATGAAATGCCATTAAGGCCAATGATGGGAGGACGTGCATTTTCAAAGTGGGTTATAGACTTTGTAGGTCCCATCAACCCCCCAGCTAGAAACTCCCATGCAGAATACATTATTGTAGCCACAGATTACCTTACAAAGTGGGTGGAAGTAAAAGCCACGACAAAGAATGATGCTCAAACGACGGCTAAGTTCTTATTCGAAAATGTGCTCACTAGATATGGGTTACCAATAGAGTTGGTTAGTGATAGAGGTACGCACTTCTTGAATGAGGTCATTGAAAATCTCCTTCAAGAATTCATGGTGACACATAAGAAGTCTGCACCCTATCACCCACAAGCTAACGGACAAGCCGAGAGCACGAATAAGATCCTATGTAACGTATTGACGAATTTTGTAAATAATAAACGCTCTGATTGGGACAAACAACTTCATCATGCTGTTTGGGCATACCGAGTTGCCTACAAAACGGTACTCAATGCCACCCCATTTCAGATGGTCTTCGGACAGAATGCGGTGCTACCCTTTAGATTTCCTAATCCCAGCTTTAAGAGTAGCACAAGAGCATGAGTGGAATGGACATGAGTTGTCCTCTAGGATCTTTAATCTAGAACGTTTAGGTGAGACAAGGCTACGAGCAGCAGCAGGCATCTATGCTGCAAAGAAACGGCAAAAGGCATACTTTGATGCCCATGTGAAGGATAAGGGCTTGAAAGCAGGAGATCTAGTTTTAGTCTACACATTAAAACAACACGCAAGAAAGCTAGAAAAGAGAGGCTACAGACCTATGATCATCAATAGGATCTCCACGAGTGGAGCAGTACAACTAGCCACTTTAGAGGGGGATGTCCTCCCAAACTATATTAGCGGATGCAGAGTCAAGCTGTATCAGGAACCCCTCACGGAGGAAATGCTAAGTCGACTCAATACTGCTAAGCAACGTAAAGAGGAGGAAAAACGAATTCGAGAAGAAGCACAGGCAGAGGCCTTAGAGCGTATCAGACGAATGAAGTTGAGGAGACAAGGGAGGGATCAGCCTATGACTGACACTCAAGAGTCTCCAGGCTATCACATGGCCATGTGTGAGACTGCAGGTGAACGTACCCATAAGATAGTGGACCGACGACCTTTTGTGACCCTAGAAATAGGACAAAGAGACAGCAGCACAAGCGTGAGAGCATTAATTGATTCAGGAGCAGCCACAAGTGTAGTTCGGCTTTCTTATTGCCAGCAGTTGCAATTGGAGGTAAAACCCCTAGAAGCATATCTGATAGGATTAGGAGGTGTTGAAACCCCTTGCATGGGAGAGGTGGATCTTCCCCTCTACATACAAGAGGTCCTCATGAAAGCAAAAGTGCTAGTGTGTGAAGACGAGGACCTGACCGAACCTCTTGTCTTAGGCCAAGACTGGATCTATGATCACGCAGTCAACCTCAACCTAAGAAGTGGACTTCTTCAGGCTTGGGTAGGCCAAAGCCGTCTCACGATTGAATTAGAAAATCAAGCACTCAAACCAATAGAACAGGCACCAACTCCTGGTCCCTCCAGGAATCCACATGAAGATAACAATGTTGTCCTTGTACAAACTTCTATGGTGCAGAGGATTGTCAATCTTACTGAAGGTACAGGAGCCAATAAGGAGTTCCTAACTGATCCAAGGAAGATTCTAGACGAGCAGACGAAACGTCACTCGACACGAGGGAGGCTGCTGATCAAGAGGCAGGAGCACCAACCTGTGCAACACGGAGCATCTCGTGGTGCGAAGCAGATCTGGATACGCAAGGATAGGAAACCCACAACTCTAATAGCAGACTCTCAAGGAGACAAGAAACGAGCCTCACCATCAAGGAACAAAGTGAAGAAGCCCCCTAGGATAACCCCTAGGCATACCAATTCTATTTGGGTTCCTAAGCGGTCAATGAAGGCCATCCCTAATGCTAGACAGATATGGGTGCCCAAGGCCTGCTTACAAGCCCAAATTACTTCACCTTCAGGCACTAGGATGAAGCAACTTTCACAAGCACTCGTGGCCAACAACTCAGAAAATGACAAGATACCTACACCTCTCACTGTCCCCACTCCCATCAACCCTAGGAATGTCTGGAAATGGATACCCAAAAGGTCCCAAATACATCACACTCTCATCCAGAAACCTTCACCTGTCTTTAGCTCTAAGAGCTACGACTCCTCTATCAAGGTGTGGAGAATTAAACTGTGTACTAAACCCCCTGACCCAATTCTGTAAATCCGCCCACACTAACACAGGAGCATTCTGAGCCATTGCATAACCAAAGTATGCATCTAGGATGACACTGACCTCTAATCACCACTCACACCTATCACAAACACTTCACCACTAACCACTGACCTCCGGGATTGTCATGTTAGTATTGTGAAGGGAACACCATTACATCTGGTTTCCTATGCAACACTAATGTGCCTTTCTTCTTCCAGCAGATAAGCAACCTACTCTCATGGCAACAGCAGCAGGCACAAGTTCTCAGGCAGGCTTTGGTGCTCCAATCAATTGGGATGCCATGCCGGTGGAGGCCCCACCAACAGCTCGACCTGAGGAGTTCGCGAATGTGCGGAGAATTCCTATTCCAGATCCACCAAATGGCCTAACTGAAAGAGTAAAGGGGCATTCTCACTGGTTCAATGAGATGCCAGGAGATTTGGGAGACGCGGATCATATCTGGGAGTCCAAGATGGAATGTGGAGGAGTGTGGTGGACCTTCCAGTTCTTCTCACGAGAATTCGAAGCATTGCAAAATGCAGCTCCACTTCAAGATATCTGGCAAAAAGCAGGATTACAAACTTATTTCAGTGCAACTCTGCCTAAACCCGATTTCCTCAGGTGCTACTACCTAATTGCCACGCTGAAGCCGACAGGAGATAAAGATCATTCATGCACATTCTGGGTGCCCTCCTTGTCAAATCTGGAGGAAATGAGGAAGTTCGAATTGAATGTTACTCTAATCAGGGAAGCACTTCAAATGTATGGCACGCATGTACCTTCTGACCGCGACCCCTTGATACCTGAGTCGATGAAAAGCAATAGAATCAAGAAGCTAAAAGAAATGTGCGCCCTCACCCCCAACATCGCCATACCTTTGCGGATGTGTCTCCAACACTTCGCATTCCCAGCTCAGGACCGTTTCACACAACCTCACAAGAAGATATGGTATGGGTTATATCTAGCAGAGACTGGAAGCTTGCCCATTAAGATGCCTGTATGGATCTTGGACCAAGTGTATGAGGCAGGCAAGCGGGGTGTGAGGAAGCCTACTCTACATGGCTGTTGTGCGCTTACAAGAATCATCTACAGATGTCTTGCATATGATGTGCCAGTTGCCCGAGCCCTAAAGTATGCACAACTGGAGTTGTTCAAAGGGCGGAAGTCAGGGAGCCAGCCTGCAAAACAAATGCGTGGATCGCTCTCCCAGGTAACGATCCCTCAAGAAGCCACGACCGAAGCTTCTCCCCGACCAAAAGCTCAGGTCACACCTTTCACGATCCATCTTCAAGGAGTTCAAGCTGGGGAGGTGGTACAACCCGTTCCATCCGCCCCTCCACTACCTACCGATGCAGAGTTTGCATCTATGGCCACCTTCACAGAAGATCCAAACTTCGATTTTGAAAGATTCCTGCAGACGGTCCCCCTATCAGACAGTGAAGATTCCCCTGACAATGTTGATCCGGGTGCATCAGTCCAAAGAGAACAGCCACGGGGCGAGACGAGCAGAGTACATGGGGAAGAAGTGGCACAACATCCTCTTGACCCAAACACACAAGTTCAGGAAGGTGCACAAAGAAATGACCCAGAATTCAGTGAAGAGGAGGCCCCTGCCTACACAGCACAACTCAGACGGCTGTACAAGACAATCAAGCAGGTACAGAGAAGACATAAGATGACAGAAGAGGCGAATAGAGCTCTAGTGAACCAGATGCTTCAAACCGATAATGTCGACTCATACTTTGTGGAATCATTGAATCTATTGGCAGAGACATGTGGGATCGGGGAAGCATTGAGGACAATGGTCTATCAGGAAAACCCTATCTATGATCAACAAAGGATTGATACACGGCCACGACGAGGGAAAATGATTCAAATGGAAGTCTCTACTGCCTTGCCTACCACCATTTCAGAGGATGTTCACATGACGAGCCCAAGTCCCGCTGACGAACAAGAGGTAATTACTCAGGTACCATCTCCACCGTCACCTTCCATTCGACCCTCAGAACCCTTCTCCACTAGCCTTTCTGAACAACCGATATCCACCCATCCTGAAACCATTGTACACACCTCTGTTTTTACATTCTTCCCTTTACCCACATCCATCACTTCCACCCTAACTTTTGAACCTCACACCGGTCATCCTGCCACCGATCAAACCATAATAGGTCACCCTTCCTATCTCCCCGCCCTTGGACAACCACTTGCCACTAGCCAGCACTCATCCCATCCTTTTCCATTCACCCACACCCAAACCCTATCCACCACTTCCCTAGTAACCGCCTCATGCTCAATCCAAGTCACACAACCGTCATTCTGGACAAACCTTGTAAATATACTCCAGCAGGTGGATAATTATAATAAAAAGTCCCTTTCCCAACCCCACTCCCCCACATTCACTGCCACCACTATCACACCACCCACCATTCCTGTATTCACAGTTCACGAATCACACACTCTCACGTCCGATCCCATGGACATCTCACCATCCACAGGATCACCCACCACCACTGTTATTCCAACATCACCACATGTCATTTCATTTACGTCGCCATTTCCAAACACTGTAGGCACAGCATCCACTTTTCCCTTTCCCATCTCCCGACCCCTTGCATCTTCCACCCTCACCCCTGCACCCACCTCATTTAGTCATGCACTCAACACCATGCTCGAAGCTGCTGCCCAACTTAAACAGGAATACAGGTTATTAGAAGAAAACAATAAGGAGCTCTGTACATTGTCATCCCACCTCCAGGCACGTGTCACTGCCTTGGAGTTGTCTAATACAGAGTTACAGCAGGAGGTGACCACCCTCCAACAATATCAGGTGGAGCTCGAGTCCACACATACAGAGAAGAATAGGGCAACGGAGGAACAACTTAGAGATCAGCTAGCCCGTAATGCTAGACTACAACGAAACATGGCTCTACTCCGACGCCATTTAGCGGCTGCTCAAGAAGAAAACAAAAGACTACAGCAACAAAATCAAGACAACCTCGAAGCAACCATGGAAAATACTCCAGGGGCACCCATTGACCCGGCTAAATTCCAAGCCATCCCCTCAGAGAATATACAACAAATATTAGAAACCTATGCCACTCTCTTAGAAGCTCATGATCAGCTTGCTGACCAAGTCAAAGACCTACAGAAAGCCCAAGTGCCTACACCACACCAACAAGAACCTAAAGAGATGGCCAACGCTGCAACCTCACCAGAGCCAGAATTATCAGTAACCAATGAGGTACTTGAGCTACGGCAACAGGTGGGAGAACTAAAAATTAAATTGTTACAGTATGAACGACCTCCCTCTCCACCTGATCAAACCATAGAAGAAGACACAGTAGTCATTCCAGTGGAGGAGGCATTTGAAGACAATTATGAGCCTCAACCCCTTCTAGGAGGCAGAATTACAGAGGAAGGCCAGGATACATATGAGGAACCCCCGTCAGCATGGATGAAGCAGGTAGAGGAGATGGGTCACACTCACGAAGAGCATGTTGCAACTCAGATGCTAGCCATGAAAGCCATAGAGGAGACCATACTCAAATCTGAATATTTCTCGAACTTGGCTCCTAGGCGGCTGATAACTAGCTCAGAGTTACAATACAAACCTTATTTTGTATTGTTGGCAGACTACAATGCCGAGATCAAACGCATAACCAACAAGTACCCCTCCTTCGCAACACAATTCGAACCCGAGGACATCCTAGAGGCAGCCAAAAAAGGGGCCATATTCCAGCCCATATGGAGGCAAAGATTACTGGAAACATACCCGGACATGCTGAGAACATGGGATCACGCTCCCATGCATTTGAAGTATAACCCTTGTTATGGGCCAGTACAAAGAAGAAGATCATGGAAAGCCTTCGCCATCAAAGTTCAGAACAATGTAAACTGTAGAGAATGGCTTAATTACCCCGCCATTGCACCCTCAACCGGCACCCCCACAGTATCTTACATGATAGCAACCATCAGACATTGGTTGCCACGCCTCCACCCCATGCCAGATGTGGCTGCCCAGATGATGCTCAAGATATTCGATATGATGCAGGTGGTGCTCAAAACTTTCCGCAATGTATGCCATATTCAGCCTCCGATTCCCGGCTTCATCAATGGTAATTATGACCTCCTGTATGATATGAGCACAACCCCCAGCATACGAGTTGCTTATGCATGGCACGCACGCATCAGATATCTCCCTGCCTGCTATAAGCAAACTTTTGACGATATGTTTACCACGGGGTTCTGGGAGTCACACTCAGAAGTGTTCGCACCACGCCCAACCCACCTGCTACATCTATTCGCGTGTGAACAAACCATGCACTCAGAACTCTACACAACGCCACAACCGGACATACCGGGTGCAGTCAATTGGGAGACCCTCCAGAGAGACCTTGGTTCGGGGACTACGCATCAAGGAACAAGAAGTGGCAACCGACCTCCTGCAAGAGTACATTGATCAAACAGTGGAGCAGAGGTCTGTCAGAGGCGACAGACGCTAGGGGGGGGAGAGTGTTGGCTGTATACGAGAAGAAGCAAGTACGAGCATACAAGCAGATCTAGCTAAGGCAACCCTTTATTTTTTCAAACCATTACACCAGTTAAAAGTGATTCTCATCACTAAAAACCCCTGTAAATACCATTTTCACCTTTTTGTAGCTCCATTTTGTACAAGCCGAGGAGTCCTCGAGCTTGAGGAGCCTTAGAAGTAGTTGCCTGCCAATTTTCATAATTTTTAGATCTCGTTTGAGCCCTCAAATAAGCCTTGGAACCTAATTTTTAACTAGGCCGGACACTAGGTCTGGACAGGGCCAAAGCTAGTCAAAAACTATAAATAGAGCTAGAGAGCTCATTTTTGGGCTAGCTTCTTGTAGTTTGAGCTTGTATGAGAACTTGGCTGCAATAGAAGTGATTCCATTGTCTTACTCTCTTTGTTCTTGCCGTGTGTGCGCGTGTGCGTGTATGTGTGTGCATGCTTGTGTGCTTCTCACTCACGCACTTGTGCTTCCACTTGCTCGTGGTCTTCATACCATCCTCACGTCTTCCCCGATTGACATTAAAGGAGGTGCTACTCATCGCTGAGCTATAGTAACCTATGAGACTTACCAAGTGGACAAGCACCACACTTGTAAATCATATGTTGCTTGGATACATTAGGTATCCCAAGCACACATTGGTCCCTGCACATTTGCTTCAAGGTCCTTTCTCCTATGTGCCCTAATCTCTTGTGCCAAATCTCAACCTCTGAAAGTGTCTGATCTTTATAACTGTATAATGCAATGTTCTTTGTATCTTCCAACTCAAAAGTGAAAAGTCTACCTGATTTTTCTCCTTTAGCTATCCTTTTGAATCCATGTCTTGGGTCCTCCACAAATGCTCCATACTGATTGAATCTGACCTGCAACCCTTTCTCTACAATCTGACCAACACTCATTAAGTTCTTTGTAATTGTAGGTACATAAAGTACTCTGCTCAACAAATTCTGATTACCATCACAAGTTTTCACATTTCCAACTTTAACTACAGAATGCTTTGTATCATCACCTGTTTGGACTTGGTGTTTACCTTTTGGTTCCTCAAGATCAGAGAGTAGTGCCACATTACCAGCCACATGATTTGAACACCCTGAATCAATATAAAATAAGTGATCATCATTTGTACCTGACTTTGAAGTCATGTTCATGGTCAAGAGAGAGTCATCCTGCTCCTCTGTGTAGTTGTTGTAGTCCTTTCTGTTTCTGAATCCTCCTTGGTAGTTGCCATTGAAGTTGTTGTTGTAGTTGTTGTTGTAATTGTTGTTGTGGCCTTGGTGATGGTTGAACCTTCCTCTAGACTGTGAGTATCCACCTCTTTGGTAGCCTCTTCCTCTTTGATTTTTGTAGTTCCTGTAACACTCATCTGTGGTGTGGTTTGACAAACCACAAATGTTACATGGTGATGCGTTATAGGGTCTCCCCCTACCTTGCTTACCTCCTCTGCCCCTACCTCTTGAAGACCTACCTCTCCCTGCATAGTTGGCTTGGGAGGTAGAGCATTCATCTTCCACCTTCTTACTCTTGCCTTTATCCTTAGATTTCTTATCAGTGTATAGGGCAAAAGAGTTGTTACCCTTGGTAGTATCTCCACTCTTGGTAATCTTTGCTTCATGTGTGAATAGTTGGCCCATGAGAGTTGTAAGATCTGGAGTGTGCATGTCCATGTAGAGATCCATTGCAGTGGTGAAGCTTTCCCACTTGTCATCAGCCTTGATTCCATTAATTACCTGCCTTACAATTTGTTCTTCTTCAATTTCTTCTCCTATGCTTGCTAACTGATCTGCAACATCTTTGATCTTGGTCACAAATTCTGAAACAACTTGCTTAGGTTGCTTCCTTAGTGTTGTGAACTCAATCCACAACTGATTTTTCCTAGCCTTTGTATTGGAGGGAAAATATGATGACAAGGTTTCCCAAGTCTCTTGGGAAGTCTTACAATTTCTGATATGAGGTAAAAGAAATTCAGATATAGAGTTGAGTAAGTAAGACCTTGCCAATGCATCCCTTGCACACCATGTGTTGAGTTTTTCTTGCTCCTCCTTGGTTTGCAAACCTCTTGCTTTGAATGAGGGCAATTCCTCATCTCCTGAGATGTATCCATAGAGACTCCTTCCTTGTAAGTAGGTCTTCATCCTTAGAGATCAAGCTTGATAATTGTTCATGTCCAATTTCTCAATAAATGAAGGAAAACCATCTCCCATTTTACCTTATTTGCTCTTATACCACTATTGGGAAAGATGGATGGATGATCCAAGAGATTGAGTAGGTACTGCTAAAACCTGCTTTGTACCAGCCCTCTTTAGCTTCAGACTTGATTAGTAGACTTCCTTAGCTTTCCAATGACACCAAGAAATGGCCTATGTCCTTTGGAAATGAAGTGTGCAATGATTGAATCAAAACAGATAACTTTGGAAGTCACAAACTCAAGAAAACCTTCTATTTTGGTCTTGACACTTGCTCAATGTTTTGCTCAATGTGACCAGCACAGTAGCAATTGATAAAATTCCTTCTAGGGATATTCAATTAGCTTATTAATCTACCATTTACAAGTGGAATTATGTAAAATGACAAACTATACTCAGAGAAAGTAATTTAGCAAACTTAGCTATACCCCCGACTTTTTAGGACTGTAGCAGAGATAGACCAGTGAGCACCTCGTTGACGATTTCTCTGAATTGGCTGAATGAAATCACTTCAAACTTTGTCAGCACGTAGATGACTCTGAGCTGAATCCAAAAAGCTTTAAATCACTGAATTTGGTGGAGTATTGACTGAGATATGCCCTTGACAAGTAGACAGACTTTGGAGTAGACAATCAGTGAGCACAGAGATGAATGATGTAAATGTATCTATAAATTAACACTTGTGTACAATCCCATTGGCATGACAAGCATTGCCTAATGGTGTAGAGAGGTGTAGGCTATGATGTAGTCCTCACACACACTCAATGACAGTAGAATGAAGCTCGGGAGTGTTGTCTCTACCTGCGACTTTTCTTGATCACTTTTATATGTGATGACTGAGAATTTGAATTCAAATTCAAATTCTTGGCTCCCTCTAATCAAGCTTCTAAAAGCTTGGAGATATTCTCTCAATCAAGTGAATTAACTTTTTCCACGAATCAATTAGGTAGGTGATTACAAAAGATTCTAAGTCAAATTGACTTTTACAATGAGGTAAAGTGGTAAGTAATCACTAGCATATGTTCCTATGGTTCTTCATGCATGTAGAGTCTTCATGATATCTTCCAAGCCAAATGTGTAGGCTTGTGATTTACACCAACAATGAATTCAAAGCAGAATCAGTCACTTTGTCAAGAGGACATTGGTTCCTGGATATTGAAGTTGTGGTAGAGAAAGTGGACCTGGAGTCTGATGAGGAGCAAGAGATTCCAGAGGTAGAAAAGGTGGTGAAGGAGCTCAAGGAAACCCTAAGCATAATTGGCCAGCATATATTCACAGTGGGAGTAGGGGGTTACAAATATACGATGTTGTGTCAAGAGTTCTACAGATCTCAAAGAGTAGCAGTCAATCAGAAAAGATGGAAGGCAGTAGGGTTACATAAATTACTGGAAAAACCTATCTTTTTCATAGATTTTGAAAGAGTGGCACAAGTAATGAACAGCCTGTTGGAAGTTGGAAAAGGTAATGATGCTTATTTCCGGTGTAAAGTCAAGAACAAAGATAATCAGGAGGTGAATATCACTATCAAAGCAGAGCATATCAGAGCAGCTTTACAATTCTACCCAATGGGAACCAAGCTTGACCATAGCTTTGTGAAAAAGAATAAAGAAACCTATAGAGGATATTCAAAATTTCCTGATTTCAAGGGAAAGGAGAATGAGGAATATGCCATTAGGATGTTTTTGCAATATTTTTGCTTCCCAAAACTACCAAGGTATACCATGCCACATAAATCAGTAACACTGATTATGTTTAACAATAAGGACAGAACTAAACCCTTCGGAGTAATGGATGTAACCCCGTACATACATGAATAGCTGAAAGAAGCAGCAAAACACTGGGAGCAGAAAAAATATACGAATGGAGCTCAGTTTCTAACCAGGATCATATATCATGTATTGGGAATGGAAGATCAATTGAAGCTGGCTCCAAAGGCACAATATTTCAGAAGTCTTATGACAGGAATCAAGAGTCCTCCCAGGAAGATGTCTGTGAGAGAAGCAGAAGGACAAACTAGCATGAGGGAAGCAGGGATGAAAAGAAAGGTAATATCTGAGGAAGTGATTCCTGTAAAGAAAAGGAGGTTGGATCCAAGGAAGGTTGAATTGGAGCAGGATGAAGCAACCAAAGAGGAACATGAAGCTGCTCAGAAGTAGGTCCAATCTTCTAATGACCCTCATCCACCTCAGACCAGTAAAGAGCAGTTATATACTTATCTGACTCAAGGAAATAACAAAAGAGCAATATATGAGGCACAATATCAAAAGATGCTGGAAGATTATTCTTGCAAGTCAACAGATTGGGTTCAAGAGGAAGTAGAGCATTATGAAGAGCTTCATGATCAAATGATGGCAGCCGAGACAGAGGAAGTATTTGTTGAAAAGGAAGTGGAGCTATTAGCATACTTCAAAGAACTACAAGGACCTCCAGAAACAAGAACTACAGTGGTAGCAAAGAGGAAAGTTCAGAAAAAACCTCTACAGAAGAAGAGGCTGACTAAGAAAAGTAAAGGGAAATCAATACTTGAATCTGTAACCATAAAAGAGACAGAGGAAGTGACAGTGGGAGAAAATCAGAAGCAATCTACTGTTGTAGAGGAATCAAGATTGGAAAAATCAGGCATAGCAGGATCCTCACAATTCTCCTCAGACTCTGAAAGTGATATTGAAAATTTCTTGTTAAAAAGTTTGAATTTTTTAGTACCTAGTACTCCTAATGTGGTTACACAGGCCACTGAGAAACATAAAACACCTGAAGATTTGAGAGAGAAGCCTCAAGAGAAGCAAGTCCAGGAAGAGGCAGTTAAGCAAATCAGTCCTGAAGAGGAAAGAAGGATGATGAAAGGTAAAGCAGTAATGGTAGAAGAGGAAAGTGAAGTAAGAAAGGAATTCAGTTGTGGGCTAGTGCATTCAGGATTAAAGTCAATATGGACAAAACCTTCACAAAAAACTTATGATAAATTTGATGAAGGGAAAGTAGAAGCAGAAAAAGGAGTACAGATATGCAGTCCAGCCATTAAACAGGAAGGGGTAGATCAAATTCAGGAAATAGAGGAAATAATGGAAAAGAAGAATGTTCAAGAATTAGAAGAAGGAGTTTCAGAAAAGGAGATCAACCAAAGCATAAAGGATATACTTTATGATTTGAATAATAATGAGGAGATTACAATCACAAAAGATCAAGGACAAGAGGAGGAGCTGGATCTGATGGACATAGATGAGCAGGAAGAGAGACAGAAAGAGCAGACAAGGGATGATCAGATAAAATCTATTGAGGAAACTGAATCAACTCTAGTCCAGGAAAAGGAAGTACAAGTAAAGGAAGGACATCTCTTTGAAGAGAAACTACAGGTGATGGAGAACCAGAAGGCAGAAGACACAAAGCTAACTACAAATATCTCAGAACAAGAGAATCAGGATGATCAGAAATTGGAAGATTAGAGGAAGATGTTGTAGATCAAGATAAATTAGAAACAGATCAAAGCCATGAAGAACAAAAGACTCAGGTTATAGAGTATGAGGAAGAACAAGAAGAGGAAAATGAGTGTCAGGAAAACAAACAGATAGAAGTTAAACAAATAGAAATGGAAGTTGGATTAGAGAGAAAACCTAAAAATATAAGATCTACCTGCCAGATCATTATGAGCAACATAGAGCAGTTCAGACATTCAAGCAGGAATATGATTATTTCAAGAATGGTAGCAGAGTCTGAGTTTGAAAAGGAAGTAATATCATTAAGGAGCATAAAAGGGAAAAGGAACAAATGACAGAACAATTGAGGATTGTGCAGGAGAAGAATGAAGAACTAACACATAGAATAATTTCTTTGGAAGAAGTGGAAGTACAACAACAAAATAAAATTCAATATCTTGAAGAGAAGAGTGCAAAACTGACAGAACAGAGTAGTAAATTGGAAATGGAGTTGAAGAAGATTGAAGGTAGAAAAGTTCATATCAAATCATGGTTAAAGCAAATGAAGAAATTAACAAACTACTGATGGAAGAAGGTCAATTGAAGGAAGAAACCAAGGCTGCTCAGATGACAGAGGAGGAAAAGGAAGAATTGCACAAGGAGATCAAGAGATTGCAAACAAAGTTGAAGGAAGCCAAGGAGCTGGAGAAACAGGCTAGTGCACATGCTGCTACCTCAATGAGGGGTTATAACAAGTTGCATATGGATATGGAAAAAGAAAGGAGTGATTGGCAGTCAAGAATAGAAAAGGAAAGAAGTGAATGGATAAAAGAAAGAGAGATATGGGCAACTCAAAATAGAAGTTCGATGGTGACAATAGAAGAGTTACAGAAAAAGCTGGAAAAGCCACAAGCTCAGGAAGAAGCACAGATAGAGACTACATATACAGGAGATTATGAAGAGGGAAATGATGACAGAAATCAACATGGCAGTGAACCAGAAAATAAAAGATCAGAAGAAGAATATTCAGAGGAATTTGTCCAGAAATTGTTGACAAACAGAGAGTCCAGAATGGACTTCATTAGAAAAATGCATGATGAATATGAAGATCAGATTGTCACATTTGCTTTAAATAAAGGGATAAATCTTGATCAACATCATTGGGCTGCAGATGGACTGGGCATACCTTTATGCATGATCATGGAAAGTATCAAAAATTATCAGATGGCAAGGTTTGGATTACCTCCAAATAAATATCTTGAATATGAAGAAGATATCAATGTGACCAAAGAATTATTTGAGAAAGCCAATCCAAAATGGAGGGATAGATGGTTGGATGCAAATAAAGAGTGCAGGAAAATATGGAAGGAAGCACCTATTCAGTTGAAAATTAATCCAGCTTACTGCCCAGTAGCAAGGAGAAGAGAGTGGACAATTTTTGGGAAAGAAGGAAAGAAGGACAAATCCCACCTAAATGGTTGAATTTCCCAAAGTTAGCAGGACCAAAGGCAGGAACATGGCCTACAAAAAAATATATGGTGGATACAGCTGAATCTGTTATAGCTACATACAAAGATGTGAATGACCCAGCATGCATTTTACTGATCAGAGTCATGAGACTCATTTTGGCATGCATAGAGACATATACAGATACAGATGTCAAAATCTTAAATTACATTGGCTTCAATTCTCCTACTGATGCATTATTGTTTGATTTCAGTGAAACACCTGATAGAATATGTTTGATGGCATATTACAGCAGAATAATATTTTTTGGGTAGTCATTATCTACAAATTTTTGAAGATGCATTTGATTATGGGTTTTTTGAAAGAGAATCAGAGATATTTGGAAATTTGTCTATAGTCACAAAGTCTCGACTCACTGCATATGAAGCTGCCTACACAGAATACTTGAAAAAGGATGTAATTGATAAGCCAGAAGCTGCAGTACAGTGGAGGAAAGCATTGTTTGAGATGGTGAACAACTTGAATGTTACTGAAAGGAGAAGCCATGATCTACTATCACAAGTCTATCAAAGAAAGAAGAAGTAAAGAGAGCATTTGAAATATATGAGCAGGAATGTCTTTTGTCAGGAGCCAAAAGGTCTAGGAGGGGAAGAATGTTGGAAGAAGTAAATTTTTGAAGCATTTTTTATGGAAAACAATTGTAAAATGCCAAAAAACTTGTAAAAATATTTATGCAACTGATGTAAAAATAAGGAAGAGTCTTCCTTGTGAAGAGATGGATAGGTATGTGCTTGAAGATGAAGAGGTGTTGCAAAATCCTTGATCGACACTGTTGGAAGCAGTGAGAGGCAGAGTCAGAGGCACAGACGACATGGAAGCATGTAAAGACGGAGCAGGGAGCCAGTCAGATCATTTTTTCAAAACAATTATGTTTTTATTACCTCTTCAAACATCCAACAGTGATTTTTCATCACTCTTGTAACATATGTAATATAGACAAAACCCCATTTTGTAATTCATAGCTCCATTTTGTGCAAGCCGAGGAGTCCTCGAGCTTGAGGAGCTTAGGTAGAATGCTTGTACCAATTTTCGTTATTTTTAGACATCGTTTACCCTTCCAAATAGCCTCTAGGACCTATTTTTAACTAGGCCGGTCACTAGATGTGAAACCGGTCAAAACTAGTCTAGAAACTATAAAAAGAGCTAGAGAGCTCATTTTTGAGGTTGGTTCATTTTGGTTAGTGTGAGCATAGAGCTAGTTTGAGCTTGTAAGAGCATTCTTGAGTAATAGAGCTAATTTCCCACCTTCCATTGTGTCTTGCTTGTCTCTTCATTGTGTGTGTGTATGTGTGTGTGCATCTTTGTGCTTCTCACCTTCACTCTCACATCATCTCACGTTCACGATCTTCATATCACTCCTACCTCTCCCAAGGATTGACATTAAGGAGGTGGAGCTTCTTAACGTGGTTCTCACCATTGTGCTAGAGCAACACCAAATTTGGCGCCGTTGCCGGGGATCGAGTCTAGGACGAATGTGTGATGGTAAGAGTATAGCAAGAAGTGGCGTTGGAAGGTAAAAATTTCAGTTTTTGTTGTTGTTTTTACTTAGTTTTTAGTGTTTTTCACCTCCCCCACACTCCATCTTCATCATCGCATCATCATCTTCATCTCCAAAAAAATCAGAAAATTCACCATATCCACCCATTCACCTCATTTCCCCTCATTTGTGCATGCGAGAGAGCGAGAGAGAACTTTTGTGCTTGTGTGTGCTTGTGGTTTCTTGAGTTTTCTTGCAGGTACAGAACTCCAGTGCATCAGGAAAGCTTGGAAAAGGTAAAAATTTCAGTTTCTGTCAGAAATTTCCGACTGTGTCAGACCATCGCGATGGTCCGCCAAGTTCGGAATTTGGAGAAGGCGACCACACCAGCGTGAAGAGCACACCTGCGCCACTAGGAACCCATACTCGCATCCCAAAAATTCATAGTTTGGTGGACCATCGCGACGGTCTCAGACCATCGCGATTGTGTCGCACCATCGCGATTGGCTCAAGCCATCGCGACGGCTCGGCCGGACCATCGCGACGGTTCACTTTTTCGGACCATCGCGACAGTTCACTTGAGCCATCGCGACGGTCCACTTGGACCATCGCGATTGTTCAGCTGACCCCGGACCATCGCGATTGGCTCATGCCATCGCCACGACAGTGCCACGTGTCAAGATAGACCATCGCGACGGTTCGTTTTTCGGACCATCGCGACAGCCCAAAATCGGACCATCACGATAGGCTCACGCCATCGCACTTGTGACCATCGCGACGGTTCACTTCGGACCATCGCGATTGTCCACCGTTGACCGTTGACCCGCGCCATCGCGATTGTCCGCTTGATCGAGCCATCGCGACGGTTCAACCTTACGCCATCGCGATTGTCCACTTTCGCGCCATCGCGACGGTTCACTTTTTGGACCATCGCGATTGTTCACCTTTGACTGTTGACTCGGACCATCGCGACGGTTCGACCTCACGCCATCACGATCGTTCACTTCGGGCCATCGCGACGGTTCACCTTTTCGCACCATCGCGATTGTCCAAATTCCACGCCATCGCGACGGTTCGCTTGGACCATCGCGACGGTCCCAGACCATCGCGATTGCCCACCCCCATCGCAAATTTTGGGCTCCATTTTTTGACCAATTTTGGGGGTATTTTTGAGAAATTTTTGGACCATTAGACTCATAGGAGACCCCTTAGCTCATATTTGAAGGAAAACTTGATTGTCAGTTTTTACCCCCCAGGGCCTGAACGCTCATAACTTTTTCATCCGAAGTCCATTTTTTGAGCTTAATAGCTCGTTAGAAAGCTCGTGACGAGTACTACGTGACCTCAACTGTTTTTTTCTTAAAGGATACGTCTATTTTTGGATAAGATATTTTGAGGTTCACCTAGTTTGGGGACTAGGAAGCCAGGGGGCACACATTGAAAATTTTGGGCAAAAGGGAAGGGACTAAAAAGGTGTGTATGCTCAAGTGCTTGATCATTCAATTGTGAATTGGTCTAAAATTGGATTTTTCCAGGTCAAGCAAGGGCAATCAAAGGCAAGCAAGTAAGGCAGTGAAGACAGCAAAGCTTGGGAAGCGCGGCTTCTTGGGCATCAGAGCAACCAGAAAAGCCGACTCGAGGTTGGAAGATTACTCAACCCCCTCAGTCAATTCTTAGCTTAGGCTAAACGTTAGCATTGTGGATTAACGACGATAGGAACGCCTCAAGTTCAAGATACTTAATTCTTTCAAGTTTAAGACTACAAGTAAAGGTGTGTGTGACGAAAACCTAAAGGAAAGAACCTAAGTCTGACGGAACGAGAACTCAAGATTATAACGAAAAGTCGAATTCCTGACGCATATATTAAGACAAGAATCTAAAGAAAATTAAAAGAATCAAGAATTAATAACAAAGAACCAGTTTCGATCTAAGGGTGTGACTTAGTGAGCAAGGAAGGAAATTAATGAACCTGAGATCGGGCAAACATATAGGTAAGTCGGACCGACGAAGCCTTAGATCATCAGAGGCAAGTGTAAGGACCACTGCACGATCTTGGGCTCAGCAATTGAATAGTAATTACCCCTACGAGAGCTCAGATACTAACGAATCAGAAATGGCATTTTGCACAGACAGACCAGACGGAGGGTCGAATGTAGCATACTTAGAAAAACCAGAAGGACCCTATAGAACGCAATTAGAGTTTCTCCGAACCAACCGCTTAGGTGCTCGCATCTATGAGGATGGTTTGCGAAGGCAAGTGGTGCAACTGCACAACCCTGATCAACCCATTGGATTGGAAAGACCAGTGGTGAAATTTGAGAGAGACGCTTACATAGACAAAGAAGGAACCATGTATGTCCTAAGTACGCAACCAAACGATACTAATGAGTTTGGCACAATTCAATTAGAAACGGAAGCGAAGTTTCAAGGAAAAGGACCGTTAGAAGAACCTAAAACACCTAGAGGGAAATCCGTATTAACAAGAATACTCATCCCAGAATGGATCCCTCAAGATAACAGGAGCACCGAGTTGTTCGTAAATAAAGAGACAAATGAAGCCTTTTGGAGGTACAGAAAGGAACACCCTGGTGAGATAGGCATCATTACAATCTATGAATTCAAGGACCCAGATACACCTGGAAAGGTTGTATACCTGGATGAGACTTCAGAAAGAGTCTTTGTGGTGCCTGAGCGCGCTAAAAACACATACACATGGAGAGGTGAATTGATATTCCCTCCATCTAGAACGAACATAAATACAAGTCAACAAGGGGCAGGAACATCCTCAGCCCATGGAAATCAAAGAGAAGGAAATAACGAGAGACCGGAAGTAAGCTTCACTCACCCCATAAGGAGAGATAGAACAACCTCGGACACTAATAGAATGGATAGACAAAGAGATCATGGAATACTAGGTGGTAGAGATGATTTTCCTCTACCTAGACCACGTGAACACGCAAGAGTATTGAGACCCACTCAATTAGTAAAATCAATGAAGAATTACTTTGATGGGACAGGAGATCCCTATGACCATGTCGCAGAATTCAAGCAAGTCCTAAGACCAGAACAAGTCGAGGACATGTTCACGCAATACAATGCATTTGGACTAACGTTAAAGAATACTGCTTTAACTTGGTTTCAACCATTGCAACAAAGGCAATTTAGAGACATCCATCACTTTTTAGAGTCATTCATCACCGAATTCTCTAAAAGTGGGATTAGACATGACACGTCTTCGTTGATTCATAGCTTTAGACAGACCCCTCAGGAAACAGTAAGACAGGCAGGTCGTAGATTCAGACAATATGTTGAACGATGTCCAATGCAAGAGCTACCCTCACAAGCCAAACAAGTATCACTGTTCCTAGATGGCTTGTTGAGCGCTAAACTACGCTCCTATGTGTACCTAAAAGAACCCAGAACGCTAGAGGAGTGTGTAAGAATATGTATAGACATTGAGGACAACCTAGGAGATGAATTAGAACTCTCAAAGGTCTATAAGGACTCAGATTGTTCTTCTCTAGCATCCACAAAATTGCCTAATTCGATAGAGGACCTAGCAGAAAAAGTGGCCCAAAAACTAGGAGTTTCTAGCAAACAGGTGCCCAAGCTACCAACTAATGTACGTTGTTACACTTGTGGTGGAAACCATTTGGCAAACGTGTGCCCCAATGCACCTCAACCTCAAGCCGACCCTAGTGGCCAATTTTGTACAATTGAGAGAAGATACACGAATCATACAGCTCAGGATTGCCCATACAACAAACAAACCGTGAGACAGAACTACCCGCAAACATACCAGCAGCCAGGTAGGTATCAAGGCCAATACAATGCTCAGCCTTATTACTATAGGCCTCCTCAGAACTACCCATACCAGGCTCAACAGAGACCTCAACCCGTCTTAGCTCAGCAGCCACCCCCACCAACGAATGTCATCTCAGTCAAATACGTTGCTGCAGAAGAGAACCTAAGTAGGGCGTTAGTGCCTTCTTCACCCTTGATCACAGAAAGTGACCCGAACTCAAACAGTTTTGACTCTACTCATGTAACTAGTCCACCAGCTTATTACACGGAGTCACCAGAACATGTGGAGACATATCATTATGATAGTCCACCAATGGAACCTAGTTGGGAGCCAGACTATGCTAATGTGATGTACACAAACCCAAACCCACGGCCCCAATTGAGACAACAAAGACCACAGGGTCCTAGAGGACCATGCTTTAGGTGCCAAGGAGATCACTTCATAAAGGATTGTCCACATCCCCCAATAGCAAGGCAATCACAGTACTATAGCATCCAAGGCTTTTGTGCTGATTGTGGCAAAGAGCACATAATCAAAGATTGTCCTAAGAACCCAGTTAACGCTTCGAATGTGACACCGATCAATGTGATAGGTATTGTAAACAACGCAGATGGATCCAACCCTACATACGTGCCTATCCAAGCTATAACCAGAGCCCAGGCGCTCTTACAAAACCAACAGCTTAATCAAGAGAAAGTAGCAGGAACTAGTGAAGTTGCAGAATCTAGCAGTAAAAAGACAAAATCTTGGAAAGATTCTAGAGAAAGGATAAAGAGAAAATGGAGTAAAAAGATAAGTGAGTTGGAAGGAAGTTTAAGGGAATCTAGAGCCAAAATACAAGAATTGGCTTCACAAGAATTAAATCAAGAAAACCCAGCTCAGAAATCAGGATCGGTTTTAGCGGAACCCATACCAGAAGATCTAGACATGATGTTTCGTGCATATCAGGCTAGATTAAAAGAGGGACCTCAAGTAACGGAAATGAGTAAAAACTACCCTCGAGCTGATCTAGAAATTGAGAGAACTAAACTTTGCATGAAGATGGTAGAGTTAGCACAAGCTTTGTTCGAAGCCTCTAGATATCTTAATTGGAATAACATGGCAAAACCGGAATTACACTTTCAAGGACTAATGGAGAGGCTAGAACACTTGATAGAAAGCAAAGAGAAAAAGGATCAGTCTAGGAACCCTATTGTCCCAGAGACACAGGAAAGGATTGCACCACCCCTGTCTCAAGTACCCAATACAGAAAGTCAAGACAACTTGTCTTCCATACATAGGTACTCACATGAATTTTTGAGAGAAATACAGGAAGAGAAATGGAGAAAAGAACAGGGAACTCATCCTCCTATTCAAGAAATAGACGACTTGCAGGAACAATTTCCCCAAGACATCCCCTCTATATATGATGATGTAGAGGTGGAACGACTGAGTGAACCCACAGGATTTGAATCTAATTCTTTACAAGAATTACCTCAGTTCACAGGACCTTGGGAAGCAAAGTCTATTAGTATGAGAGCACCCACGATAATAGTGAGGAATGAAGAATCAGTGATCCCTAGGAACACGGAAGTGATCAAGAATACGAAAGTACAGTGTAATCTCACTCTGGAGGAATTGTTAAAGGTAAAACCAGAATTGTGGAAGCACTTAGCAAATCAATTCCCGGAGCTTGCTACCACACCCTCTCAGATAGGATCACATAAGAAGGTATCAGAGATACCCGTGGAAAAGATTGGAGACGTAAGCGAAGGAGAGGAAGGTAACACATATCTTCCAATAACCCATCAGGGCTACACCACGAAAGCCATCTTAGATTCAGGAGCCGGAGTAGCCATCGCTACCACCGCTTTGTGGAAACGTTGGGGTAAGCCAGCACTCAGACCCACCAGGATGAAGCTACAAATGGCCGATGGACACATAGAAAAACCATTAGGCTTACTAGAAGGCATATCTCTCACCACTTGTGGTGTAGAATTTGAGCATACTTTCGCCATTTGTGACTTTGCGAAAAATCGTGCTTATGAGATGATATTGGGACGACCATTCATGCGTCAGTTGCAAATTGTACAAGATTGGGGAACTAATTCTTTGTACTTGCAACATTTAGGAGTGACTACCAAAGTCAATCTTAAAGACTATTCACATCGAGATGTACCCCCAATACAATGGAATACCATCCATAAGACACCAGTAGAGACGGAATCCGTGCACTCATTAGAATCAGATCCTTCTTGGTTGCATGAGGATACCCATTTATGGATGTGTAAAGTAGCCAAACAAGAGGAAGAGCGATTAGAAGCAAGGACCTTAGGTGCAGAACAACATCCACGAGCCCTTCAGGATCCAGCCTACGCACCGGTAGTATTTCCAGACGAAGAGTTTGAACCCCATGGTTGGGCAGAAATACTAGCAACCATGGATGTAGCCATCAATGAAGAACAATGGACACCCCACTGTGACGAGGATGGCTATGACATTTTAGTTTTTACGTTAGAGCCAATCATGTGCGATGCAATTTTAGAAGAATGTGAACCTAGCACTGATGCATTTGAGGATGCAAGCGATTTTGATTTAGAATCAATTATCATGGACCCACCCTTTGCATCAGAGGAAGAATATTTCTACGAAGTAGAGACTCACACTCAGAGACACGAGGAAATTACGAACGAGGTAAGATTAGCCACGAAAGTGACTACTAAGAGTGAAGGTAAGAAAAGAAAGAAGAAAGAAACCATGTCGGAAAAAGAAGAATCTTTATTTGAAGTACCCGAGAATTTCAAGAAATATGAAATCGAAGATAGAAGAATCATGGTACGAATGCCTAATAGAAAAGTGAATGATGGACAAGTATATGATAACCGAGAGAGAACCAAGAAAGTAATAGTGGCCATAGAAGGAGAAGAAGAAAAATGCACGTACATAGGGCATGATTTGACGACTGAAGAAGAAGAAGAGTTAGTTGCCCTATTGCGTGAATATAGAGATGTTTTTGCTTGGAGTTACAAAGATTTGAAAGGAGTGGATCCAGATATATGTTCTCATAGAATCCCTATGACTCCAGATGCAAAACCGACAAAACAGAAACCTTACACGTACAATGATAACTACGCTGCGAAGATTAAAGAGGAGATAGATCGCTTGATAGAAGCAGGATTCATTTACGAAATTGAGCACACCGAATGGGTATCCCCCATTGTGGTTGTGCCCAAGAAGAATGGAAAATTGCGTGTGTGTATTAACCTTAAAAAAGTTAATGCCGCTACGATTAGAGATAGTTATCCTCTTCCTATCACGGAACATCTATTGGAAAGAGTTGCGGGCAAGGAAGTTTACAGCTTTCTTGATGGATTTTCAGGCTATAACCAAGTAGCCATTGCTCCAGAAGATCAACACAAGACGGCTTTTGCCACTGAATGGGGCATATTTGCATTTCGTGTGATGCCATTTGGCTTGACAAATGCACCCGCCACTTTCCAGCGACTCATGTGTCATGTTTTCAAGGAATTTTTACGCAAGAGCTTGGAAGTTTATGTCGATGACTTATGTGCTCATTCAAATGTAAGGCAGACACATATCCCAGAGTTAAGACAAATATTTGACAAATGTCGAGAATATCAGGTTTGTTTGAACCCAGAAAAATGTGTTTTCATGGTCAGACAAGGCAAAATTCTAGGACACATTGTGTCAAAAAATGGAATCTCCACGGATGAGGAAAAAGTGAAGGTAGTTGCGGATCTACCCAGACCAGCTAATGTGAAAGAGGTACAGGCATTTATGGGCCATTGTGGTTATTATAGGAGATTCATACACATGTATGCAATCATAGCCAAGCCTTTGTACTCTCTTTTAACCAATTTTGAGTGGACAGATGAATGCGAAAATTCATTCAATGAACTTAAACGACGCTTGTGCTCAGCACCTATATTGACTACCCCAGATTGGAGTAAGCCATTCCATGTACATGTGGATGCATCCAATTATGCCATAGGATGTGTGTTAGCACAACCCACGAATGAAGGTAACATAGATCTCCCCATAGCCTACGCTAGCAGACAATTGAACGCAGCAGAAAGAAATTACACCACGACGGAACGAGAAGGATTAGGGATGATCTACGCAGTAAAGAAGTTTAGGCACTACTTGTTGGCCAACAAATTCAAGTTCTTTACAGATCATCAAACCCTATTATATTTAGTCAACAAACCATGTAACACAGGACGACTGATACGTTGGTTTCTATTACTCATGGAGTATGATTTTGAAGTAGTAGTCAGGAAAGGAAAGACACATCTTAGAGCTGACCACCTTTCAAGATTAACCTCCGGAGAAGCTCCTCAAGGAGTAGCGGATGAATTACCAGATGCATACTTGTTTAACCTTGAGATAGCACCAGAATGGGCTAAGCCTATAGTCCCTATTCTGACATACGGACCCAAGAATCCTAGGATAAAGATCAAAGAAGGAGAGATTACCAAGTCTCAGAGATATCAAATAATGGCAGGAAGCATATACAAACAGGATAATCAAAAGATTCTTGCTTGTTGTGTAGATGAATCAGAACATGCGAATTGGTTGCAATTAGCACACGTAGGTGCACTAAAGCAACATCATTCAAAACATCGAACATTACAGACTCTGCAGAGATTGGGAGTATATTGGCCTACGATGGAAGCAGATGTCTACAAGTTGTGTAAGGAATGCCATGTTTGTTGTGAAAGACCACCAGTAGAGCATGCTACACTCTATCATGTGTCTCTCACACCAGACTGGAGTGAACCTTTAGTGACATACTTGAGGACGAACACATTCCCTCAAGGAATGACCTTAGCTCGACAACGCAGTCTAGAGCAGGAAGCTCAAGACTATTCACTTATTGGCGACAATTTATACAAAAGAGGACGAGATGGATACTTAAGACAATGTGTTCATGAAAGCGATTATCTGAGCATACTAGAGACTGCACACCAAGGTGTTGCAGGAGGTCACTTTGGACCAGATAGGATAATCAAAGCCATCCTCTTTGCAGGATTATGGTGGCCCACTCTTCACATGGATGCACATACCTATGTAAAGAGATGTGATGTGTGCCAAAGAACTCAATTTCCTACTTGCAGAGATGAAATGCCATTGAAACCCATGATGGGCGGACGTGCATTTTCA
Organism: Ceratopteris richardii; assembly: GCA_020310875.1. NCBI lineage: Eukaryota > Viridiplantae > Streptophyta > Polypodiopsida > Polypodiales > Pteridaceae > Ceratopteris > Ceratopteris richardii. Next base: position 132,209,450 of record CM035416.1, on the reverse strand, counting down.
AAGTGGGGTATAGACTTTGTAGGACCCATTAACCCCCCTGCAAAAGGTACACATGCGGAATACATTATTGTTGCCACAGATTATCTAACCAAATGGGTAGAGGCAAAAGCCACAAAAAAGAATGATGCTCACATGACTGCAAAATTCTTATTTGAAAATGTCTTTACGAGATATGGATTGCCTATAGAGTTAGTGAGCGATCGAGGCACTCACTTTCTAAACCAAGTCATTGAATATTTGTTACAGGATTTTATGGTGATTCACAAGAAATCTGCACCATATCATCCTCAGGCCAATGGTCAGGCTGAAAGCACTAACAAGATACTGTGTAACGTACTGACGAAACTCATGAACAACAAACGTTCAGATTGGGACAAACAGTTACACCACGCTGTTTGGGCATATCGAGTGGCCTACAAGACCGTACTCCATGCAACTCCCTTTCAGATGGTTTTTGGTCAGAATGCAGTGCTTCCTTTGGACTTCTTGATACCGACCCTTAAGGTTGCACAAGAACATCAGTGGACCGGCCATGAATTATCAGCAAGAATAATGGACTTGGAACGATTAGGAGAAACCAGGCTAAAGGCAGCAGCAGGAATATACGCAGCAAAGAAGCGACAGAAAGCATATTTTGATGCACATGTGAAAGATAAAGGCCTAAAAGAAGGAGATTTAGTTCTAGTATATACGCTGAAACAGCACGCACGGAAGTTAGAAAAGCGAGGTTATGGACCTATGATCATTAACAGACTTTCGATTAGTGGAGCAGTACAGTTAGCCACCTTAGAAGGAGATATATTGCCTAACTACATTAGTGGCTGTAGAGTCAAGCTATATCAGGAACCTCTTACTGAGGATATGCTTAGACGACTCACATTAGCAAAGAAGCGTAAGGAGGAAGAAAATAGAATACGAGCTGAAGCTCAGGCAGAAGCCATAGAACGCATTAAGCGCATGAAGCTAAGAAGACAAGGACTAGGGAGAGAACATTATAACCATCTGGAAACATCACCCAGATATCCCATGGCCATGTGTCAAGTAAAGTCAACCACTCATCCTAGCATAGTGGACAGGAGACCATTCATTACAGTTAGGTTAGAGCACGGCAACCCTTGCCAAGAACTCAGAGCTTTAATTGACTCAGGTGCTGCGACTAGTGCGATTAGATGGTCCCACTATAAGGATTCAGGAATAGAAATGCGGCCAATTGAGGCATACCTCATAGGGCTAGGAGGCATGGAAACCCCTTGCATGGGTGAGGTGGACCTTCCTATCCTCATTAAGGATATGACCATGACAGCAAAGCTACTAGTGTGCCATGATGACGACCTAATAGAACCCCTAATCCTTGGCCAAGATTGGCTATACGATCACTCAGTGGACCTAAATCTTAGACAAGGCTCCTTACAGATTGGAACCTTAGAACAGAAGCGAGTGATACCGCTTGACTTCCCTAACGGCATTCCGCCTGAGGTTTGTAACCCTATACCCTATGAAATACATGCGACGGAAGACCGGAAGATCTTTAATCAGACCAGTCACGTTACGTCTACACCAACCCACTCGGGCTTGGCTATGGACAGTTGTCAATCAGAAGGACGACAGGAGATCTTCCCGGGGACTTCCTGCAAACTAGAAGAGGCAGCTACCCATCCGCTAGGGCAGATGGACACGATCAGCGGTCAGGTGGGTTGCATCAGCGGCCAAATGAGCACGACACCCTACGGTGCTCATCCTTCCAAACTTGTTGCGGACTGGCCTAGATTAAAGTTAAAGAACGAATCACTTCCTAATGGGCAGGTCACGCAAGTGTTGGATCTCCCTTCTTTTCCAAAGCAGAGTGTCCATCCGACCTCTCTACCTCCACCACGACAGAGTCAACCACGACGAAGGAACCCAGACCGACAGCAGTATCAGAAGACACAACAAGGAAAGCAGTTTAGGCCACCCAAAGGAAGCGGCACCAGACAAATATGGGTGCCAAAAGGACAAAAAGCACCGAAGAACTCCAACCATGCAGAGATCGACAAGAAAAAGGCAGGGCAGAAACAGAATCAGTATCCACCATCCCCTCGACCTCCTTCTACAGGTCCGAGCATTCGACAAATTTGGATCGCCAAGAAATACCTTACCCATAGACCCACACCCACGCAGATTTGGGTACCCAAACCATGTATCATAGCTCAACCCTTAAGCCATGTAATATATACCCCTCACAAATCTTTCCGTCCCTTAATACCACCACATCCGATACTACCTTTGACCCCTCAGCAGAAACCCACCACCCACTCAAGGACTCTTAGGAAATGGATACCAAAGCGTGTCCAACCGTCTTCCCCTAACCCATTGTCTAACTACCCCCTCACTAACATACAACCTTGTACTAAATCACTAACCTTTAAACCTTGTATAAATTCACCCACCATCATCACACATCACTCATAATCTCATCTCACCAAGAAATGTATGCATCATCTGAAACGTGTAGGTGTCTAGAGACCTGCACTAGTGCTGCAAGAAGCGTTGCATCCATCACATCACAGCACTTGGCTACACGGGTTACGCATCAGTTATGGAAAGGGATTGCGGTCTCACTTTAATGGGATCATAATTAATTTCCATGCTAATGTGTTAATCTTTTGTAGCAGATCTTTCTCATTAACACACCAGTCATCATGCAAACCGACGAAGGACCATCAAGAGCAGGCCCCAGTGTAGCTGCAGTGCCCCTCAACGTGTTACGAGCAGAATCCCACCCGACTGCTCCACCGCCAGAATTCCAAGGATTTCCAGGGCCCATGCCGATCGACAACCCACCTATGGGCTACACAGAAAAGATACACCGTAACTCTCACTGGTTTCAGGGACTTGCAGGACCCTTAGCGGACGCGGATTTCATATTTGAATCTAATTTGACATTTGATGACCGCACTTGGGGAAAATACCAATTTTTCTCCAGAGAGTTCGAAGCCCTACAGAACACCCAGGATTTAACTCATGTTTGGGCCAGAGCAGGCTTCACGGAGTATTTCAGTGATCCTCTGCCCAAACCTGACTTTTACAGGTGTTATTATTTAATCACTACTTTGCTGGCCTCAGAGAATAAGGATATCCTAGGAACTTTTATTTTGCCCTCTTTAGTGGATGATCCACCTTACAAAAGGTTTTACCTCTCAAAGGATTTAATCAGAGCTGCCATCAAAATTCATGGCACCCACACACCCACAGATCGAGAAAGATTAATTCCAGACCCTATGAAACGTGGGGATGTCACTAAGTGGGAGGAGATCTCAGCAATTACACCGGAGCTGTCAAAGCCACTAAGGATATGCATGCAACACTTCGCATTCCCCGCTCAGGACAGATTTACCATGCCACATAAAAGAATATGGTTTGGATTGTACTTAGCGTGCACGGGACCTCAGACCGTTGATCTGGCGAGCTGGATCATTGATCAAATGTATTTGGCACAACACAGATGGGAACGAAAGAAAGTGCTTAATGGATGTTGTGCGCTCACAAGAATTGTTTATATGTGCTTGGCCTATGATTTGCCAATTGAACGCGCATTAACAGGAGAAGAGCTGAAAGCATTCAAAGGAATGATGAAGAAAGCCAGGAAGCCCAGCAGAACACGGGCAGGTAAGCGCATGAGAGGCACCATTCCTTGACTTCAAGTGCCAGAGTCACCATCACCACAACCCTCTCCAGAGCGATCACCAACAGAAGCCGCTCCCACAGTGCAACCTATTCGCATAAGGTTGTCTAGACCAGTGGTCACGGAGGGCACTACTAGTATCGCTGCACCTCAGGCAGCTGCAACCACAGAACCCACCACCACTACAACAGAAGCTCCCACCACTATTGGTGCGGACGCCTTTTCTTTCCCAATACCACACATGGAGGCAGAACCAATAAACACAACATTCGATTTTGAGATGCCGGATGCATTCTCAAATGAGTTCCAGTTTTCAGAGGCACAAATGTTCTCCCAAGAATATGAACGCCCCAGTTACCCTACCACACCGCGGGATCTGCCACAGGGACAGGTAGTGTCTAGCTCTGATGATGAACGAACAGCCTCAGATGACGAACACGGTGACGATGAAGCCAGCCAGGGCACGCATGATTCCCAAGAACAAGGACAGACAGACGGCCAAGGCCAACAAACCGATGCACACGGTGACACCAGCACGCATGAAGAGGAGACTTTCGAAGCAGCAGCTTACACGCTGGCAATCAAGAAATTATATCGTACGATGGAGAAAGTCTGGGCACGGAAGAAATTGACTGAAGAAGAGAGCCAGGCCCTAATCGAACAAGAACTAGTCTCCGGAGGGTTTGAAGAAGTCTACATCAGAGGGTTCAGAGAACTGGTCCAATCCATCGGCCCGGTCGAAGCACTGAGGTATTTACAAAGGAAGCCACTCCCCCAATACGACCCTCGCAGAGTTCGACTGCTATCGAAGCCCGGTGAATATATTCGAGTTTCGGTAGGTGCTCAATCATCCCACCAGGCACAAGATGCACGCCTACGGCCGGAAAGATCCTTCACCGAAGAAGCCATCCTAGTCGACTCCCCACCACATACTACCGTTGTACATACTACCACTATCCTTGAAATAACATCCACACCATCTACTCCTCTCTCACCTCATGTTTCACCAACCCATCCTGTATCCCCCGCACACCCACCTGCTCCTCCCACATCCACACCAGTCCACGGCAACATAGCCACACCCTTTGCCCTGCCCACTCATGCCACCATGCCCCCACCCAATCCTCCGCGTCTACATGTTAACCCCTTCACCCCTTCATCCTTCCCATCCTTTCCCCCACCTTTAAGACACCCTTTCACCTTTCTAACCCCACTAACCTTCTCACCAGTTTCACCTCCTCAACCCACCATAACCCCTATTTCCCCTTTTCACCAAGCTGCTCTAGCCATTCCCCCTGTAAATTACTCTACATTTGTAAATCCCGTCTTCACACCTACACAACCACCCACTTACACACCGCTTTTCACAGTCACCGCACTTGACACGTCCAATGACATGGACATATCACCATCCACCTCACCAGCACCCACTCCACTCACAGCACCATCATATTTAGGTACATCACAATTTTCCACAATCACCACTGCATCCACCTTCCCAACCCCATTTCCCATCCCCGTTGCATCTACTTCCACTGCATCCTCACTTAACACTTCATTACTATTATCGCCCACCATAGACACTGCACTTCAACAAATGTTCACATGCATGACACAAGTACGAGATGAGTTTGCATCTCTTGGCAACAACTATCAACAGCTACAGAGGACGACAAATGAATTACAGTCGCAGCTTAATTCATTATCGATCGAGAATGCCTCGTTAAATACGCGACACCAAGAACTAAGAGAGGCATATCATAAGCTAGCGCTAGAAAGTGAAGAGAAAACAAAAGAAGCCACTGCTGATCTGGACAACCTGCTTCGAGCCCAAACAATTAGGAACGCGACGCTGACAAGGAATATGGGTCTACTCAGGAGGCACCTAGCCGCAGCTCAGGAGGAGAACGTGAGACTCCAAGCGCAGAATAGAGAAAATTTGGAAGCGGCACTGGACCACCCTGAACAACCATTAAGTCCGAGCAGATTCAAGGCAATCCCATCTGAATCGATGCGGATGTTGCTAGATGACCACGTTCGACTGCTAGAGGACTACGATCGAATGAACGAAGAGCATCAGAAGCTAAAAGAAGATCACAAGTTACTACAACTCAGAGAACCGGCACCACAACAACTACCAGTGGCAGCAGAAATACCAGAACCTGTGGACCCCTCTCCTGAACTCATAGAGGAACTAAACGCACTACGGGCCCAGGTAACCACTCTCCAATCACGCATAGATGTATACAAGGCACCACCACGGCTTGATTCCCCACCGGAGATCCCAGCTCACGACGAGAACATAACCATTCCGGTGGAGGAAACGTTTGAAGAAGCATACGAGCCAATACCCATCCCAGGCGGACAAGTCACGGCCGAAGGCCAGATGACCTATGAACTTCCTACCCCCGCGTGGATGAAAACGATCGAAGAACTTGGAACGACACATTCGGCCAGAGTAGAGGCACAGCTACATGCCATGGCCATGATTGAAGAGAGAATCTTACAATCCCCTTTCTTTGCTCATTTGGCCCCCCGACGCTATATATCTGGGCATGAGCTGCAGTATAAGCCATACTTCATGTTAATGGCTGAATATCAGCTAGCTATAGAGAAAGAAACCGGCATGAAACCCACGCATGCTACACAATTCGAGCCGGCGGACTTGCCACCAAATGCGCAAAGAGGAGAAATCCATCAACTTGATTGGCGCAAAGACCTCCTCCAGAAGTACCCAGAAATGATGAGCACATGGGTGAAAGCGCCTTTACATTTAAAGTATAATCCTTGCTGGGGACCAGTACCTCGACGCCGCTCCTGGACTGCATTCGCTATCAAAGTACAAAATAACAGGCAGTGTCAGGATTGGCTGAATTACCCCTACTTCAAGCCACCCACCGAGCTGCCCACTGTTGGCTATATGATGGCTACAATCCGTCACTGGCTCCCTCGCCTGAAGCATATGGATGATATCACAGCGCATATGAATGTCAAAATTTTTGACATGATGCAAAAGATATTTAAAGTCTTCCGACGCGTCAAAGCACCGCATGTAAACACCCCGGGATTTGAGCATGGTAACTTTGATCTAGTATATGACATGAGCACAACGCCATCGCTCCGGGTGTGTTATGCTTGGCACTGTAGGATAAAATACCTCCCGGCATGCTACAAACAAACCTTTGAAGAGATGTTCACCACCGGGTTTTGGGAATACCATTCCGAGGTATTCATTAGCAGGCCCACACATTTATTGCACCTTTTTGCCTGTGAGCGAATGGTTTATTCCACGCATTATCAACTCCCGCCACCCGACGAACCGCAACCGATCGACTGGGAGAAGCTCGAGGCTGATCTGGCCCGAGGCATTCGAGTATCTGAGCACACCCTCGCTCACGACCTCCTACAAAACTACATCCGGCAGACCGCACAACAAGGTTCTGTCGAGGACGACAGAAGGGAGAGGGAGGGGGGTGTTGGAAGCAGTCAGAGGCACAGTCAGAGGCACAGACGACATGGAAGCATGTAAAGACGGAGCAGGGAGCCAGTCGGATCATTTTTTCAAAACAATTATGTTTTTATTACCTCTTCAAACATCCAACAGTGATTTTTCATCACTCTTGTAACATATGTAATATAGACAAAACCCCATTTTGTAATTCATAGCTCCATTTTGTGCAAGCCGAGGAGTCCTCGAGCTTGAGGAGCTTAGGTAGAATGCTCGTACCAATTTTCGTTATTTTTAGACATCGTTTACCCTTCCAAATAGCCTCTAGGACCTATTTTTAACTAGGTCGGTCACTAGATGTGAAATCGGTCAAAACTAGTCTAGAAACTATAAAAAGAGCTAGAGAGCTCATTTTTGAGGTTGGTTCATTTTGGTTAGTGTGAGCATAGAGCTAGTTTGAGCTTGTAAGAGCATTCTTGAGTAATAGAGCTAATTTCCCACCTTCCATTGTGTCTTGCTTGTCTCTTCATTGTGTGTGTGTATGTGTGTGTGCATCTTTGTGCTTCTCACCTTCACTCTCACATCATCTCACGTTCACGATCTTCATATCACTCCTACCTCTCCCACGGATTGACATTAAGGAGGTGGAGCTTCTTAACGTGGTTCTCACCATTGTGCTAGAGCAACAGACACCAGCCAAATGAACTCCAAGAGTATATGGTGGGCCCTTTTAGCTTGCCAATGGATGTATTAGACACCCTATGTACCTTGAAAGATCACTCTCAAAAAGATAGATCAAAACAAATAAGTTGGAGTTAGCTCAGTGGTGAAAACTTGCTATTCTTGGTTCATACACATGTCCAGTGTTTTACATAATTCTCTGAGCACAGAAGCAATTAGCTTAATTCCTCTTGGGGAAGTCTAGGTAACTTAAAGAGCTAACTTTCAAGAGTAATCTCATCAAAAATAATAAACCACACACTGAGAATGAGTTTTGACAAGTGATGACATCATCCCGATTTTCACGGGTTGCTATAGAAATAGACCAGTGAGCAGAAAAATCAACATAACTCAAAATTTAGGAATCCAATGATTATGAAAATTTGTATGATTATACTAGACAGTTAGTGAATCCAACACGCTTTAAATCACTGAATTTGGATAAGTAACCACTGAGAAACACCTCTGACAAGATGAGTGAAAAAGTCGGGTACCTGACAGAGAAGTGAAGATGAACAGACCCTGTTGACTTCAAATGAACATAACTGAAGATTGCAGCATCCAAATGACATGCAAATTTGTGAGCATATAATAGACTTATAGAGCTAACTTTACCAAGTTAAATTACTGAAAATGATGCACCAAGCTCAGAGAAAACTGCTCTGCAAGCTGGCTGAGAAAACTGAGAGTAATGGTAGTGAGTAGTACACTTCACAAGAACATGGAAAGATGAACTCAAATAATCATGAAAATTAAAGTATATTGCTTGTACAATACAATGACTTACTGATACATATGTGTGCCTTGTAATCACACCTTGATATGGCATAAAGCTCAGCTCTTGGAGGTCTTCACATAGGTCTCTCTAACCATGACTAAAACTGCCATCTATTTATAGTTGAGTTTGGGAGGCTAACTTCCCTCAATCACTCTCCAATCAATCAATGATTGATTTGATTCTCTACCTACCACAAATCACGAATTCCTGGCTCCTCTTTCCATTCTTGATCAAGTGGACTCAACCACTTAAGATTCTCTTACTTTTACATTAAGTAAACTCTTCAAAAGTTACAAGAGGTAGTTCACAAGTGAACTTTACATAGTCTTCTTTTTAAAGCTTCTTCTAAGACTTTGTGAGACTCAAGCCAATACTTAGGCTTGTCATAGACTTGCTCCAACAGCTCCCCCTCAAGCCAAGTATGCTTGAGGTCTTCAATCTTCCAAGATTACCTGCAAACCAATCATAGCCTTGAATTTGCAAAGCTTTGTACCATCCAATGCTTTGGTTAGAATATCTGCACATTGTTAATAAGTGGACACATATGATATTTGAATCTCTTTGCTTAGAACCTTCTCTCATACATAGTGATAATGAACTTCAATATGTTTAGTCCTTGCATGAAAAATAGGATTAGCAGCCAAGTGAATAGAACTCATATTGTCACCAAAAATAGTTGGAGTTCCAAACTCCAATCCAAGATCTTTGAATAATGTCTTCATCCACATAGCTTCTTGTGTAGCTATGGCAAGACCTCTATATTCAGCTTCAGTAGAAGAGAGAGCAACTGTGGGTTGCTTCTTGGATGACCATGAAATAAGCTTTGAACCTACAAAGGTAAGATAACCTGAAGTGCTCCTTCTATCTTCCTTGGAGCCAGCCCAATCTGCATCAGAAAATAGCTTCAAACCTAAATCAGATACATAAGGATAATAAAGTCCTTCATTTATGGTTCCTTTGAGATACTTGAGAATCCTTTTGGCAGCATCCATATGTGGTTTCCTTGGTGTGTGCATAAATTGGCTTAGCACACTCACACTGTAACATATATCTACTCTTGTCAATGTGGCATAGTTGAGACTACCCACTAGACTTTGATATGATGTGATGTCCTCTATGAGTTCACCTTCATGTGAGCTCAATTTGTGATTGACCTCCATTGGAGTACCTGCAATCTTACAATCTTGCATCTTGAATTTTGCCAACATGTCCTTAATGTACTTTCTTTGAGTGAGAAACAAACCATGATCTTTGTAGACAACTTCCAAACCTAGGAAGTAGGTAAGTGAACCCAAATCACTTATCTTGAACTCTTCTCTCATCTGATCTTTGATCTTCTTCATACCATCTGCATCATTTCCTGTCAATATAATATCATCTACATATACACATAGGTAGATGACCTCGGAATTACTCTTTTTAATAAAGAGTGAAGGATCTGCCTTGCTTGGTTGAAAGCCTTTGTCCTGCAAGAATGAAACAAGCCTGAAATTCTAAGCTCTTGGAGCTTGCTTGAGACCATACAATGCTTTGTTAAGTTTACACACATAATCAGGATAAACTTGGTTCTCAAAACCAGGTGGTTGTGCCATATATACCTCTTCTGTTATCCAACCATTCAAAAATGCATTCTTTACATCTAGTTGAAGTATCTTCCAATTCTTGGAAGAGGCAATACTAAGCAAAACCCTAATAGTAGGCATCTTTGCCACAGGAGAGAAGGTCTCCTCATAATCAATTCCCTGAGTTTGTGCAAAGCCTTTTGCTACAAGCCTTGCCTTATACTTGTTAATAGAACCATCAGAATTCTTCTTGAGTTTATAGACCCATCTTGAGCCTATTACCTTCATGGATGAAGTCTTGGGCACCAAATCCCAAGTGTTGTTTTCCTCAAGTGCTTCAATCTCTTCCTTCATTGCATGCTTCCATTCTGTTTTTGCTTTGGCCTCTTCAAATGATGATGGCTCCTCTTGGTTTATGTCCTGTGCTATGTAGATAGAATGTTTAGTTACTAATGAGGTGTCAAACCCATACCTTTCTGGTTTTTTCTTTTCCCTCATAGATCTTCTTAGGCCATGATGTGATGATTCTGCCTCATGTCCAAGTTCCTGCAATTTTGCTTTACCTTTAGACTTCCATGCTTTGATCTTTTCCATGTGAGATTCTTCATCATCCTCTGAGGTGTCTTGTTCTTCAATCTTTGATTGTTCTCTACCAAGCTTTGGAAAATCTTCTTCAAGATCATATGGTAAATTGATCTTCCTGCATGAATCTTCATACCATGAATTGTTCTCATCAAAAACTACATCTCTGCTTACCAAGAATCCTTTGTTGGTAGGGTTGTATAACCTGTAGCCCTTTTGATTGTTGTCATATCCAATAAATACACACCTTTCTGCCTTTACATCCATCTTGCCTCTAACCTGTGAAGGAACATGAGCAAAAGCAATACATCCAAAAATTTTACAATGATCTAAGCTTGGTCTTCTTCCATTCCAAGCCTCATATGGAGTCATCCCATCAAGGGATTTTGAAGGCAACCTGTTAATCAAGTAAGTGGCTGTAGATACAGCCTCAGCCCATAAGTAATTAGGTAAATGCTTTTCATTTAACATAGACCTTGCAGCTTCAACAATTGTCCTATTCCTCCTTTCTGCCACTCCATTTTGCTCAGGAGTGTACCTTGTAGTTACCTCTCTTTTGATTCCTCTTTCTTGAAGAAAAGAATCAAAATCATGGGAGAAGTATTCTCCCCCTCCATCTGACCTTAGCCTTTTTAGTGATTTACCTGTTTGATTCTCCACAAGAGCCAAATATCTTTTGAAACATGAAAAAACTTCATCTTTGTGTTTCATAAAGAATAGGATAGTCCATCTGCTGCAATCATCAATAAAAGAAACATAATACCTTGATCCAGATATTGAAGCTTCCTTGCTAGGTCCCCATACATCTGTATGAACCAACTCCAAGAGATCTCCATGCATATAACCTTTCTTCATGAATGGTAACCTGTGAGACTTTCCAAATTGACATGCACTACACTTATAAATCATATGTTGTTTTGACAAATTAGGAAGTCCAAGTACACTTTGGTCCCTGCAGATTTGCTTTAATGAGCTTTCACCAATATGTGCTAACCTTTTGTGCCATACTTCCAATTCTGTGAGTGTCTGACTACCATAATTAAAGAGAGCAATGTTTCTAGTGTCCTGTAATTCAAATGTGAACAATCTACCTGTCTTTTCACCTTTTGCAATTCTTTTGAATCCTTGACTTGGATCTTCAACAAATGCTCCTGCTTTTGTGAACCTGACTTGCAACCCTTTCTCTACTATCTGCCCAACACTTATCAAATTATTTGTAATGGTAGGGACATAGAGTACCTTACTGAGTAGGTTGATGTTTCCATCGGGTGCTTTGACATTGCCTATTTTCTCAACAGGATGTTTTGTATCATCTCCTGTTTGTACCTCATGCTTATTCCTTGGATCTTCTAAATCTGATAGGAGTGCCACATTTCCTGCCACATGATTTGAACAACCTGAATCTATGTAGAAAACATGCTCATCAGATTTACCTTGTGGCATAGCCATGTTCATGATCAATAATGAATCCTCTTTGTTTGAGTCTTCTGTGTAGTTATTGTAGTCTCTCCTTCCTTTGTAGCCTCCTTGATAGTTTGAATGATTGTAGTTGTTGTAGTTGCCATGGTAGTTGTTGAACCTTCCTCTTGAGTAGCCATAACTTCCTTTATTGTATCCTCTGCCTCTTTGATTCCTGGAATTCCTAAAGCAATTTTCAGTTGTATGATTAGCTAATCCACAAATAGAACATGAGTTGGAGACTTGGGATCTCCCCCTGCCTTGTCTACCTCCTCTTCCTCTACCTCTGCCATGTCTTCCTCTACCTGCATAGTTAGCTTGATATGTACCTGCTTCATCATCCACTTTCTTTGCCTTTCCTTTGTTATCTTTAGACTTGCTTTTTTCCGTGTATAAAGCTGAAGATTGATTACCTTTAGAGCTTTCTCCATTTTTAATAAGCTTTGCCTCTTGAGTAAGTAGTTGTCCAATGAGTGTGTTGAAATCAGGTACATGCATGTCCATGTACAAATCCATAGCTGTGGTGAATGCTTCCCACTTATCATCTGCCTTCAAGCCATTGATGACCTGCCTTACAATTTGCTCTTCATCTATTACCTCTCGAATGCTTCCCAACTGATCCGCTATGTCCTTGAGCTTTGTGACAAAATCAGTCACATTTTGTTTGGGAGCCTTCTTGAGAGTTGTGAAATCCAGCCATAGTTGATGCTTCCTAGCTTTGGTACTTGAAGAAAAGAAAGCTTCAAGTGCATCCCATACTTCCTGAGATGTCTTCCAACTTCTAATGTGAGGCAACAAAAAATCTGAGATAGAGTTGAGGAGATAAGACCTTGCAAGTGCATCCTTGGAGCACCATGTGCTCAATCTTTCTTGCTCTTCTTGTGTTGGTTGACTTTTGTTCCTGAAACTTGGCATAACTTCATCTCCAGCCACATAACCATATAAACTTCTACCTTGGAGATAAGCTTCCATTCTTAATGACCACGCTGAGTAATTACCTCTATCCAATTTGTCAATTGATGAAGGAAATCCATCTGCCATGTTGTCCAACCTTGCTCTGATACCACTGTGAAGAGATGGATAGGTACGTGCTTGAAGATGAAGAGGTGTTGCAAAATCCTTGATCGACACCAGCCAAATGAACTCCAAGAGTATATGGTGGGCCCTTTTAGCTTGCCAATGGATGTATTAGACACCCTATGTACCTTGGAAGATCACTCTCAAAAAGATAGATCAAAACAGATAAGTTGGAGTTAGCTCAGTGGTGAAAACTTGCTATTCTTGGTTCATACACATGTCCAGTGTTTTACATAATTCTCTGAGCACAGCAGCAATTAGCTTAATTCCTCTTGGGGAAGTCTAGGTAACTTAAAGAGCTAACTTTCAAGAGTAATCCCATCAAAAATAATAAACCACACACTGAGAATGAGTTTTAACAAGTGATGACATTATCCCGATTTTCACGGATTGCTACAGAAATAGACCAGTGAGCAGAAAAATCAACATAACTCAAAATGTAGGAATCCAATGATTATGACAACTTGTATGCTTATACTAGACAGTAAGATGAATCCAACAAGCTTTAAATCACTGAATTTGGATACGTAACCACTGAGAAACACCTCTGACAAGATGAGTGAAAAAGTCGGGTACCTGATAGAGAAGTGAAGATGAACAGACCCTATTGACTTCAAATGAACATAACTGAATATTGCAACATCCAAATGACATGAAAATTTTTGAGCATATAGTAGACTTATAGAGCTAACTTTACCAAGTTAAATTACTGAAAATGATGCACCAAGCTCAGAGAAAACATCTCTGCAAGCTGACTGCGAAAACTGAGAGTAATGGCAGTGAGTAGTACACTTCACAAGAACATGGAAAGATGAACTCAAATAATCATGAAAATGAAAGTATATTGCTTGTACAATACAATGACTTACTGATACATATGTGTGCCTTGTAATCACACCTTGATATGGCATAAAGCTCAGCTCTTGGAGGTCTTCACATAGGTCTCTCTAACCACGACTAAAACTGCCATCTATTTATAGTTGAGTTTGGGAGGCTAACTTCCCTCAATCACTCTCCAATCAATAAATGATTGATTTGATTCTCTACCTACCACAAATCATGAATTCGTGGCTCCTCTTTCCATTCTTGATCAAGTGGACTCAACCACTTAAGATTCTCTTACTTTTACATTAAGTAAACTCTTCAAAAGTTACAAGAGGTAGTTCACAAGTGAACTTTACATAGTCTTCTTTTTAAAGCTTCTTCTAAGACTTTGTGAGACTCAAGCCAATACTTAGGCTTGTCATAGACTTGCTCCAACATTCCTTATGTAGAGTAGAATCTTATGTTATTTTTCTAGAATTTTTTGGAAACTCCTAGATAGCATATTTTGAGACTAATAGAGGAAAGGACCAAAATTCAAGTGTGAAAAGGGACACTTGAAAATGTATAAAAGACAATTTCCTCTATTATGAGAGGGTTGGTTATTTGTTTACATGCTATCCAAGTGAAGAGAGAGTTTCCTGCTGAAAATCATGTTTCTCCCATATGTGTGGTTTCATTGATTTGTTGAGTCTATTCTTTGTGTATCCATGGAGATTTATGAGTTTCTATTGTGTAATTATGTTGAATGTGTATGAAGAGAGCTGAATACTAATGTGTTGAGTGAGAATTTGATGAAGAATGGTGCTGGAGATGAAAATCGTCTGTTTTCACAGAATCGCAATTGTTTCATCTGGATGGTACATGTAACTTTTTTGAGTTTTGACTTCATGGTTGTATTTTGCTGAGAAAATGACATGTTTTAGACACCAAGATTATTGACAATGATGGAGTATTGCTCAAGATAATCCAAACCCTAGAAATTCCTCTTCATCTTCACCATTCTCAAAAATCCAGCCATTTTCCTCTTATTTCTTGGATTCTATCATCTAGAAGGGGCTATGGTCTCTTGTATACTTCCAGGATTGACAAATAAAGGTGTATTGTTAATTCTTTATGCTAAATGATTGGAGAGGACAACTCCAAAGGTCAATAACAAACAACCTTATCTTCCACAAAAGCAAAATATAGAGGTTTGGCAAATGCAACTCACGAAGTTATGTGGCTTAAGCAACTATATGCAGATTTGGAGATACATTCTTATGCTCCAATAATCTTTGGAGACAATACTAGCTCACATCATTTGGCTGTTAATCCTGCATATCATGCAAGGACTAAGCACATTGAAGTGCACTATCATTATGTAAGGGAGAAATTGCTTAGCAAGGATATTCAACTATCCTATGTATCAACTCATTTACAATGCGCAGATATACTCACAAAGGCATTGGATGGAACAAAGATGAACATGTTCAAATTGATGATAGGTTCGCAAGAAATCAAGGAGCAATGAAGACCAAGCATGTTAGGCTTGAGTGAATGGGGGGTATACGCTTTTTGAGTGATGCCATTTGCGCTCACCAACCCTCTGGAAACTTTCCAAAGATTGATGTGTCATGTGTTCAAAGAATTTCTAAGAAAAAGTATGGAAGTTTACGTAGATGACTTCTGCACATATACTTGTAGAAGAACGGAACACATTCTTGAGTTACGAAAGATCTTCGAGAAATGCAGACAATACAAAGTGTGTTTGAATTCAGAGATATGTGTCTTCATGGTTAGGAAAGGAAAGCTTTTGGGACATATTCTTTCCAAGAATGGTATTTCCACTAATGAGGATAAGATAAAGGTCATCTTGGATTTTCCCAAAACAAAGAATGCAAAGGATGTACAAGCTTTTATGGGACATTGTGGATACTACTGAAAGTTTATTCACATGTACGCCATAATTGCAAAACCTTTGTATGGGTTGTTGACACAATTCCCATGGATAGAGGAATGCAAGAATGCATTCAATGAATTGAAGCATTGATTAGGCTCAACACCTATCATGAAAGTACCTAATTGGAACAAACCATTCCACATCCATGTAGATGCATCAAATTTTGCAATCGGATGCATATTAGCTCAACCCATTGATGAAGGGGAGTTAGACCACCCTATTGCATATGTGAGTAAAAAATTAAATCAAGCGGAAAGAAACTATACCACCACAAAAAGAGAAGACCTACGAATGGTGTATGTAGTAAAGAAATTAAGACATTACTTTCTAGCCAATAAATTCAAATTTTTTATTGACCACCAAGCCCTATTGTATTTGGTCAATAAACCTTGCAATACAAGAAGCCTAGTGAGATGGTTCCTACTACTGATGGAATTTGATTTTGAAGTGATAGTCAGAAAAGGAAATACACATGTGAGAGCTGATCATTTATCTAGAACGACACATGGAGAACCACCCAACGGAGTAGCAGATGACCTACATGATACATATCTGTGCAACTTGGAAGCATGTCTGTGTATCTAAGATCCAACCTAGGGACTTGTGGAGAAAGAGACTATACCTCAATCCCCCTCAAGTGCACATAGTGGGGATTCACGCTTTATTTATCAATCCGAGGAGTATCAAAACCTAGCCGAGTGTATGAAGACATGCATCCAAATGATGATCAATGCAAATGAGCTTCTCACAGAGTGAAAATAAGTCTAAGTCTAATCCAAACAAGCTCCAACTATCAGTTATGGTGTCACGATACTTGGAGCAGCAGACAATGGTAAATTGATCTTTTCTCTCAGCTCCGAACTCCGAATATAGCGAATAGCATATGTGTTTTGTTCTCGCGAAGACGCATCCAATGGTCGTATTTTCACTCAATTCTAACACTTCTGCTTTAAGTTATGAACAAAATATTGAGTCACGGGAATGACCTTCCTACACTTCAGCACTTCCTACACTTCACACACACCTTAACAATAGCAAACAAACACTTTCATGGATAGACAACACTTCCTAACACTCTTCTCAAGCAACACTCATGCATACAAGCTCACAAAGAAGATGATACAGAGAGGAGAAGACACAAATTCGAAATTGTGTGCTCTTGATTCTCACAATGGCCAAAAAGTCTCTACAAAGAGTCACAAATTGA
The DNA here is from genome assembly GCA_020310875.1 of Ceratopteris richardii. Lineage (NCBI taxonomy): Eukaryota > Viridiplantae > Streptophyta > Polypodiopsida > Polypodiales > Pteridaceae > Ceratopteris > Ceratopteris richardii. The sequence goes on along the minus strand of CM035416.1, from coordinate 132,192,193 downwards.
CTTATATACATGTGCCCTAAAAATGATCCTTTCACACAAGAGACCGGCACTTTATTCACTAAGAGGTTAATTTCCTACTAATTTACATGGGTAAGCTACCAATCTCCAAGGGTATGCATCTAGAGGACTCCTCTAGTGCAGTTACAACAGAAAATATGTTACAAAATGGTTATGATACAAAAATGAAGTTTCCAAATCGGAAAAATTTTGGGGCCCATATTTTTCTCTGCCTTTTGCTCTTCTTAGCTCTGCAACACTCTCCTCCTCTTTGTCTCTGTCGTCCCTTGACAGACTTTACTTCTTGTCTCGGGTGCAGTGCCCATAGTCAATCACTGCCCACCTTCATGGAAGTTGTAATGATGTCGTTTTACCAGTGGGCAAGGAACTGATCATAACTCGGGACCTGTTGTATTGGTCGTGGCCTCTTCTTTCCTTTTCTCCGCACGCAACCCGTGGAGTTGGACTACCTAAGATTTGTAGTCTAGTTCACCAATAACCTCTTTAAATCTGGGTTGCTGTGTTAAGTCGGGCTGCCACGTACGCCACCAGTGGAAGGTATGAAGGTGTGGTCCTTCAGCCTTCGATCTAGACCTTCCGAAGACCCAGATGTTGAAGGACCTCCTTAAGGATCAAGATCTACTGCATATCTTCTTGCACTTATTCATGGATACTTACTGGCCCTGGTCCGTCCTTCCCTTGACATGTCCTGGTTCTGATTGTTCTTTACTTCCATTCCTCAGGACCTAGGTGTTTGGCGTTGTTGCCTGATGCGTGCCCCTGCGGGGCTCTATGCAGAGATGGGTGTTGCACCCCTGCGGGGCTTCTTGCAGAGATATATCTTCAAATCTGATGTTTTAGTGAAGCTTTTTTATTTGTCTTCTTCTTTTCTTCTTTTTGATGGACTCTCCCTCAACACTGCCCCCTCCTGAACTCTGTCGTCCCACTTGGTAAAAACATAAGCCTAGAATAATATACCATTATTGTGGGTCGGCTAGGCATAACAGACAGATAAAAAATGAGGATATCTATTCCTTGATTAATACCAATGAAAATTAAAAATGTATAAGCCGCGTGCTTAAACACCTTCAAAACTGTAAGGATCATGCTAAGGATTTTATTTGTCATCTTGATGGTTAAATCAGGAACTGTTGCATAACAATGCAGCCAAAACTCAAGGGTTTTTACCATGTAATCCTCCGTAGGTAGATAATTATGGGATGGACTTGGAAGTAGCGGATAATTCAGCCACTGTTTATTGATCACACCATTCTTTTGCATATCCAAAAAATCTCTTGCTTCTCTACGACGTGGTGTTGGGAAAATGAAGGGTTTACCTGTAATAAATATGGTGCTGCTTGCCAGTGCACCCGCAATGTAGGATTTTTCTCCAAAAATTTTCTTCTCCATACAGGCTGTGCAGCTTCGAATTCCTCTTGAGTATAATTGAATGTATCATCTTTGAAGTGTAGCTGCACATCAGGATCTTTCTGTGTGATCTTCTTTATGTATTGCCTTGTTTTCTCTTTCAATAGTCCATACGGGATGTTGAAAGGCTTCATTATTGTATCCAAGTCTTTGCCCTTTATTTTTGCTTCTTTCATTACTTTGATCACTTCATTTTCAAAATTTTCTGTCAATTGGCACACCAATAGTGCCCGTTCCTTCTGACCTATTTCTGCAGTATATGGCATTGGATGATCATCACATGGTTCCGACATCTGCTCTTTTATTGGAGAATTATAGATCGGGGGAGATAGAGGACGTACCTCTAGCTCGTCAATAGGACTCTTTGGTCGTGGCTCTACTGGTGTCCTGATGGGTATTTTCTCTTTTGTTTTAATTTCTAATCATACAAGGCATTCAGTCTTCTCTTTAACTTCTTGCATAGCTGCCCTGAGTGCCTCTTTGGCTGCAAGCAGCTCATTACCAATTTCTGCTACCTGATCCATGTTTTCACTGTAACTCACTACAAGTTTTTCATTGGCAGTATTCAGCTGTTTCTTGAGCTCATTAGTTTCGTTAATGTACCTGCGTTCCTACTCTTCCATTCGGGCTTGCTCTTGTTTTAGTAGATCTGCATATTTTTCAATCTGATCTCTCAGTTCCTTCTGGTCAGTAGATGAAGTCTCTTGTTTTTCTATAGGTTGGTCATACAGCAATGCCTTCATCAGTTCTTTATTTCTGCTGCGTAAGTTATCATTTTCCTCCATGTATACTTTTAGTTGTGTTTTGAGCAGATTGCTTCTAGCTTTCACTCTCTCTTTGTCTGCTTCACTAGATTCATGTTGTCTTTGTAAATTTGTCAGTTGTGTCTGGAGCTGATGATGCTGCTTCATCAATGTATTACATTGTTCTTTGACTGCTATTAACTCCATTTCCTTGTCTAAAACCTCTTGTTGGGCTTGAATGAGCTGTGCGGACAATTGCTCACTCATTACTTCAAATTGATTCTTTTCCCGCATAGCCTTGTCATAATCCGCATCCGTGTCCATCATTTGTTGTTGTGTATCCATGGCTGTTTGTATCATCTGCTTAACAATAGGTTTTAATTGAGTAACATCAACATTCAGCCATGTTGTGGGGATATTAGGTTCTTCACCCATGGTAACATCTTTCCCTTGTGCCACATGTATTGTAGTATCATGGGGCTGTCGAATATGGAGTTGTATTCGTGGCTCAGTCTCCCTGTGGTCACTCTTGCCTTGTGGCGTATCATCAAGTACTTCGATCACAATTTGTTCCTTATTTTGAAGCAAATTTTCTTCTTCATCCATGCGTGTTTGTATTTCTTCTTTTACAGGTGGTACTGCATCTTTAGTTGTGATTAGAGCTTCCTTGATACTGATTTTGGACGTATCGTTCAATTGAATAACATGCACCGGTTCAGTGGATGCTTCTTGGTTCCTTTCCTTTGACTGTTGATTGTCAGGTGTGACCTCTACCTAATTTATCTCTGTCCATTCCTCATTGTTACTTCTGTTCTTATGTCAGTGTCTTATGTGTCTTTCTCAGGGATGGATTCCTCATTAAAGCTCGAATCATCTAATCCCAGTGCTTTATACCTGGCAGCTTGTTCTAGGGTGTGTTCTTTATCCTTTTGTTGCCTTCCTTGGCTTGCTTGTCTGTATTGATGTCCTTGAACATTTAAGTTCACTTGCCCCTTCATATACATGTGTGTCTCTTCTAGAGCTGCGGAGAGGTCCCTTTTTGTGATTGGCTGCTGTGTCAAAGGAATCTTTGGCAAAGTATGGATTCTCTTTGATTGTGGTGTTTCTTGAGCTTCTTCTTCTCTAATATGTTTAGTCCCTCTCATGGGTTTCTTTGAATTGGTTACCACTTCTTCGATGGAGATGACTATTTTCTTCTTCTTTGGAACCGTTGCAGAATTTGCATATTTTGCGATCTCAGTTGAACTTGGCATCAAACGTAAGCAATCCTTCATTTCAAGTGCCTCATAGATGAGCAAGGTCAATGCCGAACTTCCATTCAAGAACTTTTTCTGACCCCACTTTTTCTTTGCTTCAAATAGGCGGTCTTGAATATATGGAGTCATATTTACTTTATTTCCGACTTGCCTCATAGCATGTGAGAGTAATTGTACTACGATTTTCTGAGGTGCTATATATCTATGCATACTAGGAAAGCAAAAATGTTGGTGCACCAGTTGCATGGAGTCTTCAATATCAGTTCTGTTGATTTCCAGAAAGGTTCTCTTTTTTGGGTCATGACATTCATCCTTGACGTTGGTAAGGCCATCTTGATTCCATCCAAAAGCTCTGTTGATTAACTCATGAGTGAACCTAATTGTTTTCCACATACCAACTTTGTCAAGCACTCTTGCTTCTGGGACTGATGGCTTATCTGATGCAGATTGTAGTGTATTCATCACTTGTGTACATCTCTGAAAATCAGGAAAGTATATTGGAAGTCTCAGGAATGCATCAATGACAACTCTAGTCCATACATCTATCATGCATGGTAATCCTTGTATGATATTCTTGAAATCTTGTGACATGATAGGAAAGTAGTGATCCCTATCCATTATCTTGATAGTGGCCATAAAAAGAAGCTCGGACACTGGTTGATCATCAAGAAACCAATGACCTTTTGCCTTCATGATTGATTCCAAGGGAAGACGCAAGACCTCTTCCTCCTGCGTAGCCTCGGAATTAGATGATGCCATCTGCACTCAATATATACCAATAATTAGTGGCAAGCTTGTATCAAGAATCATCCTTTATCTATCCTTCGTGAATTGGGCAACTCTCCAAGTGAATTGTGTTGTCCCTTCCTGTGTGTGCAAGGAAGGTAATACCTGGGATTTTTCATACTTATTTATATTTTTTATGTTTTTGTATATGTCTGAAGGAAAACAAAAATGTTAGTTAATAGCCGAAGCAATTATTAGACCGTTAGTAATTATTTTCGTATTATTTTACAAGTGCTCGCCTATTCCCCAAGAGGGAAATGTGCTTCACTATCCAGAAGTAGAAGAAGAATGTGCCGAATTCTTGGCCTTCTAATGTGGCCCTATTATGCATACTTTGGATTCTTGTGACTTCAAATGTGTGCAACTCGAATTACTTGATTGATGCATATAGATTGTCCTGCCTGTCGGCATCCAAATCTGCTTTACTCCATTGGGACAGACTGTATTCCCAACATTCCTAGTGAATGTAGTGCTTCTCATGTTGTGCTTTTGCGTCGTCTGCTGTTCGAATCGTTGCATGATTTTGTTGTGCATGTAAGCTCCTGCTCTCTTCTGTAGTTGTTTATCTTTCGTTGTTTTGCCTTTAAATCATACTGATTCTTCAGATGTCTTGACTTGTCCTTTTTGATGATTGTTACTTGGGCACATGACTTGGGAATCCATATTTCTGTTCAGGCTCGCTGTGCAGTTATCACCTTCTTGGGAATCCATACTCTAGTGATTCTTTGTGGACCTGGGTGTCCAACGTGACTTGCATTCTTATTCTATTGTTGTTTCCGATGTCAAGAGTAATTTTGTCATTGAAGATATGCTGTCACGTGATCTTTTCTTATCCAAGCCTGTCTAGTGTAAGGAATAGGGTAAATTGGAATATGTGCAGGTTTCTGACAATCGTGCTGAGCAGTCCCTCCTGTGCTTGGTTCCTCACTGAGGCTTTTGTTGGACAAGACACTAATCATGTGACTTATTGGCTTAGAAGATTGGGTGAGAGCAAGATTTGGTGCATTCTCACATGTACTTAGTGGAGGCGTTTCCATAATACGAGTGAACATACATTCATCATCGTGCTCGTTTGAGTGATCTCTCTGGTCTATACACATGAATTTGATCGGTTGTTCATCTAGCATGCTGAATACCTCACGGTGTCCTCTCTTGGTCGAGATGTATCCTAGGGCCAATTGAATAGTCACTTCATATTTATATATCCAATCTTGACCTAACACGAGCTCTTCTAATAAGTCCTGATCATGCCATACTAAGAGTTTTTGTTCCATCATGTTGTTTCCGAGATGTAGAGGTAAGGTAATCTCACCTATGCATTTAGTAATTTTTCCTCCTATTCCAATCAACTGTGCCTTAGAAGGTCGTAGTTCTTCCTTGAGTTTCTAGGTCAATGAAAATTTGATACAACTTATGGCTGCTCCTGTGTCGATGAGGGCATCTACCAAGTGGTACTCTATCGATCCAATTCCCAACTTCAAATAAGGTTGCTTTATTTGCTGTCCTAGGTTTTCAGTGGCTCTAAAATTAGCCATTGGAATGAGCTCCTCTCCCTGTCGATATCTCTCGCCTCTCTCTCTCATCCACTCTTTTCGTTTCCTGATTCGTTCTAATGCTTCTTGTCTGGCTTCTTCTCGTATTCTTTCTTCCTCTCTATGCCTATTTTTACCCCTTATTAGTCGTGACATTATCTCTTCGGTCAGTGGCTCTAAATATTTTTTTACTCGGCAACCATTGATATAGTTTGGTAATACTTCTCCATCTAAGGTTGCTAAGCTAATGGCTCCACTTGTAGATATACGATTGATGATTAATGGGCCATATCCTCTTTTTTGCAGTTTCTTAGCATGTTGTTTCAGAGTATAAACCAAAACTAAGTCTCCTTACTTTAGGTTTTTGCCTTTAATGTGAGCATCAAAATATGCCTTCTGTCGCCTTTTAACAATATAGATCCCTGCTACCGCTTGTAACCTAGTTTCGTGTAACTTTTCTATTTGATCCAATTGAGTCGATAATTCATGTCCAGTCCACTCGTAAGTTGCTGCTACTCTGAGAGTGGGTATTAAGAAATCAATTGGCAAGATAGCATTCTGTCCGTACACTAAGTTAAAAGGAGTAGTTCCTATGGTTGTTTTGTAGGCTACTCGGAATGCCCATAAAGCATGATGTAATTGCTTATCCCAATCAGATCTACCATTGTTCACAATCTTAGTGAGGACTGTACACAAGATTTTGTTTGAACTTTCAGCCTGTCCATTGGCTTGTGGATGATATGGGGTTGATTTCTTATGAATTACTAAGAATTCATTCAGTAGGGCTTCTATCACTTCACTCACAAAATGGGTGCCTCTATCACTCATAATTTCTATAGGTAGTCCAAATCTAGTGAATACATTCTCAAAGAGAAACTTGGCAGTAGTCCTCGCATTGTTTTTCTTGGTTGCTTTGGCTTCAACCCACTTGGTCAAATAGTCAGTGGCTACTATTATGTACTCGGCATGGGATCCTTTAGCTGGTGGGCTAATAGGTCCTATGAAGTCTATTCCCTGTTTTGTAAAGGCTCTAGCACTCATCATGGGTTTTAGCGGCATTTCATCTCTTCTAATTGGATATTTTGTTCGTTGGCAGGTATCACATCGTTGAACATATGTGACTAAATCTTGATGTAGAGTTGGCCACCACATTCCTGCAAAGAGAATCATTTTTGCAGTTTTATCTACAGAAAAATGTCCTCCTGCAGCTCCTGTATGTGCCATCTCTAGAACAACAAGATATTCGTCTTCATGAATGCACATTCGTAAATGATTGTCTCTTCCTGGCCTAAAGAGTTGTTTTCCTATAAGATCATAGTCCTTGCTTTGTTCTGTGAGTGCACGTTTTCTTGCTAGAGTAGCTCCTTCTGGGTACTCTTGGGTTTTCAAGAATTTTACCAGAGGCATGCTCCATCTTGGTGCTATGGTGGAGTAGCATAGAGTAGACTTCTCTTCTAGATTTCGTTCTTGACAAGTTGGGCAGGCTGATACATAATTATGTGTATCCCTCTGCATGGTTGGCCAATATATGCCTAATCTCTTCAACGTTTGCCATGTTCCATTCACATTTAAATGAGTTTTCCATTAATGAACATGTGCTTTTTGAAGCCACATTTCTCGTTCCTCTTCTTCCACGTATCTCATGAGTAATCCACTTAAATCTTGGTGATATAAACTTCCAGCAATGATATGAAGGTTTTTAGTCTTCCATAACTCTTGGTTTCTGTTTGGTGTGATCCCATGTTTAGGTCCATATGTGAGGATAGGGATCAACTTTTCTTCCCATTAGGGTCATACTTCGAGATTAAACAAGTAAGTGTGTGGCAAATCATCCGGTACTCCTGTGGGGGGTTCTCCATGTGTCATTCTTGATACGTGATCTGCTCTGATGTGTGTATTCCCTTTCTTGACTACTACTTCAAAATCAAATTCCATCAACAATAGAAACCATCGTACTAGTCGTCCCGTATTACAAGGCTTATAAACTAAGTACAGTAGAGCTTGATGATCGATGAAGAATTTGAATTTATTTGCCAATAAGTAGTGTCGAAACTTATTTACTGTGTACACCATCCCTAGGCATTCTCTCTCAATCATGGTATAATTGCTTTTCGCTTGATTCAATTGTCTACTGGCATAGGCTATAGGGTGGTCTAACTTCCCTGTATCCGCGGGTTGAGCTAAGATGCAACCAATGGCATACTTGGAAGCATCTACATGAATGTGAAATGGTTTGTTCCAATTAGGTACTCGAAGGATTGGAGCTGAACTTAATCGACTCTTTAATTCGTTAAAGGCCTTTTCACATTCTTCTATCCAATTAAACTAAGACAATAAAGCGTAAAGAGGTCTAGCAATTATGGCATACATGTGTATAAATCTTCGTTAGTATCCACAATGTCCCATAAATGCTTGCACTTCTTTAGCATTCTTTGGTCTCGGCAAATCCAGAATCACTTTGATTTTATCTTCATCAGTGGAATTTCCATTTTTAGAGACAATGTGTCCCAATATTTTTCCTTGTCGAACCATGAAGACATAGTTTTCTGGATTGAGGCATACTCTATATTGTCGACATTTGGCGAAGATCTTCCCCAGTTCAGGGATATGTTCTGATCGTATGGCTGAATAAGTGCGTAAATCATGCACGTATACCTCCATGCTCTTTCTCAAGAACTCCTTGAATACATAGCACAACAATCTTTGGAACGTGGTTGGGGCATTGGTTAGACCAAAAGACATACCCTAAAAGTGTATACTCCCCATTCACTTGCAAAGGTTGTTTTATGTTGGTCTTCAGGAGCAATGGCTACCTGATTATACCCTGAAAAGCCATCTAGAAAACTGTAAACTTCCTTCCTTGCCACTCTTTCCAAAAGATGATCAGTGATGGGTAATGGGTAACTGTCTCTTATGGTGGCAACGTTTACCTTTTTCAAATCAATGCATACCCTTAACTTGCCATTCTTTTTCGGCACGACCACCAAAGGTGACACCCATTCTTTGTGTTTGATCTGATAGATGAACCCAACATCTAACAACTTATCTATCTCTTCCTTAATTTTTGCTGAGTACACATCGTTATATGTGTATGGCCTTTGTTTGGAAGGTTTGGCTTCGGATGTCATAGGGATTCTATGGGCACAAATAGAAGGATCTACTCCTTTCAAATCCTTATATGTCCAAGCAAAGACATCCCTGTATTCTCGTATGAGTCATATTAACTCTTGTTCTTCTTCCATTGAGGCATCTTGTCCTATAAAAGTACATCATTCTTCTCCTTCGTCTAAGTTTACTACTACTTTCTTTGTCTGTTCTTTGTTGTCATATGCTATTCCTGGTTGTGCTTCTCGTTTTGGCATTTGAATAGCAATTTTCCTCTCTTCTACTTCATATTTTTTGAAGTGAGCGGGCACTTCGAATTGATCTTGAGGCTTGTTTTCTCCGTCATCTCTTCCTCTATCTAACCCAATCTCTTCTTCTTGTGTCCTTTCTTGATTTAATTCATTAGTTATGACACTTACTCCTTGATTTCTACTTTCTGTTTCCATTTGTTCATGCTCCATTTCAATGCTCTCATAATCCTCCTTCCATTCTTTTTCAATTACTTCTCCTTCTTCAACTTCTTGAAGAACTACCACGTATAGACTTACGTTGTATCCTTCCTCATCAATGCATTCATTCATGGTTATCACTTCCTCATTTACACATACATCGAGAGTGGATAGAATCTCCATCCAACCATGAGGTTTGAATTCTTCATCTAGGAATATTTGAGGCATGTAAGCTAGATCTTGTACAGACCTAGCGACTCCTTGCCCCTGTTGCCATCCTTTCCTTCTTTCCTCTTCCTTTTTTGTGGTCTGGCATATCCAAAGATGAGTGTCTTTGTTCATCCAAGATTGGGCACTTGAACCTATATTGTGAATAGATTGATCGTCTTCCTCCTTATGAATCAGATTCCATTGCAAGGGGGGAACATCTTGATACGTGTATGTGTGGAGATTTATTCTGGTCGTAGTTCCTTCGTGCTGTAAGTATACCACGTCTTTTCCCCAATCTTGCACTACCTTCAGTTGTCTCATGAAGGGTCTTCCAAGTATCATCTCATAATTGCTAGCCCTTTCAAATTGACAGATCGCTAAGGTGTGCTCGAATTCAACTCCGCAGGTAGTAAAAGTTACTCTTTCCAATAATCCCAAGGGTCGTTCAGTGTGTGTCCATCTGCCATTTGTATCTTCATGAGTGTTGGTCTTAAAGCTGGTTTCCTTCATCTCTCTCACTGAAATCTCCATCATCTCTCTCACTGAAATCTCCAACCTTATCGATTGGGATTTTGACTGTGGTCACTTCATCAGGCATCTCCTTCTCTTCTGACTTGGTCTCCAATTGACTCGTTAACTTTTCCTTCAAATGTGGTTTTATCTTCAAAAGTTCTTCCAATGTCAGAGTACAAGGGATTTTTACCTTTCTAAGATGTTGTATGATGTCTGATGTTTGGGTTGAGAGGTTCTACTCTTTTTTTCTTATTGAGGGAATGCAGTATAATTCCGAATTGTGTTCGTATTCCCTTGTGTAATTTGGCAAAACCTTCACAATGTCATCCTCCTTATCGCTCTTGTCAAATTGTAATAATCCTTCTGAATTCAGCTCAAGTATTGGGTCTTCCAGTTCACCTTCTGCTTCTAACTCCTCAAAGGGTGGTGTATCTCCTTTCACCCAAGGGAAAATTAGTTGATATGTACTTATGTTTTGCCAAAACCTCTTGGAATTGTTCAACTTGTATTGCTTGGAAGCTACAATTGTATCGTTAATTGATAAGATCTCGCTTGCACCCCCCTCTCTCACGCCTCTTCACTTACACTTCCTGTCTTTCCCCACCTTCGCACACTCTCTTTTCCTTGTCCGCTCTCTCTCTCCTTCATACACACCTAGACACCCCCACATCCAAGTAGCACCACAGACATACTCTTTATACACACACACACCCTGACTGCCAACACACACGCACACCCATTATTTTCCCTTTTTTCCCACTGCTCTCTATCACCCTTACTCCATTACGCATCCTTATACTTCCACTCACTTCTCCCACCCAAGACACCTTCTCTCACTCATAAACACAAATGCACGATGGCTTCCCTCCCATAACCCAAACCTTGCATACACGATCTCACACACATGTGCACATCCCTACACACATCTACACACCTCCTTATTTTTTTTCACACACACAAAACATTTGAAGCATTCTTCTGTGTAGGTCTATACAAAAATTCAAATTCACTAGCGAAAACTTTTGAAAGGACAAATCACTTACTTGGTTATTCAAGCGTCTACTGCTAATTGACTCATTCGAGTGCATATCAATATCATCAACCTCTTTTCATTAACATCAAAACAACTCACATGAAATAAAATGTATGGTCAACTGTCTTTTCTGCTGTGATCGCTAGTTCTCCTCAGATTCAGAGAAAAAGAAAAGTTCTTCATGAAGCTTTCAAGTGCATCTAGATTCATCCTTTCTGATGTAAAATCTCCGATCCTTTGCGATCAATGAAGATCCATGCGTGAGAGTTCGCATCTTATCTACCGAACTCCAGGTGGCCTTATCACCATGTCTTCATATCTGTTTCAGCATGGGTACCTGATAATAACAGTGCTCGCCTTTCTCACCACAGCTACCCCATGGAATCCTCCATCATTTGCTTTCCTTGTTTTGCGCATACTGAGCCGACAATCTCAGCTGTTCTTCACGCATGTCATCATGGCATAATATATATTATAAGAGGATAGTTTCTTTCATTGATGTTGATGCACAACTGTGGAGGAAAAAAAGCGCAGAGATGTTCATCCTTCTCACACCCTCGATGCACCGCAAGAAAAATGCCACCTGATAGGAAGCGACCTTAAGATTCCCCTTTTCTCCTTCGTCAGCAGCTCGCGCTTCCTCAGAACTAAAGCCTGAGTCCTTCTATGCTTATCCTACAGTATCCCTTGGATGAAGAACTTATAGGCCGACAGAAGCCTCGTGCTCCACGGCCTCGACCCAAGGGAGATGTGGCCACAGTGTCTTGCTAAACATCTACGACAGTTTTACCTGACCATATGCAGTGTAAATCTTCTCCTGACGACACAATGAGCCCAAAAAAAATTCTGACTCCCGATCATGGCTGCCGAACCAGCAGGTCCCCCCCCGCAAATCAAACATGCCTTTTTCTTCTCTATGCAACCTCGTGAATTTTCGATCAGAGAAGTCTACCCGTCTTTTTCTTCTTCCTTGCAAATCTGCCGTCTCCTTCTGCGGAGCATAAAACCTCTTCAAAACAGATTCTCTATAAGCATCAATTGACAAAGAACCTTCTCTTGCAGCGCCTCCTCAGAGCTTGTTTTGTTCGCTTCCCCCTTGTCTTCCGCCGCCCTTCTCCTCCCGATCGCCCCTGAATCACCTTGCACACCTTTCAATCGCCAAAGATCTACAAATGCTCAGTTGTCCAGCAGACTCCCCTCCCGAATGAAATGGAGCTTCTTCTGCTTATCATGCGAGAATCAACCTCGACCCCCCAAAATCTCCCTTCTGTCCATGCTCATCCCCTGCTTTTCTTCTTTTCCCGCCTCCTGCCGACTTTTGTGTGCCCCTCTTTTGGTATGTCCCTTGAGGACAAACGGTGCAACCGAAAAAAAAAACAGGAGAACAGTTTCCTTTTTTATTTGATGAAAACCCCCCCTTTTTTCAGCTCTGCCAAGAAAATGGCATGAAACTGATTTTGGCTTCTGACAGAACTGGTATACATCACAGTAAGTTCAAAAGAATGCATGGCTTCCTCTACATTGATTAAGGCTTCCAACTCGGAGTTTTTTGGAGATTTCATTATGATTCAGAGGAGCTACCTTAGAAATCCTCCATCCTTACATTGATAATGGAGATAACCACAGAAGATGGGCTCCCAAGAGGGACTTGTTGCCGCACGCACTGATGGAAAACACATAGTTGCGAGTTGAAAAACCTGTATGCACGTCTTTGCAAATCTGAGCAAAATTTTCTTCTTTAGATCTCGATAGGCAACCTTGCATGATCCATCATGGAAGTCAATTCAATCTCCTAACAAAACCCTCCTTCCTCTTCATCATCCTGATTCAACTTCATGTCTTCCTAATTGCCCATGTTCATCCACTTCATCCTTTCCACCACATCTGCCTCTAAGCCACCTTGATTGAAGTCAACTGGCATTGACAAACATCTTTCTGTTGCAAAATACCTGCACTCGTGCCTACACTATGCAAAAATGGAAATTTATTAGTGCATAAAAACCAACTAGATCATGAGCCAACATACTCCCCTCTTCTTATTTGCGAAGTCGTCAGCCATGAACATGTCAGTTTATAACTTGGTTGCATACCTTTTCATCGAGCCGTCACTTCCACTGAACCTGCACTCATTGAAGCTATTAGTGCTAAAAAAAAATCACTCATGAATACATACAAATCAGTCACTTCCAAATGATCCAAGAACATGCACATATATGCAACTCCAATTCCAACATGCATCAATTTGCTCATGCATTCCATTATGAAAATAGTCTCAATTAAAATAACACATGCATACCTTTCCATGTTTTACACATGCAACTATTATTGCGAAAAAAACTGAAACGGAAATATCGAAATAACAACAACAACAACTGAAATGAATTCAACAGGAGATGCAACATACCCAAAATGCATACCCCATTATTGCACCTACTATTCGCTATGTACAATTATTCCATGACTAGACACTCCCGAAGAATCTCCATCGTCGTCCTACAAAAGCCATCGAGATTCGAGTACAAGTTAAGACCTATATAGAAACCCTAGAGTGACCCACACACTGGAAAACCCTCGGATAGAGCACACAAGTTATAAAGCAAGACCGTTGCATTACCTCGCTAAAGGTCTCATCTATAAGTACATATACAATATTCGTGCCTTTGAGAATGTTGATTCAGAGTGAGCTGATCTGTCACAAGCCACCATACCAATCACACAAGCGAATAACGTTCCCTTCCAGGTGATCGTCGCCTTCTCCTCTCTCTCTCTCCCCCTCAGGAGTGGGGAATAATTTCATATGTAAATTTTATTTATATTCACACGTTGGCCTACGTTGACATTGGATGCGATTCGTGGCCCTGACCACCCGGCCAGGTTGATTCCACCCATCTACCAATGCAACGCAGTGCACAACACACAACCACATAACGATAGACAAGTAACATATATCAGCTAGCCCATAACGAAGCTGGATGCGGCTCGTGGTCGTGACTACCCAGCCACGATGGCTCCACCTACCTACCAACCCGTTATGGCGCGTAGCTAAGACACAACATATACATCCCAAGCCTATGGCGAAACTAGCTGCGGCTCGTGGTCCTAACCACCCGGCTAGGGTAACTCCACCCACCTACTAGCCCACCATAGCGCGTTGTCGGGAAGTTGCAGACATAAGCCTGGTGGATCAGCCAGCCACTAAATCCCTCGGCACACGCAGGGTGTATGAGACAATCGTAGGTGTTTTAGGTATATTTTTCTTTAGTCTAAGGTAAAAGAAATTCTAAATTACTCTTAAATCTAGGAAATATGGATTAGGTAATTGTAACACTTTAAACGTCTAAGAACCATAAGGCTGGGCTGCTCTATATCTATCAAATGCTTCTTGAGGTATAGGTAATATCAAAGTTTCCTCAGTTAATTTTTCTTTTATAATTTCGTCTTCTTGGATTTCTAAATGATTAGGTTGTGTACGCCTAATTAAGGGTGGTGGAAATGAATCTATGTTATCTTGGGGTTCATTGGATGCAATTGAAAATAATGCTATAAATCTATTAAGACAATAATCGTGAGATACTGATATTAACGATTCGTGTGTAATAATGTCCTTAACTACTTCTACTTCAACTTCTACTTCTAAAGGTGCGTTATTTTCAGATTGAATTGGATTTTCAGATGACATGGACAAGAAAGAGAATGCAAAATGAAATTGATTTAATGCTAATGACAATAATAGATGATTACAATGCTATAAAGCAATGATATAATTTCACTATAAGATTGCTAACAACTAGTGAATCCTATACAAAGCTTGATCAAGGATAATTTCTATGGATTTATATCAGATTGTCGGTTGATTTGTTGAAATCTCCTCTTTTGTCACGATGCTCTTTGATACTTTTGCTTTCAATGTCTGCAATAAAACATTAGGGCTGTAAGTAACATTAGAAGAAAATCATTAAGAAAGATAAACTTACATTATCATGCACATGCATATGTTGATGCAAATGATTTAATTCTCATAAACATACACATGCATTTAACATGTGTTCATACTCATGCTAATGCACATTCATACCTACTAAGATACATATACATCTTTTAACTCATGCATACATACATCTCACCTCACTCTCATGTACACACACATATATATATAAATATATATTTCCAAAAGATTAACCTCTAACGTACAATGACAACAGATTCTCAACAAGAGTTGGAGAAATGTCTTCATAGTTTCTTCGAGAAATCATTAAAACATCATTGCTTATAGTTTGATCAATACCCATAACGTTTAAATAAATGACGGAAGATGGGATATGAACTACTAGTGGACTTAGAAAAGGGTAAAAGCTAATGCTATGAGCTACTTTCTATGAATAATTTCATTGTTTTAAACATGTCTAATCACGCAGGGGAGATAGTTTCGCAAAGATGCTTCCGAAGGGTGATGAGAATTCGCATTTGGCTTTCCTTTCGCAAGTGCCATACTCGCGAATGAGTGTGGTCAGCTTTCCAGGTGTCATCTGGATGGAAGAGCTGCAAAGACCAATTATTATTGACATTAACATAGGAAACCGCTGGCGTTCATGTTGCCAGAAGCGACCCACAGAACTTATGATAGTTTTTCCAGGCACAAACGATGGGTTGTCCCGCATGCAACAGAGGAAGCTACGCAGAGCATCTTTAGGACTCCGAACATGAGTAAGAATGAAGGGAAGATTGGAAGGCGTAAGAGGAAATTCGACCCTTTTAAGCGCTTCTTCAATAGGTTACACAACATTGCACCGCCAAAGCATCTGGATACAGGCACTTTCGAGATCGGACAGAGGCCTGCTACTTGACTTCTGAAGTGAACTTAGACCAATGCCATCTTGATACGTACTAACTCCCGCAACTTCCTGGGCCTGCTCCCCATTGGCAGGATCAGGTACGCGCTCCTGAGGAAAATCGCTTGTAGATAACTCAGGAACAGGTACAGAAGAAGATGATGCAGAAAAGCCCCTCCTCTGTCGATGTGAACTGTGCCCACGACGTTCTGATATGCGAAGCATCAGAGCTTTGAGGCAATCACTATCTTGCGGAAAAGATCTCGATCTGTTCACATATCGTAACGCCCATCTAAGCATCCTGATCAGACCCTAAAAGACGTCCAAAGTCATGGCTGAGTAATACATGAAGTGTTGTTCTGGCTCAAGAGAGTGCAGAGGTTATGGCGAATTCCGTGGAATCTGCATGACATTATTATTCAATCTGATCGACACTTAGATCATGATCGAATTGTATTACAATCTATCCTACGGCACGTTAAACATAGTTGATGGAAACAGAAGCTGTCTTTGCTCAAGAAGGTGGAAACATTACAGGAAAACCTGTGGAATTGACAGAACTTTATTTACAAACCCATAAGCGCTGTTTTAACTCCCTGAGAAACTCTTTACAGCTCCATCATATGCAGCCGAAAGAAGCTACAGTATATTTGCCCAAAGAAGTTTTACCCTTAATTTAAGCGTTTTCATGACTACAATGCATCGTAAAAATGTCACTCTCACTCCCACGTTGACAGAGGTAAAATAGTCATCACTCTCACAGAAGTGAAGAAGAGAAAGAAAGAATTACCTGCAATAAAACATTAGGAGAAAACAGAGTTTCACACACATATAAATACATATACAAGTCATGACTTTACCACTCCTTTAGGTTTTGCTTTAATCCTCAATCACACTTTTACCCGCTAACTTTCACCATACTTTAAATTAGCTTTATTCACACAACACACTTGTTCCATTCTTTTAACCATTTTCATATATACCATTCATTTAAAGCTTCTTTTTAACTCACTTTAAGTGCATCTTCTAATGAGTCCACTCCTTAAACCACTTTAGTTACATATCTTCTATAAGCCATTCTTTTTCCTAGCACTCATATAGACCACTAGATATTTATCCATTTAATGTATCATTTTAATTCTATTTACCCTAAATTTATCAATTAAATAAATCATTTAAATTAAGCTTAGGTAAAGCTTTTAATTAATTAGAACCTTAGTATTTAAATGCACACATATGATTAAAGTAATTATTAATAGCATAGTTTAATTTTTAATACATAAATATTTGATTTATATATTAATGTATTTGAATAACAACTATTCTAGCCCTTGAAACATATTAAAACCCTAGAAAACCTACTAAAAACCCTTCAGAAACCCTATCATTAATCCATTAAGACTTAAATAAACCCTAGCATTAACCCATTAGAATCTTTTGAGACCCTTTGGATTAACCCAACTGACATAAAATCATATCAACTTATTAAACCCTAGGGTTAAATACCCATGATTCTTGAATGTATGAATAAAACAACTCATTAAATATGAAATTAGAGTAAACCCTAATATGAACATGTATTCTTTATCATTTCTTGTACCTGCAAACACTTCAAAAGTAGTTAATTCAATCCAGAACAACTAATCAACAGTGATATAAAAGGTTAGAATTCACCAATTAAGTTAATTTTATTTTATCTGGTCATCAATTGGAAAGTTGAAAACTTTCCGACATTCGCCCCGACCAAACCTGCACATCGTCCTCGATGGGCCAAACGTGCAGATCATAGAAGGCAACATCAAATTCTTTTGAGAATTATTCATGACTCAAATGCAAATAGTTTATTAAAAATGCTTCTATCATTAGTACATCTTGTGATAGCAAAGAAAGCTTATAAAATTATGTAAGCTTGAATTTCAACCTTTTCGTTCAATGCATGAATTGGAAAACAGGTTTTAGAAAGAAACTATAGAAGTCATTTAAATAGTGTTCGTACTAACTCTTCTATTAACTCTGTTCATAAGTAAAACAAATGTTATATAAGTCTTCTATCCTCATCTCCTAGCCACTTGCCATTAAGATACAAAAAACTAACTCCCCTCTAGCATACATCCGCCTTATATAGCCCGCTTTTCAATTCAGAAGTGATTTCGAGACCACAACTGATTTATTTGATTTTTTCTTTCATCTCTTTTTTTTTCATCATAATTTTTCTTTGTGTCATTTTTTTTTCCTCTTTTCATATGCAGCAACCATTAATGTACTGCTTTCAATTTTTCTTCGCAGCTTTTTTGATGAAGGGGAAAGGCTTAACCCCTAATTAGAGCAAAGGATCTAGAGGTAAGCTAAAGCAGGAACTAGGATCTCTTAAGCTAAATGGGTCAGATTTAAAGAAGCTTACCTATATAAAACAAGTTTACTCCTACTAGGAGTTGCAAGTTAAGGGTTCCTTCAACTATTCATATGACAGCCATAGGTCTCTAATCCCTATCTTCTCTTCAAGCACATCCCTATTTTAGTGTAAATTCTACTTTTCATAATTTTAAGAAGTTTCTTAACCTATCTGAAGAATGTACATATCTAATTATGATAATGCAGGGAAAAACAAAACTTAAAACATTAATCAGGGTTATAACTGTTTCACCTGATCTATATTGATTCCATCTTTAGCATCGCCTTTCATCCAAATATCGCTTTGATTGCTAGAATTTTTAAACTGCATGTACTATCTTCAATCTCCTGCGCTTTATCTTTATCATAAATCAGTCTTTAATTTATTGGTTAAAAAAAAAACATCTTCAACTCCTGCTATCAAGCAAGAACATGTAAACTCACAAGAAAATTAGTTTAAATAAAATTTTTATTTTCTTACATATAAAAGAAAATTTAAACATTATTTTGATTAAAACATTCATTCATCATTTTCTTCATCAGATAATAAATCATAAAATTCTTCATTTCTTTGTTTAAATATTTTAACTCTTTTACCTGCAATTAAATTTTTAAGCGGAGTTCCATCTAACTCTCTCAAGGCATACGTTCCATTTTCATAGATTTTGATCACCACATAAGGTCCAAACCATCGCTTTTTTAATTTTTTACGAGCATCATACTGTGTATCGAATGTGCTATCATATATCAATACCAAATCATTAATTTTTATTGGCTTTGGCCTTAACCTATATGATTTATCAAAATATTTTTTATTTTTAAGTCGAGAATTTTTTAATTTAGCTACAACGTCTTCCAATCTCTCATTCCCTTGCTCTAGTTGCTGAATCCTTAAAGCTAATAAGTCTTCAGTAGATAAATTATCTTTCCAAGGAAGCGTAGCCCAAGTAAGAATTTGGGTATTTACTGGAAAAATTGGCTTTTGGCAGTACATTAGTTATGCCGGCATAAACCCCGTTGTTCTAGTGCAGGTCACTCTTTCAGCCCACAAAGCGAATGGCAAAAATTTTGGCCAATTCTTAAGTTCTCCTTTGCAAGCTTTAGAAATCGCCTTTATGATAGGAGAATGCCCTCTTTCAATCTTTCCGTTAGCCTCAGGGTTATATGCAGTCGTAAGAGCTAAACGAATTCCATGCCTAGCAAAGAATTCCCTAGCCTCTTGCGCATCTAATTCGCCCCTATCGGCTACTATTTTTTTCAATATACCAAAATCTTGAAATCACATCTTCAAGAAGAAATTTGCATACATTGAAAGTAGTTTTTGATCTTAGAGCTCGGCCTTCCACATGATTAGTAAGATCTTCTCGAGCAAGAACTATGTATCTCATTCTATCGATACCTTTGGGCATGGTTACTAAGTCTACTACCCACTTATAGTGTATGCATGGTGGATACGTAGGATGCAGTGGATCCCTATGCTTCACCGATGAATAAACTTGACATACATCGCAAGAATCCACATATTTCTTTACATTAACATAAATACCTGGCCACCAGTAACACTCTCTAATTTTTTCATAAGTGGCAACAAAACCTTTATGCCCGGCCCATAAAGTATCATGCATGCTCTTCATGACTTGCATCTGAAGATTCTTAGTACCTAGTACTCTTTGAGGCATTTTGATCTTCCCCCTTGCATGTCTCCAAATTAACCCATCTTTTAAGAAAAAGTTAAATGCTCTTTTTCTAATATTTCTAAATCTATTTGAAGACCATGAAGGTGATCTAACTAAAGCACTAAGATACTTTCCAATCTCTAGCCACTCTTCTTCGTATTCATCTGAATTAAATTTTTCATATACATAAACTTGGGAATCATAATTTATCGTATTAGTATCTACTTTGGCTTCATCATTCTCATCATACCTAGCTCTTGAGAGCATATCAGCAACAGAGTTAGATTTTCTTGATATATGAATTAAAACTGGATTTATAAATTTAATATAAGAAATCCAGCGAAGCATAGCAATATCCGATGAAGAACAATTTGTGATCATTCCAATTAGCGGTAAAAAATCTGTCTCCACAATCACATTTGCTCCTATGAAATATTCTTTATCACACTTTAGAGCTGTGACTAAACCCCAAAGTTCTCTTTTAATTTGAGGATAATTTCTTTGATTATTATGTAAAATCTTAGCTCCAAATCTAATAGCATATCTTCTACCCTCTTCATCATCTTGACTTATGACCCAACCAATTCCAATAGGACTAGTATCAACAGTCAAAATAATAGGCTTATTATTCGTATAATCTTTCACGATTGGAGCTTCTTGCAATAACTTCTTTAATCTTTGCATTGCTTGAGTATGCTTTTCTGTCCATAAAAATTTTCTTTTCTTTCTTAATAAATCATAAAGACAGTCAGCTACATGTGCAAAATGTGGTATCCATATAACATAGAAGATACAAGCTCCTAAAAATTGACGAACTTCACTCACATTTTGACATATCTCCGAAATCTTACTAATGGCATCAATTTTATGAGGGTATGGCTTTCGTCCATAATAGCCACAAAGATGACCTACAATTAGGACCTCATTAACACCAAAAGTAGATTTTTCTATTGATAATGTTAAGCCAACTTGAATAAATCGTTGAAAGATCTTTTGGCAATCAAGTATATGAGCCTTTACAAATTTACGACAACCATCTTCATCCAGAGTGCTATCTTTCTCTTCTTCCAAGCAACCCTTAATGGGAATGTCATCTATAAAGGGCATAGTAATGTGAGGAATAAAATCGTGCAAAACCAAATTCATTGCACTCATCATGTGTGCTACTGAATTGGTCGCACCTTGAGGTAATGTACACATCTTAACTAATCCCAAAGGTGTTTTCATGGTAGTAATGTCTCTATTCTCTAATGCCAATTGAAATTGATCATACCCAGAGTAGAGATCACCCATTGAATATATAGAATTGCCTGAAAATGCTTCCGCAAATTCATCCACAATTGGACCTGTACCCACATTTCTAATAGTCACTTTATTAACTGGTTGAAGATCTTGGATAAACGGAAGTTTTCCACTCTTCTTGGGCACAGTAAACCAACGTTTGAATAGGGAGCTGAAGAGGATTTTAAAATATGCATATGAATTTTTTCTTTCAGTAATCTAATCAGCTCTGGAAGATGAGCTTTAGGTACAGGAATAGGGCGCAAATTCCAAGGAATATGGGGAATAGTAAAAATAATCATCAGTGAAACTATCTTAGGATCTGCACATCCTATCTCTGAAGGCTCTAGAGAAAATGTTCTTCCATGTTGCTCAATAATCTTCAGAAAATACTCTTTTTCTGCTGGAAGAAGGAAACCGCTAGCATCTAATTTAATTTGATTTAAGGATTCTTTAGTAAATATATGGCCAATATTTGTCGGATTTCTGAGGATTGGCTCATGACTTACATTCTTTATAATATCATTACTAAATTTTGGTAGTGGTTGAGCTACGGGTTTAACCTTCTTACTAATAGTTTTATATTTGGTCTCCACTAAGGCATCATACTCATGATTAATACTAGAGGCATATTCCTGAATTAATGCATACACATCAAGTGAAGAGATAAGAATATGGGAATTAGACTTACTTTGATAACAAAGTTCTAATTCTTCTAATGTTGAGAAGCAATGTGTAGTTTCAATAATATATTCAACACTTTCATCCATTAACAAATCTCCTTTGATTTTCAAATATTTTTCATATTTTTTTATAAGTTTTCTTGGAATTTGTTTAAAATGAGAAATATTTAAAGTAGCAGATGGAAAATAAATAGTCATTTTATCTAAGTTGTGTACAAGATTTTGCGAGATTTCGAACCAAAGTCCACTGTCATCTCGCTCAACAGTGGCATTTATTCGAAATCCTGATCTAAGTGTCTTAAAGGAGTTTTTCTTAGTGACCTACGATTACGAGGATGGTTTATACAAAGCGTCATGAATTGGACCGATTTAAGACCATCACGTGAACGAATTCTTGCGAAAGCACTTCCATCGTCCAATACTTTTGTCTCCATTCTTTGTTCACAAATGAATGGCTGCCCCAAAATAATTGGGTACGAGCAGTCATCATGAACGAAGAAATTATGTTCCTCTTTAACATCTCCAATAGTAATAGGAACATTTGCACAAGCTCCTAGTAAATAGCCAGAAGCATTGTTGGCTGCCTTCATTTTCCATCCATGGTCCCTATCTATGGGCCATTTTCCCTCATTATAAATCTCCCTTGAGACTACATTGATTTCTGATCCTGAATCGATTAATGCTACTTGCGGTTTATTATTATTACCTATCTTAACCATAGTTTCAGTGGTACCGCTAGCCCAATGTTTCTGAGTATAATGGCTATTTGGGTCATCATTTCCTTTTTCCAAATGTCCAATTACGGAACCCAAATAATTTTTACGATCAGAAGATTCTCGATACTCAAATTCATTAATTTGCACAACACTCACTTTTGATTCATCCTGATCTTTCCTTTCCTCCATTTCTATATCTTCCGTTCTATACTCTATAGGTTCTCTTCGTCTTTTAATGATACTCATGAAGTCTTCCTTCACATCTGTTCTTGAAAATGCTAACCATTCCTCTAATGTCATGGTTACCTCTGCCTTCATAATTTTTTCATCCATAACCTTCCGAATGTATATTTGTTTCTCAATTTGTGAGATCAATCGAAAAGTCGGAGGTTTCTTTTTCGGTTTTTCTTCCTTACTACCTTCTTCTCGTATGGGTTGCGATTCATTAGGTTTATCTTGACTTTTATCTTCACTTGTAGTTTTCTTTTCTAAATTTTCTCCTACTTTCTTTCCTTTATCCTTATTTTGAGGTTTCTTTTCTTGTTCCTGTTGTTTTGGTTCCTGACTAGGCTCCATCATAGGCGGTTCTTTAATTGTATCAGTCGTTTCACCCTCTTTTCTAGCCCTAGTTGTTTGTTTAGACTGTCCCTCTTCATCCCGTTTTCTTTTCTCGTCTACATTAATTTCATGAGCATATACTGAGAACATATCTACTGGCTCATTCTAACATGTCTTTGATCTAATATCTGAGCTCGTAGCATATAAGTTCTCAACTGATAAATTTCCTCTACTAGCAGTATCATAAACTTGATTCCAAAAGTCACAATTAGAGTCGTCACTATCAAGTCTACAAGCATAAGTATTTTGGCTTGTGGAGGCTTCAAAAAAGGTTTTCATACCTCCTTTTCCATAGTTTGATGCCAAAGGCCTTTTTGTTACATAGTCACAGATCTTTCGATCTACTTCTGTGACCCAATTCTTATCCTTGGCCTCTTTGAATAAGTTGCATGTCCAGTGTGGATGCTCCAAATCATCACACCAGAGACATCTACGTGCTTGGTTAAATGGTCTTCTAGCTGGCATCTGATTCCTAGGATTTTGTTCTAATTCTTTTGGTTTCTCCTGATCTCTCAATTTAAGCTCTTGCATACTCTTTATAGTAGCTATTTCAGTCGCCAAAGTCTCCACATGTTTGACAAGTGATTCTACTGATGTTTTTAACATTGTAATTTCTGAGTCATCCTTTCTAGGGTTATGAGAAGTAGGGTCATAATCTATCTTTCCTGGTGCATCTCTTTCATATATTCTTGGAGTTTGCATCTGATTTCGCTCCTGTCTTTGGGCTAACCTATGGACAGCTGCTCGAATGTTATCCCAATTTCTAGTAAGCCCACTCGCAGTCGTTCCATCCTCAAGCATTGGTTCTAGCTCACATCTAAGAGAAGGATCTAACATATTTAGAAAATTTCTTAATTTATCCGGTTCTAGAGCTATTCGGTCTGCTTGAGGCATTTGGTTAAATTTTATATCAAACTCAGTTAATCCCTGAGTTATATGTTGGTCTAATTTCGTTGTTCCTACCCATCGCATGAATGTGGCTCTATTATTCTTACTGTAATCTTCATGCGAAAATTCAGTAAGAAGCCGAGTCTTGAAATCCGCCCAAGTCATGTTTGGTTGAACTACTCTCAATTTTGAAACCATGAGCAATTCGTATAAATGTATCTTTTTTATTGTCTTCAGGTAACCCATATTGTTCTGTCAATTGTTCATAATATTAAAGATAAGCTGTTACATTTATTCCAGTAAATTCCCCCCTATCCGTTTTAATTGCATCTATGATCTTCCAAATGCGCTGCTCTTCAAAGTGGTCAGCCATAGTAGATAAGTCTAACTTTACAGATAAATATGAAATATAAGTATATAACTCTCGTAATAGTACGTCTATTTCTTGATCCTGATACGACTCCGTGGTAAAAGAAACAGAAATATAGAAAATATTCCAACTCCTTTGCCAACAAAAATAAAGAAAATTTTCCTACTTCTTTGCAAAAGAAAATTTTCCTACTATTTTGCAAACAAAAAGAAAATTTCCCTATGCTTTGGCAATAAAGAAACTTTTTCTACAATTTTGTAAATAGAAATAAAGAATCCTTTCCTACTACTTTAGAAATAAAAATAAAGAAAACCTTTCCTACTATTTTGCAATAGAAAAAAATAAAGAAGAATTTCCTATTGCTTTGCAAACAAAACAAAATTTTTCCTACAATTTTGCAATAAAGAAACTTTCCCTATTACTTTGTAAATAGAAATAAAACAAGCTTTCCTACTATTTTGCAATAAAAGTATAAAAACTATTCCTACTTTTTGGCAAACAGAATTAAAGAAAATATACCTGATCAACCTTTGATGAAGAAGCTCTTTATGAATGTGATCTGTGCAAAAGTTTTATATGCATGTGCAATCGTCTTTCACAAAGTTGATGGATAAAGGTGATGTGACGAGGAACAGTCAGCTGCAGCTACAAAGGATGTCGACGCTTCTTCTTCGATCGCCAAATTGCCTATATATGCATATGCAAAACAGAAAGTAAATATACCTTTATACCTACGGTGTCATGTCGAACTTTCACGTCAGGTCCACCAAATTGTCGGGAAGTTACGGACATAAGGCTGGTGGATCAGTCAGCCACTAAATCCCTCGGCACATGCAGGGTGTATGAGACAATCGTAGGTGTTTTAGGTATATTTTTCTTTAGTCTAAGGTAAAAGAAATTCTAAATTACTCTTAAATCTAGGAAATATGGATTAGGTAATTGTAACACTTTAAACGTCTAAGAACCGTAAGGCTGGGCTGCTCTATATCTATCAATAGCTTCTTGAGGTATAGGTAATATCAAAGTTTCCTCAGTTAATTTTTCTTTTATAATTTCGTCTTCTTGGATTTCTAAATGATTAGATTGTGTACGCCTAATTAAGGGTGGTGGAAATGAATCTATGTTATCTTGGGGTTCATTGGATGCAATTGAAAATAATGCTATAAATCTATTAAGACAATAGTCGTGAGATACTGATATTAACGATTCGTGTGTAATAATGTCCTTAACTACTTCTACTTCAACTTCTACTTCTAAAGGTGCGTTATTTTCAGATTGAATTGGATTTTCAGATGACATGGATAAGAAATAGAATGCAAAATGAAATTGATTTAATGCTAATGACAATAATAGATGATTACAATGCTATAAAGCAATGATATAATTTCACTATAAGATTGCTGACAACTAGTGAATCCTATACAAAGCTTAATCAAGGATAATTTCTATGGATTTATATCAGATTGTCGGTTGATTTGTTGAAATCTCCTCTTTTGTCACGATGCTCTTTGATACTTTTGCTTTCAATGTCTGCAATAAAACATTAGGGCTGTAAGTAACATTAGAAGAAAATCATTAAGAAAGATAAACTTACATTATCATGCACATGCATATGTTGATGCAAATGATTTAATTCTCATAAACATACACATGCATTTAACATGTGTTCATACTCATGCTAATGCACATTCATACCTACTAAGATACATATACATCTTTTAACTCATGCATACATACATCTCACCTCACTCTCATGTACACACACATATATATATAAATATATATTTCCAAAAGATTAACCTCTAACGTACAATGACAACAGATTCTCAGCAAGAGTTGGAGAAATGTCTTCATAGTTTGTTTGAGAAATCATTAAAACATCATTGCTTATAGTTTGATCAATACCCATAACGTTTAAATAAATGACGGAAGATGGGATATGAATGTTGATATATTTAGGTAGTGATGTGTGTGAACACTCTAGGACCGCCGGGGCACTTTTTTCCCTCTTTAGGAGGTTTTTTTCCCCGGCTTGTATATACGCCTATTGCCCTAATGGGCTACTTATCTTTGTACATTCTCTAGTAATACATTCAGTCTTGTGTGTTGTGCTCCAAGCTTCTTCTTCTTCCTTGTGCTGTTCGCGTGCTTCCGCAGACGTCTAACTCCAACAATTGGTATCAGAGCAGGTCGTTGCTTCTTCTAGGGCGCTGTCGACACTCCTCCGTTTGCAGTCTCAGATTCGCACAAAATTTGGTGAGCATACTCACAAAAATCGCGATCTGAGCTCGTTTCGGCCTCCGAACGCACTATCGTAGTGCTTGTGGAGGCTATTTCGTCCTTTTGTGCCAAAGGTATATACCAGTTTCTGTTCGCCAGTTTAAGCGTCTCGAAGTCTGCTATAGGTCTAGCAGAACTCGTCTGGGCAGTTCTGTTCAACTTTTTGAGATACAGTCAATTTTCTGCATCAAGGTATTTTAGTCACCGGCCATGGCTGAAAGCAGTGATGTATTCCGTATGTTGGCTGTTGAGGATAAGTTGGATGGTACCAACTACCCATTATGGGCTTATATGATGCGACATGTACTGGTTGTAAAAGGATTGTGGAACATTGTGCAGGGTGTTGAAAGACGTCCTGTTACACCTGTAACGACGGGTACTGCAAATACAGGTGTTGGAGCTGATGAAGATGGTGTCGAAGATGATATTCCACAGATTCCTGTTCGTGCTGCTGTTTCTGTTGCACCTACTGCAGAGCAGATTTGTTGGGATGGCAGAGATGCCCAGGCACATGCATTGATAGCTTTGTCTGTCAAACGTGCCATTATTCCTCACATTCGCTCTTGCAGAACAGCAAAGGATGCTTGGGATACACTTACCACTTTGTACCAGGCTAGGAATGAGGCTCGTGTTGCTTACCTCCGAAAACAATTGGAGAGTGAGCACACGAATGAAGGTGATTCGATGGACAGTTTTCTTACAAAGATCAACGACCTGAAGGAACAATTGATTTCTGCTGATGAGGTTATTCCAGATAGCTCACTTGTGCAGACCGTTCTGAATGGCCTTCCTGATTCATATCAGAGTTTTGCCTCTACTCTTCGATTGATGATGAAAGGCAATCCGAATGCCTTGTCATTTGAGGAATTAGTCTCTGTTCTGTTGCAGGAAGATCAGTCGAGGCAGAACAGGTCCATTATGCGTGTTGCAGATCAAGCTTTCCTGACTAGTCAGAAGGGCAAAGGAAAATGGAGCTCTTCTACTAGTAAGCAGAAATCTGCAAATGCTGCACAATCGAAGAACCAGGATAAAGATGAGAAGAAATCAAAAAAGCAGAAATTGTTCTGCAAGTACTGTAAAGGAAATGATCATATTATAAAGAACTGTCCAAAACTGGCTGCTAAAGAGGCAAAGAAGAAAGAGGCTGGAATGGTTGTTGCAGAGGCCTCTACACCAAAAACAGAGTCTGCAAATCTTGTGCAGGAAGAAGAATGGGCGTTTACTACTGTTTGCAGTTTTGACCCATCTTCTCATGATCAATGCATGTCTGCAGTAGACTCAGATGTTTGGTACTTTGACAGTGGGGCAACCAAACATATTACCTCGCAGCGCAGTTTCTTCTCTTCACTCGAGCCTGCCCCTACAGGGAATACTGTCACATGCGCCAATAACTCCTCTTATCCTGTTATGGGAGTTGGTAAGATCATTCTGACTACTGCTGATGGTAGTTCTTTCACTTTGTCAGATGCTTTATTTGTGCCAGGGATCAAAAAGAACCTGTTATCAGTTTCTGCATTAGCCAAGATTGGCTTGGTTGTGAAATTCGTTGATGACAGGTGTACAGTCCACGATCTCTCAAATGGCGATGTGATTATTGCTTCTGGCATTTTATGTCGTGGGTTGTATAAGCTCATAGACTATGAAAAATCTGTGAATGATTCGGCATGTGCAGTTCATGATTCTCAGGCTATGTCAGATGCAAAGCTTTGGCATGCACGCTTTGGTCATCTGAATTTTGCTAGTTTGTTACGCCTGCAGAAATCTGAAATCGTGTCCTCTTTGCCCAAACTTGAGGCACCTGGAAAACATGTTTGTGAAGGCTGTATTTTGGGCAAAATGCAGCGTTCTTCCTTTCCAAAAGATGGTTCAGTTCGGGCTATGCAGAAATTGCAGCTTGTACATAGTGATGTCTGCGGTCCTATGCAGACACCCTCTTTTGGAAATTACCTTTACTTCGTGACTTTCATTGATGATTTTTCCAGGCATGCATGGGTATATCCACTCAAAGCAAAGTCCGAAGTGTTCATGTGCTTCAAACAGTTTTTGGTTTTGGCTGAAAATCTGTCAGCATGTAAAATGGGCACCCTCCGTTCTGATCGAGGGGGGGAATATATGTCTTCAGATTTTAATGCATTTCTAGCTGAACGTGGGATAAAACACCAGTGTACAGTGCCGTATACACCTCAACAGAATGGAGTTGCTGAACGAAAGAACAGGTCACTCATGGAGATGGCGAGGTGCATGGTCAAAAGCCAGGCTTTACCACATAGTTTCTGGCTTGAGGCTGTCATGTGTGCAGCATATGTACTGAACAGGTGTCCCACGAAAGCGTTGCAGTCTATCACTCCATATGAGGCTTGGCATGACCGCAAGCCATCTGTTGCTCATCTGCGTGTTTTTGGTTGTTTGGCATATGCATTAGTGCCTGAACAACATCGCAGAAAATTGGATGATAAGGCAGTAAAATGTATTTTTGTTGGGTACAGTTCTGAAAGTAAAGGCTATCGTCTGTATCATCCACAGAATAAACGCATTCTGGTTAGCCGTGATGTTGTCTTTGTGGAAGATGCTATTCAGCCATTGCTTTCATGTACTAAGGAGACATCTGTTAGCTCCAAAGACATGTATGATACTTTGATGCCTCTTTTTACAGGTGGACAGGCTAGCGCTGGTCCTAATGAGGCAACTTCTCAGCCTTTGCAGGTTTCATATGATGATGCGGATCATGCCATTTCTGATGCAGATTTACATGATGCACTTGTTGATGAGAGAGCTGATATTGAACAGGCAAAAACTATGCCAAAATGGCTGGTGCAGACTTTGCGTGACAGCAAATTAGATGCACCTTTGTCATATCGTACTCGTTCAGGCTCTCATAGTACCTCCTTTGCATCAGATTGCTATGCTATGGCTGCATCTAGTCTCTGTGATAAGAATGAGCCTGTTTCTTTTGATGAAGCACAAAATTCAGAAAATTGGATGGCTGCTATGCAATCTGAATATGATGCTATAATGAAGAATGGTACATGGTCTTTATGTGACTTGCCTCCTGGCAAGAAGGCCATTGGCACTAAGTGGGCATACAAGCTGAAGCGTAAACCTGATGGTACAGTTGACAGGTATAAGGCTAGGCTTGTTGCAAAGGGTTATGCGCAGGAAAGAGGCATTGATTTTGATGAGACCTTTGCACCTACATGCCGTATGACTACTGTTCGGAGCATTTGTGCACTTGCAGCCCATCATGGTTGGAATGTACATCAGTTGGACATTAAAACAGCATTTCTGAATGGTGACTTGCATGAAGAAGTGTATGTTTTTCAGCCCCGTGGCTTTGTGCAGAAAGGGCATGAAAACCAGGTGTGCAGGTTAAAGAAGGCGTTATATGGTTTAAAGCAAGCACCACGTGCTTGGTATGAGAAAATACATGCCTATCTGATTGCACATGGTTTTGAGAACAGTCCAACTGAAAGCACCTTATATGTTAAGCGTGCTAATGATGTGCTTTTGATCATTGTTGTCTATGTAGACGACATGCTGCTCACTGGTCCTCTTGAGAAGCATATTGCTGATTTCAAGGCTGATTTGCATGCCTCATTTGAGATGTCTGATTTGGGGCATTTGCATCACTATTTGGGCATTCAGTTTATGCAAGTTGATGGTGGAATGGCTTTGTGTCAAACAAAATATATTGACACATTATTGCAGCGTTTTGGCCTTGAAGACTGTAAGCCTATTGCCACTCCTATGGAGACAGGTTTACGATTGAGTCTTCATGATGCTGGAGATGCATTTGATGCTGTTCTCTATCAGCAGGCTGTTGGATGCTTGATTTACTTATGCATTACTCGGCCAGATATTCAGTTTGCTGTCTCACAGATGAGCAGGTTTATGCATTATCCAGGAGTCACGCATTGGAAAGCGGTTAAGCGCATCTTTCGCTACTTGAGTGGTACTCGGCTACTTGGGTTGTTTTATCCCAAGGGGGGATCACTACCGCCAGATTTGCATGCTTTTTCTGACTCAGATTGGGTTGGTTGCTATGACACTCGTGTGTCCACCAGTGGTTTTTGCTTCATGCTTGGTAGCTCATGTATATCTTGGTTGAGCAAGAAGCAGCCTACTGTGGCCACTTCCAGTTGTGAGGCTGAGTATAGGGCAGCTTTCACAGCGACTGTTGAGTGTGTGTGGCTCAGATGCCTTATGGCTGATTTGGGTGTTGGCCAGTCTTCTGCCACCACCATCTTCACTGACAGTCAGAGCGCATTGGCAGTTGCGAGGAACCCTGTGTTCCATGCTCGCACTAAGCACATTGAGGTGCATTATCACTATGTCAGGGAGAGGTTCTCTGCTGGGGAGATCAGCTTGGCATATTTGCCCACGCAGGAGAACATTGCAGACCTTTTCACGAAGGCTCTGCCTAGGGAGAAGTTTGAAGCTTTCCGCAAAGCTTTGGGCTTACTTCCTTTTGTGGAGTGATTTCCACATAGCTCGGCACTTCCTTATACATGAGTGCCAGCTCCTTGTTCACCGCATCACTCCCAGGGGGGATTTGTTGATATATTTAGGTAGTGATGTGTGTGAACACTCTAGGACCGCCGGGGCACTTTTTTCCCTCTTTAGGAGGTTTTTTTCCCCCGGCTTGTATATACGCCTATTGCCCTAATGGGCTACTTATCTTTGTACATTCTCTAGTAATACATTCAGCCTTGTGTGTTGTGCTCCAAGCTTCTTCTTCTTCCTTGTGCTGTTCGCGTGCTTCCGTAGACGTCTAACTCCAACAATGAACTACTAGTGGACTTAGAAAAGGGTAAAAGCTAATGCTATGAGCTACTATCTATGAATAATTTTCATTGCTTTAAACATGTCTAATCACGCAGGGGAGATAGTTTCGCAAAGATGCTTCCGAAGGGTGATGAGAATTTGCATTTGGCTTTCCTTTCGCAAGTGCCATACTCGCGAATGAGTGTGGTCAGCTTTCTAGGTGTCATCTCGATGGAAGAGCTGCGAAGACCAATTATTATTGACATTAACATAGGAAACCGCTGGCGTTCATGTTGCCAGAAGCGACCCACAGAACTTATAATAGTTTTTCCAGGCACAAACGATGGGTTGTCCCGCATGCAACAGAGGAAGCTACGCAGAGCATCTTTAGGACTCCGAATATGAGTAAGAATGAAGGGAAGATTGGAAGGCATAAGAGGAAATTCAGCCCTTTTAAGCGCTTCTTCAATAGGTTCCACAGCATTGCGCCACTAGAGCATCTGGATACAGGCACTTTTGAGATGGGACAGAGGCCTGCTACTTAACTTCTGAAGTGAACTTAGATCAATGCCATCTTGATACGTACTAACTCCCTCAACTTCCTGGGCCTGCTCCCCATTGGCAGGATCAGGTACGCGCTCCTGAGGAAAATCGCTTGCAGATAACTCAAGAACAGGTACAGAAGAAGATGATGCAGAAAAGCCCCTCCTCTGTCGATGTGAACTGTGCCCACGATGTTCTGATATGCGAAGCATCAGAGCTTTGAGGCAATCACTATCTTGCGAAAAAGATCCCGATCTGTTCACATACCGTAACGCCCACCTAAGCATCCTGATCAGACCCTAAAAGACGTCCAAAGTCATGGCTGAGTAATACATGAAGTGTTGTTCTGGCTCAAGAGAGTGCACAGGTTATGGCGAATTCTGTGGAATCCGCACGACATTATTATTCAATCTGATCGACACTTAGATCATGATTGAAAGCAATTGTATTACAATCTATCCTACGTCACGTTAAACATAGCTGATGGAAACAGAAGCTGTCTTTGCTCAAGAAGGTGGAAACATTACAGGAAAACCTATGGAATTGACAGAACTTTATTTACAAACCCATAAGTGCTGTTTTAACTCCCTGAGAAACTCTTTACAGCTCCTTTATATGCAGCCGAAAGAAGCTACAGTATATCTGCCCAAAGAAGTTTTACCCTTAATTTAAGCGTTTTCATGACTACAATGCATCGTAAAAATGTCACTCTCACTCCCACATTGACAGAGGTAAAACAGTTATTGCTCTCACAGAAGTGAAGAAGAGAAAGAAAGAATTACCTGCAATAAAACATTAGGAGAAAACAGAGTTTCACACACATATAAATACATATACAAGTCATAACTTTACCACTCCTTTAGGTTTTGCTTTAATCCTCAATCACACTTTTACCCGCTAACTTTCACCATACTTTAAATTAGCTTTATTCACACAACACACTTGTTCCATTCTTTTAACTATTTTCATATATACCATTCATTTAAAGCTTCTTTTTAACTCACTAAGTGCATCTTCTAATGAGTCCACTCCTTAAACCACTTTAGTTACATATCTTCTATAAGCCATTCTTTTTCCTAGCACTCATATAGACCACTAGATATTTATCCATTTAATGTATCATTTTAATTCTATTTACCCTAAATTTCTCAATTAAATAAATCATTTAAATTAAGCTTAGGTTAAGCTTTTAATTAATTAGAACCTTAGTATTTAAATGCACACATATGATTAAAGTAATTATTAATAGCATAGTTTAATTTTTAATACATAAATATTTAATTTATATATTAATGTATTTGAATAACAACTATTCTAGCCCTTGAAACATACTAAAACCCTAGAAAACCTACTAAAAACCCTTCAGAAACCCTATCATTAATCCATTAACACTTAAATAAACCCTAGCATTAACCCATTAGAATCTTTTGAGACCCTTTGGATTAACCCAACTGACATAAAATCATATCAACTTATTAAACCCTAGGGTTAAATACCCATGATTCTTGAATGTATGAATAAAACAACTCATTAAATATGAAATTAGAGTAAACTGTTAGTCGTTAATCTCCCGACTTGAGACTCAAAACACTTTCAAGTTTAGACGTTTCCGAATCTTTCCTAACATTAAATTACCTCTGAGCCACGTGGGTCCTTGGGAGTGGTAGGGGTCTGTTAGACAGAGGCCCTGTGCTATTTTCCCAACTCATTACACAATCATAATTGCTCTTTCGCATCTTAGCTCAGTGCGCAACTCTGAGCAACTGATGACTGTTCGATGTACTGGACTGAGAATTCCCGAACTAATCCTGCTATAGTGATCTGAGCAGTAATCCGGTGACTTGTGTCCAATAGAATAGTCTACTTCAGTAAACGAAGGTCATCTAATACGTACTTCTTCAGAACAGACAGGTATACCAAACACCTATATATACCCTGAAGTTATGCAACTCATCGTATGCCAACCTCGAACAACAAACTTCCTGACAACAATCGACTCGTCACAGACTTAACAATGTCCTACTCGCACTCCGACCATTACAGATGCTAGTCTTCCTGTGATCGGAATCAACAGTGAACATAGACTACTGCATCGAATTTGGTCACTTGCAAAAAGATTAACACGCGAACAGTTCGGGGCTACTTTTCACAATTTCGCGTTCATCATACTAACTAACAAACAACACACTGCAACTTATTAACACTCAGAGACACACTCAACCATTACCGAACAGATTCGTACACAAGATTACTAATTCGCAACTCTGCACTACGGTGCGAATAAGCGACTAGACGGAGCACAAAACAGAACAGAACAGAATAGAACAGACTAGAGTTCACTCTTCTCAATGACATACATACTACAAACAATACGCTTACAATTCCCCAAAAACTGGCTCTCGGCCACTCTTCTTTCATTTCCTTATATAGAAGATTTTTTTTTACAAAGGTGCGCGAATCTTTAGTTACCTGCGCGTTTCCCGAAAGGTTCTTTTACATTTAAGACACCTGTCCTAGTACATTTGTCCTTATTTGGCGGCCGTCTAACACTGGCACGCACGGTGGACTCGAACCCGCAGGTTCCTATGGTTCTGCTACGAGTCCGTCTAAATACATGTTTCGAGCGAGCCTAAACGTTCAGGTGATTTTCTTTTTAATGGTTTCTATCATCTGAACTAAAGTATTTGGTTCTAATAACTGAGCATCCGTTCTAACGGAGCTAATAGCTATGGCTTGGGTTAACAAAATTTCGGCCTAGGTCTGTAAGAAGGCCTCTTGTAAATAGAATTCGTTGGATAATGCAGCATCCCGGGATGTCTTCATTTCGGTGACTTTCTGCTGCATATCCGTGACTCAATCCTTCTGATTTTGCGCTTGGTTATCCAGTCGCTCAAGTTGCTGGTTTTGAAATTTGATCGTTTTGGAGTATGCATCTCGTTCTCTTCGAGCATTTGCTAGATCTTTTTGGCATTTGGCTTCCCTGGTTAATTGGTATCTCAGCATTCTGTTCACCTCGTCCAAACATTCCTGGGCTCTTCGTAGCTCGTCTTTGACTTGTTTTGCTTCTCTCTGTTGGTCTTGATTTTTCTGGATGGTTTCCTGCAATTGGGCCTTCGTTTCTTCGACCAATTCTTCGAGGGATGATCTGACGTCTTCTTTTTCTTGGAGTGCGGTCTTCAATTCCTGGATTTCTTCGTGTGCTACGTGTAATAGCTGGTCTTTGGCGGCAAGCTGCTCCAGTGCTACATCCCTTTGCTGTATCACGGCCTGTTGTGCCGAAAACTGTGCTTGGAGATCTGCTAATTGTGTCTGTAATTGATGATTCTCGGCTTTTACGGCATCGACTTCTTCTTGGAGAGGGCTGATGTCGGCTTCCAGGAGGTCAACTTTATGCTGTAGGTCTTGCCGAATGGTATTTGTGACCTCACTAAGCTGTACTGGAAGTTGTTGTGAAAGGGTGATGAGCATTTGGCCCATGGCTTCCATCTCGGAAAAGACCGGAATGGTAGGAAGGAGAAGGGGGTGTTGCGGTTGTGCGGAGGTTTGTGTTTGGATTTGGGGGGATGTCGGGGGCAAATAAATGAGGGAAGAAGAAGAGGATTCAGAAATGGGTGGGGGGGAGGGTTGACTGGTGGGGATTGACGACCAGGGGATGCAGTGTGAGTTCCCTGATTGACGGGTTGGTGTTCACCTGTAGTATGGGCGGTGGTGGATTCGACGGCCTTCAGTAAGGTGTCGAGTGCGCTGTCTGCCATTTGTTGTTCGTCTTCTCGTCGTTCTGATGCTTCTTTGGTTGAGACTAGTTCTGTTTCTGTGTGATTTTGCTGGTCATGGTGATCGACCGATGATTCGTTGTGGATGGAAGTGGCTGTGTCGTGGAAGGTCTCTTCTTGTTCTTCGTTTCGGGTATCATGATTCTTTCCGGCAGATCCTTGTGCTTCGCTTTCTGAGGAGCTGATTCTGATTCTCTTATTGCGGAAGAGTTGGTTGATCTCCTCATCTTCTTCTTCATCGTCATCAAGTGGTTGGATTGATTCTTCGTGCCTAAGTACGGGACCTTGGGGTGGTGGTTGTGCGGCAAGGATGGCTGGGAAGAGGAATGATATGATATGGGGAAGGCGAGAGCCCGGGGTGGTTCCCTTTTGGAGTTGCTTCACTATAGCTACACACTCTTTATGGATTCTAAGGAAAAATTACGAGGTGAAGTTCACGGGTTCTCGGGCAGCTAGATCTAAGGCGGAATAGAAGGGTCGGGAGATGCCGTAGGTGCGCTTCTGCAGGTTGAGTATGGCGACTAGGAATTGCAGAGCAGATCGTTCGGGTTCGGGGCAACAGAGAATGGCGAATTCGTTGGACAAAGAGCGGGGGAATAGTTCGTTCATGCGGGCGGGGGGAATACTAGGGCCATTTTCACGGCCTTGCGGGTTGAGGCGGTAGGCTTCAGCGAAGGCTTGGAAGGTGATGACTGTTCACGAAGGGAGCGAGAGGAATACCCATTGGCGTTCGGTGGCGGGGGACTGAGCAATGGCGGTGATGATTTGCGCGAAGAAGGGATGGGCTTCCACTGAGTGCCAAGGCAACTCAGCGAAGTTGGCCAACCCTCTGCAACGCAGGTATTCACCTACCTCGGTAGGGATACCATCGCAGAAGGCAGCATAGTTGGCTATCGCTTCCATGGCGTTTACTGAGACAGACAATGAACACGGATGGAGAATGCATGAGTGCTCAGAATACTAACATACAACACAATAACATTTTCGCCACTGTCGACAGAGTTAAGTAGGAACAACACGGTGGGGAGGAAAAAGGGGTTGGGTATCATTGTGCAGTGCGGGAATGATGCTTGTTTTCATGCAGGCATGCGTACTCGAGTGACTGGTAAGGGGGCGGCTGGTCACATAAAGATTGTACAAAACACGGCTATTTATAAAAAGGGAGAAAGAAAAGAGAAAAAGATTAAACAAAACGCGGTCCACCACCGAAAAATTTAATGCGGGTGTTGGAAGATGCATTTTTGGAAACCCTTTTTGAAGGAAAATTATTGTAAAATGATAGAAATTTGTAAATATTTATGCAATTGTTGTAAAAATAAGGAAGAGTCTTCCTTATGTAGGATAGAATCTTATGTATTTTTTCTAGAATTTTTGGAAACTCTTAGATAGCATATTTTTATAATAATAGAGGAAAGGACCAAAATTCAAGTGTGAAAGAGGAGACTTGAAAATGTATATAAGTCAATTTTCTCTATTTTGGGGGATTGGTTAGTCATTTTTGTACATGCTATCAATAGAGAAGAGAGAGTTTCTGCTGAAATCGTGTTTTCTCCTATTGTGTGTGTTTCTTTTGATGTGAGAGCTTGTTTCTTGCTTTATCATGGAGATTTGTGAGCTTCATTTGTGTAATACTGAGTAAGATGTATGAAGAGAGATGATTATTGATGTCTTGAGTGAAGAAGGATTGAAGAATGTTGCAGAAATGTGAAAATCGTCTGTTGGAACAGAATCGCGATTGTCTTGTCTCTGTGATACAGGTAATATTTTTCTAGTTTGACTTCATATTCATGTTCTGCTGAGAAAATAGCATGAAATAGACACAAAGATTGTAGAAAATGGTGAAGATTTGCTCTAGATAAGGTAAACCCTAGAAATTTCCTCTTCATTTTCATTTTCTTAGAATTCCAGCCATCAATCTCTTATTTCTATGAATCTATCATCTAGAAGGGGCTGTGGTCTTATGGATATTCCCAGGATTGACAAAATAAAGATGATTTGTTGATTCTTTTGTACTTCATGATTGGAGAGGATAACTCCAAAGTCAATAACAAACATTTTTTGGCGCCGTTGCCGGGGAAATTCCAAGAACTTCATTGAAGTTGGACCTTTGCTGGATCTTCTGTTGATGATGGTAACCAACACAAGAAAAAGGTAAAACTCATCAATCAAGAAATGTGCACATGAATAGGTAGATGTCATTGTTTGTCTTTGGGGAAAAAAGAAAGCAATTGATATCTTGTAGAATTGGAAGTGCTGAAATCTTTGTAAATTGATAGTTGCTCATCATATTGTTGAAGTAAAAGTGCAGGTGTATGGAAGATTTGAGCCAAGAAAGCTGAAGATGAGGTAACTTGAGTCTATTCTTGCATTTCTAGATTTCTTTTTGCCCAAGTACTAGGCACCATGGGTGATCTTGGGAAGATAACATGGTGATACTAAGGAAAGGACAGTTAAAGTAGCTAGATGTAAGTATAAAAGATTCAGTTGTTGACCAAATCTAAGCATCAATCTTGAGTTGTTCTGCATTTTGAAAAGAAAGATGTGATTGAGTTATCTTTGCAAAAATTGTTTGTCTTCCATAACACATTTTTATTTGAGAGATTTTCTTTTGCACTTTAGTGATAGCTAAGGACATAGAAACTCATAACCAATCAAGAAACATGGAATCAGTGGATCACCAAAACCAGAAACCCTAAGTAAAGTGTTCACCTTTATTTTTAGGGCAAAAATACCAAACAAATTCATAAAACTCATCAAAAACAATCAAACAAATTTCTTTTCTTGTTAGGAAGCTGAAGTGAGGTGTAGTGGACAAGAGTGATTGTGGAAAAGTGGAAGAAGAACAAAAAATGGTCAAAAAAGCAAAAAATTAGAAAACATGATTCTCTAACACAGAATCGCGACTTTCTGAAAAAAAGTGTTGATTTTGGAGTAATATTTCAAGTGATTGATGAATTAAAGTTGTTGAAGGCTATGGAAGGGAATTAAGAAGAAAAGACTACTCAAATTGGCATAAAATCAACAGTAAGCAAAAACACGACTTTCTGTACAAAATCGCGATTTTCAGAGTAAGGTTGAGGTTTTTGTGCAATAGTTCAGGATTTTGGAGGATTACAAAGAAGAGAAGGTATTGAAAGAAAGCAAGGACAAAGAATACTCAAAATTGCACAAGATAAGATCTACAAGAAAAAAACATGATTCTCTACACAAAATCGCGATTTTTTGTAAAAGAAAATTTTTGGAATTTCTAGTATACTTGGGTACTTTGAGATAAGAAAGTGTAGAGGAGGTCATTAAGATTGAGTAAGTGAAGTTGAACAAGTGAAAGAGTGAGGAATAGTGGAAATCATACAAAATTGCGATTTTCTGGACACTATAAAACTTGAAATTCAAAGAAAAATTCATTTGAGTGAGAGTGAGTGAGAGAGAGAGAGAGCAAAATCGCGACTTCCAGCAACCAGTGGATTTTTGAGGATTTCTCTACCAAGCAAGCAAGGTAAAGACTTTAGCATTAATTTGGAATATACATTTTTGCATTAAGTGATCACATAGCACCAAGAAATGAGAAATAACTAAAAATCACGGAATCGCGATTTTCTGTATTTTGAGTTTTCTCATTAGGAAAACCTTAATTTTGCATTTAAATGTTTCATTGCATGTCAAAATTTCAGTAAGGCGATTCTGGTGTAGAAAGAAAATTTTGAAAAATCAAAACTTGTAAAATTCAAAAAATCATTCAGAATCGCGATTCTGTAATTCACACACAAAATCGCGATTTTGAATGATTAAGGACAACATTGCGAATTCCAGAACGCGATTTTCTTAAGAAAATCGTGTTTTTACAATTTGTGAGCAATCACGATTGTCTCGAAACAAAATCGTGAAAAACACGTTTTTTACTCAAAATCGTGAAAAACACGATTTTGATCACAAAATCGTGAAAAACACGATTTTCACTCAAAAATCGTGAAAAACACGATTTTCACTCAAAATCGTGAAAAACACGATTTTTACTCAAAATCGTGAAAAACACGATTTTCATCACAAAATCGTGAAAAACACGATTTTCATCACAAAATCGTGAAAAACACGATTTTCACTCAAAATCGTGGAAAACACGATTTTCATCACAAAATCGTGAAAAACACGATTTTCACTCAAAATCGTGGAAAACACGATTTTCACTCAAAATTGTGAAAAACACGATTTTCATCACAAAATCGTGAAAAACCACGATTTTGATCACAAAATCGTGAAAAACACGATTTTCACTCAAAAATCGTGAAAACCACGATTTTCACTCAAAATCGTGAAAAAACACGATTTTCATCACAAAATCGTGAAAAACACGATTCTGATCACAAAATCGTGGAAAACACGACTCTGATCACAAAATCGTGAAAAAACACGATTTTCACTCAAAATCGTGAAAAACACGATTTTGATCACAAAATCGTAAAAACACGATTCTGATCATAAAATCGTGGAAAATCAATACTTTAGGCAGAAAATCGTAGGGAACACAATTCTAATCACAAAATCGTGAAAAATAAAAAAATAGTCAGAAAATCGTGAAAAAAAAAACACAAATAGAGTCAGAAAATTGTGGAAAAATTAATACCTTAGTTAGGAAATTGTGACAAACACTCTTTTGAGTTTGAGATTGTGAAAATTAATTGAATGGTACTTAGATCTGGAAACAAACTTTATAAACAAAACCTAATAAGGAAGGAGACAGAGACAGTAAAAGGCAAAGGGCAAGAAAGAAGTTTAGGGCAAGAAAACAACATGGAAAACATAAATGAAACAAATGAGCCTATGGAAACTGGGGATTTTAGAAATATCCTCAAGTACATGTATACAAATAGGTTTGGAACCTATGTATATCAGGATGGAATGCATAAATTTCTCATTAGATTGAGAAATTTGGAAGTTCCCCTGAATATAACCCCTGTAACTCAATTCAAAGATGGGAGATATGAAGATAGGCAAGGATGTGTGTACATATTCTCTCAAGACCCAGAAAATTCAAATGATCTAGGGCAATGTACTGACAAAGGACCTTGGGAACATAACATGAAGCAAACAAATTTACCTAGGCCAAATGAAAACTATACTGGTAATGAACAACAACATGGGAGGAGGACACAAATTTCCCCAAATCCCTTTGACAAGGAACCAGAAGAATATAATGACTTCCCACTCAGAAGAAGATCCCATTGGCAGCCTCAGGGTAGAATGCTTAGACCATACCAAGTTGCCAAATGTATGAAGAACCAATATGAGGGTTATTCAGATCCTCATGCTCATGCTGCAGAATTTAGGCAATTGATTAGAGCTGAAGAGCTAGAAGATTACAAAGTACAATTTGAGGCATTTGGTCTAACCCTAACAGGACCAGCCTTATCCTGGTTCATTCCTTTGAGAAAGGAAATGTACCAGGATATTGAATCTTTCTTAGAAGCCTTCATTGGGGAATTCTCTAAGACCGGGATAAAACATAGTACAGCCATATTGATACATAGTTTCAAGCAACAAAAGGATGAAAATGTTAGAGAAGCAGCCAGAAGATTTAAAGAATACATTGATAGATGCCCAAGAGAGGAAGTACCTTCCATGGCAAAACAAGTATCCTTATTCATTGAGGGTTTGAGAAGTGCCCAACTAAGAACCCTAGTGTATTATAGAAGATGTCCTGATTTAGCAGCCTGTGTAAAGGAAGCAATAGATTTGGAGGACAACAGAGGTCAAGATCTGTTAGCATTTGATCAACCTAGATCATATGAAGACAAAATTCCTCCAGCAGAAGAGTTGGCTCAGGCTATTGCTAAAGCCCTAGAGGTAAGCACTAAAACTAATCTGATAAACTCTAGGATAGACACAAATAAAAAATGTTACATTTGTGGAGAAAATCATCTGGCACAACAATGCCCATATCAGAAGCCACCACACTTACAAGATAGGAAGACACTTAAGTACTGTACACTAGAGAGAAAATGGACAAACCATACCAGGGAGGAATGCTTCTATAACAAACAACCCATTAAGGAAAGAGATTATATGGCTCAAAGGGAATCAGGCTATACTGAACAACCAAGACCTGTGCTTGGACAACAACCTCCTATACCAACTAATGTGGTACCAATCAAGTATACACCAATAGAGGAGGGGAATTCAAGAATAAGATCACCATATAAGGAAGAATATCAATGGAGTGAGGGATATCAAGAAGATTGGGAAGAATATGAAATAAGAGAACCTGAGTTAAAAGCCCTAGACTTGGGAAATGGGAAAATTGAAATGGACACAGCAACATTCATGTACATTACCAACAATTACATGTCCAACCAAAAACCTCAATTCAAAGGGGGACCAAAGATAACTTGTTATAGGTGTGGGGGAGAGCATTTCATTAGAGACTGTCCGCAACCTCCTACATTGAGAATAGAGGGAGCCTACTGTAAGGATTGTGGTAGAGAACATTTGATAAAAGATTGCCCAAAGAATCCCCAAAAACAACAGAACACACCTAATAACATACCTTTAAAAACAGTTAACATTATGGAACAGGAAGAATTGAGTGAAAATGACCAAGTTGGAATAAATATTATAACAAGGGCTCAAGCCAAGCAACAAGGAACAATTAAGGAACAAAATGAAGGTTCAGCCTCAAAGGTGAAGAGAAATAGACAAAAAGGGAAATGGGAAAAGAAGAGAAGGATGGGCAAAAATTTGGAAGAAGACGATCAGGATCAGTCAAAAAGTACTCCTCCTCAAAAGACACAAAATCAGTCTGAAATAGGAAGTTCTCAGAGTCTAAACACCCTAATCAAAGCATATAAGGGAAGGATTCAAGAAGGACCAAGTCCTACAGATCATGCAGTGGCCTATCCCATGCAAGAGTTAGAGCATGAAAGGATGCAAAAATGCAAAAAAATCATTCAGGAAGTACAACTCAGAATGGGGGAAGGAGGTAGCTCGCAGAGAACAGTTGAACAACTTGAGAAAACGAAAACAAGGGAAAATGCTAACAAAAAAGAAAATCCACAAATAACATTCCAGATGATTATAGATGAACAATGTAGCATTACATGTCACACAACATGGGAAGAACTGTTGAAACAAAATCCTCACTTACAAAACAAAATGAACAAAGGGGAAACAATACCTGGAAACCTTCATTCACCATTACAAGAATTAGAGGAATTATGGTATATTCCTATTGATAAAATAGGAGGGTATTGTGAAGGGGAAGAAGGAAATTCAACCCTAAAAATACAATATGGAAAAAACTTTGCTAAAGCCATTTTGGATAGTGGATCAGGAGTGGCCATAATGACTAAACAAACTTGGGAGAAATGGGGAAGCAATGAATTACTACCCACTAAGATGAGATTGCAACTTGCAGATGGGCATATAGAAAAACCCCTAGGTATTTGGGAAAAAGTAATTGTGGACATATGTGGAACAGAAATAGAACATACTTTTGCCATAGTAGAATTTCCACAATCCACTTCATATGAAATCATCCTAGGAAGGCCTTTCATGAGACAAATGCAAATTGTGCAGGATTGGGGTAATGATTGTTTATATCTCCAAAGCAAAGGAAGAATAACAAGAGTAAACTTAAGAAATGGGCACTACTGTGATATATCTCCTCAAGAATGGTACAAAATACATCAAAATCAAGAAGAAAATGAGGAATCAGAGTTGGAGGATCAGGAAGAGAGTGAATCAGCAATATGGAAGTGTAACATAATAAGAAACCTCACCAATAGAAAAAGGAGACTGAAAAGAGAAGATTGTGTGGAAGGAAGAAAAGTGCAAGATGAAAGTTATGTGCCACAACAATTTAAGGATGAAGAGTTTGAGCCCTACGGGTGGAACCAAATTTTGGCTACCATGGACATAGCCAGTGAGGAGTATGTAGGAGTGGAATTTCAAAATGAAGAAGGGTTTGATATTTTTCACATTAGTATAAACATGATAAGTGTATCAGAAACAGAGGAGGATCAAGATTCAGAAATGGTATTAAAAAAAGGAAAAACAAAATATTTGGAGATAGTAAAAGCTGAAGATGCAATCAAAGATAAAATCTCAGGCAAATACAAGGAACATAAACACATAGAAATGGAAAAGGAACAAGAAATTGAGAAGAAAGAGAAGGAAATAAACAAGGATCAATACTTTGATGTACCAGCAAATTTTAAAACCTATGAAGTGGAAGACAGACTACTTCTAAAAATGAAACCAAAGAGAGAAAAAAAGAAAGGAGAAGCTTATGATAATGAAGAACAAACTAAAAAGATCATGATTACTCAGGAAGAAGGAGAGGAAAGACATATTGTAATAGCTGATGATATGACCATAGAGGAAGAAGAAGCACTAAAGAACCTAGCAAAGAATTATAGGGATGTATTTGCTTACAGTTATAAAGATTTAAAAGGAATTGATCCAAAAATCTGCTAGCACAAAATTCCTATGACTCCAGATGCAAAACCTAGTAAACAGAGACATTATACATTCAATGATAAATACTCTGCCAAGATAAAGGAAGAAATTGACAAGTTGTTGGCTGCTAACTTCATTTATGAAATTGAGTATACTGAATGGATATCACCTATAGTTGTGGTACCAAAAAAGAATGGAAAACTTAGGGTATGCATTAACTTGAAAAAAGTGAATGCA
This sequence comes from Ceratopteris richardii, assembly GCA_020310875.1. Taxonomy (NCBI): domain Eukaryota; kingdom Viridiplantae; phylum Streptophyta; class Polypodiopsida; order Polypodiales; family Pteridaceae; genus Ceratopteris; species Ceratopteris richardii. The sequence goes on along the minus strand of CM035416.1, from coordinate 132,147,644 downwards.
GCAACTATAAGGGATAATTATCCATTGCCAATAATAGATCATCTTCTTGAGAGAGTTGCAGGAAAGGAAGTTTATAGCTTTCTAGATGGTTTCTCAGGATACAATCAAGTACCTATAGCCTTGGAGGACCAACATAAGACTTCCTTTTCTACAGAATGGGGGATTTATGCTTTTAGGGTTATGCCCTTTGGATTGACCAATGCCCCAGCAACTTTTCAAAGATTGATGTGTCATATTTTCAAAGAATTCCTGAGAAATGTGATGGAAATCTATGTAGATGATCTGTGCACTTTCTCTTTAAAAAGACAGGATCATTTACAAGATTTAGAAAGAATATTCAGGAAATGCAGGACATATAGAGTATGCTTAAATCCTGAAAAGTGTGTATTCTTTGTAAGACAAGGAAGAATGTTGGGTCACATAGTTTCAAAAAATGGAATTTCTACTGATGAGAAGAAGATAAAAGCTATAATAGAGCTTCCAAGACCTACAAATGTGAAGGAACTCCAAACTTTTATGGGACATTGTGGGTACTACAGGAAATTTGTTCACAAATTTGCTGATACAGCTAAACCCTTATATGCCCTCATCACAAAGTTTGAGTGGAATAAAGAATGTGACCAAGCCTTTGAAACATTGAAAATTGGTTTGGTGACAGCCCCAATTCTAAAAACACCTCAGTGGAATAAAATATTTCATGTGCATGTAGATGCTTCAAATTATGCTTTGGGATGTGTGTTGGCACAACCTATAGAAGGAAGTAAATTAGATTTCCCAGTAGCATATGCTAGTAGACAATTGAACATTGCAGAAAAGAACTATACAACCACTGAGAGAGAAGGGTTGGGAATGATATTTGCTGTTAAAAAATACAGACATTACCTATTGGCCAACAAGTTTAAATTCTTTGTGGATCACCAAGCTCTACTTTATTTAGTAAATAAACCATGTCATACAGGAAGAATAGTTAGATGGTTTCTTTTACTAATGGAATTCGAATTTGAGGTGGTGGTTAGACAAGGCAAAACACACTTAAGAGCATATCATTTGTCTAGAATTCAGTCCAAAGAACCTAGTTCACCCTTAGACGATGACCTGCCAGATACATACCTATTCAAAGTAGAAAAGTGTTCCTGAATGGTCCATATCATTAGTTCCTTTGTTAACCATGGGACCTTGTAAGTCATTAGCAAATAACACACATTTGGTGTTACAAAGCAGGAATTTTATGTTGCTAGCTGGGCATTTGTATCACCTCAATCAGTCAGGTATACTGGAATACTGTACCCCAGAAGAGGAGCAACATGAATATGTAAGAAGAGCTCATTGCTGGAACCCATGTACTCATGCTTCCAAAATAGTCACTTTAAGCAATCTTAGTAGGATGGGAGTACACTAGCCAAATAAAATTCAAGATGTGGAAAGATATGTTGCTAAATGTCAAGAATGTCAAGATTTGCAGAATTCAGATTTAATAACTCTATATTGGTTTAAAAAAAACCCTGAATGGAGTGAGAACATTGTTGAAGAATTAAAGAAAAAGGAGAAAGGGAAGCAACTTATAGCTGGTACAGATTCAAGAAATTTACAAGAAATCTCTGAAGAATATCAACTCATAGGAGAACAATTATACAAAAAAGGAATGGATGGTTATTTAAGAATATGTGTTCCTGAAGAGAAGTATTTGGAGATGTTGGAAATGGCACACTGTGGAGTGGCAGGAGGACACTTTTCTAGTGATAGAACAGCCAAACTCATTTTGTATTCTGGCTTTTGGTGGCCAACTCTATTTCTTGATGCAAGAACTTATGTAAAAAGATGTGACATCTGTCAACGAGTGAGTCAACCAAATAAAAGAGATAACATGCCATTAATCCCATTAATTTCAGCCAGAGCTTTTAGCAAATGGGGATTGGACTTTATTGGACCTATACATCCTCCAGCTAGACAATCTCATGCAGAATACATATTAGTGGCTACTGATTATTTGACAAAATGGGCTGAGGCCAAAGCCACTAAAAGAAATGATGCTCATACAACTGCTAAATTTTTGTATGAAAATATTGTTACTAGATTTGGACTTCCAATTGAATTAGTAAGTGATAGGGGAACTCATTTTTTGAACCAGATCATAGAAAACATGACCAAATATTTCATGATTCGTCATAGTAAGTCAGCCCCATATCACCCACAAGCTAATGGGTTAGCAGAAAGTACTAATAAAGTACTTTGCACTGTATTGTCCAAATTAGTCAACACAAACAGAAATGATTGGGATTCTCAACTTAATCATGTTCTCTGGGCTTATAGAGTGGCATACAAAACTGCTTTAGGGACTACTCCATTCAATTTGGTATATGGACAAAATGCAGTTTTACCCATGGAATTTCTTATTCCAACATTAAAAGTGGGTAGTCAATACAATTGGACAGGACATGAACTATCTGAGAGGGTCATAGATTTAGAAAAACTGGGAGCTTCTTGACTTCAAGCAGTAATGAGTATATATACAGACAAGAGAAGACAAAAAGCCTACCATGATGTGCATATAAAAGAAAAAGATCTCCAAGAAGGAGACTTGGTTCTGGCATTACACAGTCAAGGAGCATCAGAAAAAATTTCAGAAGAAAGGTCATGGGCCATACATCATACATAAGATAAGCAAGAGTGGAGCCATTCAATTAGCTAACATTGATGGAGAAATCATGCCAAATTTTATAAGTGGATGTAGAGTTAAGAGGTATGATTGTCCCTTAACTACTGATGAATGGAGAAGACTGCAAAAGGCTCAAAATAGGAAAAAAGAAGAAGAAAACATCAGAAAGGAGGCTCAACAAGAAGCAAAGGAGAAAATAAGAAAAATGAAAGAACTTAAGGAGGTGTGTTTATGTGAAAGCACTCTAAAACAAAGAGAACATTTGCCTGTGATAGAAATGGATCATCAAAAGGAAAACATAAGGGTTTTGGTAGATTCAGGAGCTCAAGTGAACTTGATCAGTTCAGCCTTGGTAAATAAATTTAGCATAAAGAGGAATAAAAGCAGAATATTGATCAAAACATTAGAAGGAAAAATGATTCAAAGTATGTCTTCACTTTTTATTAAAGTTAGAATTAATAATGAATATATGAAGATAGATTGTGAAGAGTGGCCAGATCATTTGATGACTGAAAAATTGATTTTGGGACAACCCTAGCTCAAACAAGGTAAAGTTATTTTGAACTTTGAAAAAATGAAGCTTAATTTGACCATAAATGACAAAAAATTTTTAATGTTTTTTTTGAGTAATGAAAAACAGGAAGTTCATCTAGATGTTCATGACCCAGATATGGAAGGATTTACTTTCTCAATGAAGGACAGGGACATATTGCCACTACAAAATGATCAAGCTTCTTACAATCAAAACCAGCAAGAGAATTCAGGAGTAAAGAAGAATGGTGAGACAAAACGAGGAAGACACTTATTGCCTAATTTGAAACATCAACAAATCAGAACAAGAGGGACATGGAAAGAAGGCATACACCGATATTACTCATTAAAACAGGAAGTTAGAGCAAAATGGGTATGGAGACCAAAAAATGCTACAAAATGTTGGTCTGGGAAGCATGGATGTTTGGATGACATAAGGACAATTGCAGTTAAACATTATTGGGTAAAAAAATCAGAATTATGTCAATGGCAGAAAGATCATCCACATTTGACCTATCTTCAGAATTTTGGAACAAAATATTAAAAAAAAAAAAAAAAGAGAGAGAAGGATGACAAAAGTATTTTCTTTTAAACCTTTTCCCCTTAAAAGAGAATTAGGAGGGGAAGAAAAGGAGGACAGAAAAAAAAAAAAGAACAAATGGGTTAAGAAAAACTGGACACAGTGTGTATTTTATTTTGTTTTTAAATTTATAAAGCACAAAGCAAGATATAGGGAGGAGGAAAGTAAATTATTATGGAATATTTGTATTATTTTGTTTCAATTTTCTATGATCATCTTTTGATTTCTATTTTTTTGAAGTTTTTTTTCATTAATCATTGTTTCCATCATTTCTTTCTTCAAGAATTATTCTCTTTTTGAAAAGGAATGACAAGCAAGGAAGTGACAATTAAAGGAAGCACATTAGACATCTTGCTACACCTGTAATGATCACTTTAATTGAGTCTTTTGAAGAAGCAAAATTTATTTGGAAGACTTTCTTTCTTTATTTTCATGGCAAGAATATTCCAAAAGAAAACATTAATTTTTCTGGATTTTTGTGACTTATATGGGTGGAGTGTTTTCTCTTCTTTTGTATGTTACAAATACAGGATGGTGAATACGAAAGAATTACAAATCCATGACTTCAGAGCAGATTCGGTAACTTTGTCCAGAGGACACTGGTTCCTGGATAGTGATGCAGCTGAGGAACAGGTGGACTTAGAATCAGATGAAGACCTAGAAATCCCAGAAGCTGAAAAAGTAGTAAAAGAACTTAAAGAAATTTTGGGAATGATAGAACAACATATTTTTACAGTGGGAATTGGGGGATATAAGTACACTATGCTGTGCCAGGAATTTTACAGGTTTCAGAGAACTCCTGTCAACATAAAGAGATGGAAAGCTGTGGGATTGCACAAACTCTTGGAAGAACCTATCTTCTTTATTGACTTTGAAAGAGTAGCACAAGTGATGGGTAGTTTGGAAGAAGTTGGGAAAGGTAATGATGCTTACTTCAGATGCAAAGTAAAGAACAAAGACAATCAGGAGGTATGGGTTACTATCAAAGCAGAACATATCAGAGCTGCTTTACAGTTCTTTCCAATGGGAACCAAACTAGACCCAAGCTTTGTCAAAAAGAATAAGGGAACCTACACAGGATTTACAAAGTTCACTGATTTTAAAGGAAGGGAGAAAGAAGAATATGCTGTAAGGATGTTCTTACAATTCTTCTGTTTTCCAAAACTACCAAGATACACAATGCCACATAAGTCAGTGACTTTATTGATGTTTAACAACGAAGATAGAACCAAACCGTTTGGAGTAATGGATGTCTCTCCATACATCCATGAACAGCTGAAAGAAGCAGCAAAACATTGGGAACAGAAGAAGTTTATAAATGGAGGTCAATTCTTAACCAGAATCATCTATCATGTTTTGGGAATGGAAGAACAATTGAAACTGGCTCCAGAAGCACAGTACTTCAGGAATCTAATGACAGGAGTAAAAAGCCCTCCCAAAAGGATGCATCCTAAAGAAACAGTGGGACACACTAGTATGAGGGGAGCTGGGATGAAGAGGAAAATAATCTCTGAAGAAGTGATTCCAGTCAAAAAGAGAAAGTTGGATCCCAGGAGAGTGGAATTGGAACAGACTGAAGTAACAAAAGAGGAACATGTGGCAGCTCAAAAGGAGGTACAATCTTCTAGTGAACCTCATCCTCCACAGACAAGTAAAGAACAGCTCTACACTTATCTCACCCAAGGAAACAACAAAAGAGCTATGTATGAGGCACAGTATCAAAAAATGTTGGAAGATTACTCATGCAAAGCTACAGATTGGATCCAAGAAGAAGTGGAGCATTATGAAACATTACATGATGAAATGATGGCAGCTGATACAGAAGAGGTGTTTGTTAAGAAGGAAGTGGAGTTGCTGGCCTACTTCAAGGAATTACAAGGACCTCCAGAGACCAGAACCACTATTGTTGTGAAAAAGAAGGTGCCAAGGAAACCAGTTCAAAAGAAGAAATTGGTTAAGAAGGGGAAAGGAAAAGTAATAACTGAAGCTGCAACAATGAAAGGCACAGAAGAAGTGATCAGGGAAGCAACACAGAAGCCTATCACAGTGGAAGAAGTATCAAAGCCTACAGAACCTGAAATAGGGGGGTCTTCACGATTTTCATCCGATTCAGATAGTGATATTGAAAGCTTCTTGTTAAAAAGTCTAAATCTTTCAATACCAAATACTCCTAATGTGGTTACACAGGCCACAGAGAAGCTGAAGACACCTGAGGATTCAAGTAAGAAGTCTCAAGAAAAGCAGACACAAGAGGAAATAGTTCAACAGATGAGCTCAGAAGAAGGAAGAAGGCTGTTAAAAGGAAAGACAGTAATGACAGAAGAGGAAGGCCGAATAAGAGAAGAAGTCAGTTATGGGTGGGTGCATACAGGAATAAAACCCATATGGACAAAACCATCACAGACTTACTTCAAATTGAATGAAAATCTAGAGGAGTTGACAAAGGAGGTACAGAAGAGTAGTTCAATTAAAGAACAGAAGGATGTGAATAAGGATCAAGAAATAAAGAACATAGAAATGGGAAAGAGTGCTCCAAAGGTCACAGGGAAAGTTGTGGAAGAAGAGATCATTCAAAGTATAAAGGATGTATTACATGATATAAAAAGTAGTGAGGAATTTACATCCAAGGATGATCAAGAACAAGAGGAAGAAGCAGACCTCATGGACATTGATGAACAGGAACGAGAATACATAAATGAGAAAAGTAATGACCAGGTTGCTTGTATGAAAGAAATTGAATCAGTTTTAGTTCAGGAAAAACAGGGACAGGAAGAGCAACTCAGGAAGGTTCAAATAGCTCTTGTTGGAAAGGACTCAAACAGAAGTCAGGAAACCCTAATACAAGAGAAGGAGATACAAACTAAGGGAGACCAGCTCTTTACAGAGAAGCAACAAGTATTGGAAGAAAAGAAGTCATTAGAAGAGAAGAGGGCTTCAGATTTTTCAGAGCAGAAGAGTGCAAATGACAAAGCATTAGATTCTGAAGAAGATGATACCAATCAGGAGACAAAGAATGATGATCACAGTTATGAAGAACAAGACATTCAGGATATAGATGATGAAAGAGCAGCAGAAGAAGATGATGTGGGTAAAGAAGACAAGCAAATTGAAGTTAGACAGACAGGAATAGAAGTAGGGTTGGAAAGAATACCCAAAAATATAAGATCAGCTTGTCAAATAATCATGAGCAACATTGAACAGTTCAGACCATCTAGCAGAAATATGATCATATCAGGAATGGTGGCTGAATCGGAATTTGAAAAAGGAAGTTTAATTATCAAAGAGCACAAGAAGGAAAAAGAGCAGATGTCAGAGCAATTAAGGGTGATGAAGGAAAAGAATGAAGAATATATCAATAGAATCATTGCTTTGGAAGAAGCTGAGGTTCAGAAGCAGAATAGAATTCAATATTTGGAAGATAAGAGTGTAAAGTTATCAGAGCAGAATGCCAAAATGGAAATGGAATTAAAAACCATAGGAGGAAGATACAGAACTTTGCAAACATCATATCAAATTCTGACCAGAGCACATGAAGAGATTAATAAGTTGATGCTAGAAGAAGGTCCACTGAAAGATGAAGGTAAACCTACTCAGTTGACAGAGGAAGAAAAGGAAGAGCTGCATAAAGAAATTCAAAGACTTCAAATAGAATTAAAAGAGGCCAAAGAAATGGAGAAACAGGCAAACACTCATGCTGCCACATCAATGAGAGGATTTCATCAATTACATATTGAGGTAGAAAAGGAAAGAAGTGAATGGCAGACAAAAATGGAGAAGGAAAGAGAGGAGTGGAGGAAGGAAAAGGAGTTATGGGCAGCTCAGAACAAGAGTTTAATGATGACTATAGAAGAATTACAGAAAGAGTTGGAGAAACCAGAAGTTCAAGAAGAAATTCAAAATCAAGTACAGGCAGAAGATACAAATACAAGAGAATATGAAACAGGGAATTTTGATAGAGAACAAGAGAACAATGAACCAACATCCAAAGAACCAGAGGAAAAGTATTCTGAAGATTTTGTCCAGAAATTATTGACCAATAGAGAGTCAAGAATGGAATTTATCAGAAAAATGCATGATGAGTATGAAGATCAAATAGTTACCTTTGCTCTGAATAAAGGCATTAATCCAGATCAGCATCATTGGGCTGCAGATGGATTAGGAATACCCTTCTGTATGATTTTGGAGAGTATAAAGAATTATCAATTGGCCAGAGTAGGGTTATCTCCAAACAAATACCTTGAATATGAAGAAGATATTAATGTCACGAAGGAGTTATTCGAAAGAGCCAATCCCAAATGGAGAAATAAGTGGCTGGATGCCAATAAGGAATGTAGGAAAATCTGGAAAGAGGCACCTCTGCATTTAAAGATCAATCTAGCTTATTGCCCAGTTGCCAGAAGAAGAGAATGGACTGTTTTTTGGGAGAGAAGAAAAGAAGGTCAGATCCCAGCTAAATGGTTAAACTTCCCTAAGATAGCAGGTCCAAAGGCAGGAACTTGGCCTACAAAGAGTTATATGGTGAACACTACCGAGTCAGTCATAGCTATGTATAAAGATGTTAATGACCATGCTTGCATATTACTTATCAAAATAATGAGGGTACTTCTAGCTTGTATAGAAACATATACAGATACAGATGTTAGAGTTTTGAATTACATTGGTTTCAATTCTCCTACGGATGCCTTATTATTTGATCTAAGTGAGACACCTGATAGGATCTGTCTCATGGCCTACTACAGCAGAATTATATTTTTGGGTAGTTATTACTTACAGATTTTTGAGGATGCCTTCGATTATGGGTTTTTTGAGAGGGAGTCAGAGATTTTTGGAAACCTATCAGTCGTTACCAAGTCCAGACTTACAGCATATGAAGCTGCCTACACAGAGTACTTGAAAAACGATGTCATAGATAAACCTGAAGCTGCAATACAGTGGAGAAAGGCTTTATTCGAGATGGTCAACAATCTAAATGTAACAGAAAGAAAAAGTCATGATTTGCTGTCACAAGTATATCAAAGAAAGAAGAAATGAAGAAAAGTGATCAGTGCAGAGGAGCAGGAAAATCTTTCGTCAAGAGCCGAAAGGCTTAGGAGGGGAAGGATGTTGGAAGATGCATTTTTGGAAACCCTTTTTGAAGGAAAATTATTGTAAAATGATAGAAATTTGTAAATATTTATGCAATTGTTGTAAAAATAAGGAAGAGTCTTCCTTATGTAGGATAGAATCTTATGTATTCTTTCTAGAATTTTTGGAAACTCTTAGATAGCATATTTTTAGAATAATAGAGGAAAGGACCAAAATTCAAGTGTGAAAGAGGACACTTGAAAATGTATATAAGTCAATTTTCTCTATTTTGGGGGATTGGTTAGTCATTTGTACATGCTATCAATAGAGAAGAGAGAGTTTCTGCTGAAATCGTGTTTTCTCCTATTGTGTGATGAAGGATTGAAGAATGTTGCAGAAATGTGAAAATCGTCTGTTGGAACAGAATCGCGATTGTCTCGTCTCTGTGATACAGGTAATATTTTTCTAGTTTGACTTCATATTCATGTTCTGCTGAGAAAATAGCATGAAATAGACACAAAGATTGTAGAAAATGGTGAAGATTTGCTCTAGATAAGGTAAACCCTAGAAATTTCCTCTTCATTTTCATTTTCTTAGAATTCCAGCCATCAATCTCTTATTTCTATGAATCTATCATCTAGAAGGGGCTGTGGTCTTATGGATATTCCCAGGATTGACAAAATAAAGATGATTTGTTGATTCTTTTGTACTTCATGATTGGAGAGGATAACTCCAAAGTCAATAACAAACAGCGGGCTAGTGGCGTGATGATATGGCCGCAGATTCGACCCATTGATTACTTTTGGGAGTGGATTTCCAGTCAACGTAGTCAACCGAAAAGTCGTCAGACCGACTTGTTCTAAGATTTTGAAAGGGCCGAACCATCGTAGTTTGAATTTTCCTGCTTCTCTATCCGACTTTGCGTTGTAGAAGAGTACGAGCTGACCTACCGAAAAGATTGGAGTTTTCAAATATCGATCGTGTGTCTTGGCTTGCCTTAGTTGTACTTCGCGCATGGTTAAAAAGCTGAGCCATCGGTGCTCATCAAGTTCTCTGAGTGCGTCCATTCGTGCTGTTAGCGAATCTTCCGGTAGCATCTTCTGAGTGATTGCTACACGCAGACTTGGGATGACTACTTCCATGGGTGCTATTGCTTCTAAGCCATAAGCTAGTTTGAAAGGTGTCAAGCCTGTTGTTACCTTATATGTTGTTCGGTATGCCCATAATACTGCAGGTAGTAGTTGATCCCATCTTTCCGGTGCTTACATGATCAGTTTTCAGAGGATATTCAATAGTGATTTGTTTGTACTTTCGGCCAAACCATTGGCACGAGGGTAATACGGAGAGCTGAGTTTGTGTGTCACCTGGAATGATTGGGTGAGTGCCTTCATTAATTGATTTACAAAGTGAGTACCTTGATCTGTCACTAATTCGAGTGGTAAGCCAAATCGTGGGAAGACATCATTTAGCAGACATTTTGCTACTGCAACCGCTGTAGCAGACCGTAAAGCCCAAGCTTCTACCCATCTCGTTGCGTAGTCTGTACAGGTTAGTATGTATTTGTTGTTACTCAAGACTGTTGGAGGTGTGATTGGACCGATAAAATCTAATCCCCATTTCTGAAATGGTTCTAATGGCATGACTGGCTGCAAGGGAAAGAAGTGTCGTTGCAGCGATTGTCCCGTCCTTTGACAGTTATCGCAGTGTTTGACAAATTGGGCCACATCTTTGTACATCGTTGGCCACCAGAGACCTCCTTGCAGAATTTTCCAGTGAGTCAAATCTGTGGCAAAGTGACCACCAGTAGGGGTCGAGTGAGCCATTGTGATGACTGAGTTAATTTCATGCGAAGGAACACATCGATGTAAGATTCCGGTGTGATCTACATAATATAGTTCTCCAGCAACTAACCGGAATCGGCGGCTAAAGATTGCAATTTTCCTTCCTACTGCCTTGGTTGTCTCGGATGGAAAGCATCCTTCGGTGAGAAAAGTTAAAATCTGATCATAATATGTAGGTGGTGCTTGTAATTCGGCAGTCTCATCGGTCAGTGGCTCAGAACTATAGATCGCTGGAGTCGTGTCATCTATGCCTATCGAAGCTTCACTGGAATCTAGACGAGATAAGAAATCTGCTAAGGCATGTGCATTTCCGGGTCGGTGAATGACTTCATAATCGAATTCTTGCAAGAGTAGCACCCATCGTGCTAATCGTCCGCCTAAATGTTGCTGTCTTACTAGATAGACGAGTGCAACATGATCCACATGGAATGTGAATTTTCGGCCTAGTAGATAATGTCTGAAGTTTTTGATGGAGTAAATTAATCCTAGACATTCTCTTTCGGTGGTAGAATAGTTCTTTTTTGCAGGTGCAAGCCTTCTGCTGGCATAATAGACAGGGCGAAACCACTTATGTGTTTGCTGCATCAGAATACTGCCGATCGCAATATCTGAAGCGTCGACAAAAACATGGAACGGATTGTCCCAGTCCGGTGGTTGTAAGATTGGTGCCTGCGTCAATAAATATTTGAGTCGATCGAATGTGGTTTGGCATTCTTGAGTCCATTCGAACTGTCGGGGAGTTTTGGTGATTAGTCTGTTCAGTGGTACAGCCAGATGAGCAAGCCACCGTAGGTGTCTGCCATGCCACCGTACTTGACCCATGAAACACATTACTTCTTTTGGAGTAGCGGGTACTGGGGCTTCTAAAATTACCGAAATCTTATCTGGGTCTACTTGGATACCTTGGGTAGATACAATATGACCAAGTAGTTTGCCACACGAAACGGCAAACACAGATTTGCTTGGGTTAAGGCAGAGTCTGTACTCTCGGCACTTTTGAAAACAACATCGTAGATGAAGCAAATGTGCCATCATCTTCCCGAAAATCGAGAAGTCATCGAGATATACTTGCATAAACGAAGTGAGATAAGGAGAGAAAATCTCCTGCATACATCGCTGAAAGGTGCTTGGTGCATTTCTTAATCCAAACCACATTACCGTACAAGCAAAGACACCCCAATTGGTAATGAAGGCAGTTTTTGGTATATCCTCTTCAGCCATTCTAACCTGATTGTAACCACTGTATCCGTCTAAGAATGAATACATTTTGTGACCTGCTACCCTATCAAGCATGGTATCTAGAAAGGGGATCGGGAAAGGATCCGGTACTCTTGCTGCATTTAATTTCCGGTAGTCTACACAGATTCGCAGTTGCTTATTTTTCTTTGGCACGATCACAATTGGTGAAATCCATTCAGCATGTTCTACTGGTACGATGAATCCGACCTTTAATAATCTATCAAGTTCGGCTTTTACCTGTGATGCATAATTGGGATTCATTCGGTAGCTGGGATGCTTATTCGATTTAGCTTCAGGCTTCAACATGACTCTATGCTGATAGATGCGCGGATCTAATCCTTTCATGTCTTTGTAATCCCATGCAAAGATGTCTGAGAATTCACGAAGTAGTCGAATCAAATCAGCTTTAAATGTTTCCGGTAAGTTTTGCCTTATCTTTACAGGTCATGGATGATCTTCGTCTCCTAGATTGTACGTGGTCAACTGGTCTTCTGGGATATAAAACTGTTGCGGTTTCTCTGTATCGTCTGTTGACTTGAACAGCGATTGTAATTCATCGTCATGTGTTGAGACAGTATCTTCCTGCTTAGTTTTTTCGGTGATCGGTACAATTGTACAAACTGAAGTGCTCCAGTTATCTATCACAGACTGTAGATCAACAGTCCCTAAGGTCATTAAATCAGCGTTATTCTTCAGAAATTCCTCTTCTTCATCATCTGATAGTCCATCTAACATGTGGATTGGTTCAGCAAAATATGGTCTGGCATGAAGTTTGCAAGGTTGTATAGCATCTAATTTTACCACATATCTACGGTTGGCATCTTTGAACGTAAGCTCTTGTGCAGACCAATCTTGTATTACCTTCGCATGCTTCAGCCAAGGTCGACCAAAAAGAAGGTTGTAATCCAAAGTGGATTCCGACAGATCTAATATAACAAAGTTCATTTTGAAGGTCGTACCTTGTAAAGTAATGGGTACATTTCGCACAAGTCCTACGGGATGGACTCTAGATTGATCTGCCATTCTGACAAAAAATTGAACTGGTTCGATTTCGGTCCATCCTAACCTATTGCATAAGGCTGTAGTCGCAATGTTCACACCAGAGCCTCCATCAATCAATACCTGCGTAATTTTATGATTCTTATACCATACTGTAATCAAGGGAACTGAATGATCAACCGTAGAATCAGGTTCCGGTTGTACTGCTGCTGTTGCCGGAATACAAGAAGGTACCAGACTGAACTGTTGCTGGAACTGTTGTCGAATCCCCGGTACCAATGCTAGTAGTTGGCCTAGAGGCAGGGTGATAGATGCCTTGGATAAAATTTCCCAGGCCTGTTGAGCTTGGTTGTCCTGCTCCTTTGAACTTGAGGTCTCTGCTGATGCAGAAGTATCTACTGTTATGTCTACTGCTGATGATGGCTCCGCTGCTGCTTCCTTTTGTTGTGTTCCTTCCTTTTTCGACGAAGCCTGGGTCACCGGAATAGGTTCTGGAAACACTGGTGGTTCTGTTGCGGTCCAGTGACTAGCCCTATTATACATCCTATGCTGTTCTCGTATCCCAAGTTCGAATATTTCTGCTGCCAATTGCAGTTGTTTACCGGATCCGGTCTGGACTGTAGCAGTCTGTGTTTCTACCGGTGTGATTTGTACCATGTTGGCCATTGGGTTTTGTCGCTCCTTCTTCCTTTGATCATACTCAGCTGCATCTTTGCAAAATCTTCTAATGTGCCCGAATTCACCACAAAAATGACAGCGTGGCGGTGGTAAATTGGGATTTTCCAGTGGTGGTCCGTTCTGCCAGCGGTTTGCATTATAATTGTTGTTCCTCTGTCCTCGGTAGTTCTAATATCCTTGTGGTTGATTGTTTCTCAGTTGCGGAGGTACATAGTGATTTGCTGGCTGTCCATGTTCTTGAATGACTACATTGACCGTTGTTGTTCCCTGTACTCTGGAGTTATAGACATAGTTTCCGGTGGTGTGTCCGGCAGTGTTGCAGATAACGCAGAACGTTTGATTTAGTGCACAATTGGCACTAGTATGACCTGAATTTTTGCATGTGATGCAGTACACTTGTCTGGTTATATCTTTAGTCATAGTTTTGTTCGTTTTTAACCACTCTAGATCTTCTGTAAATCCACCGATTTTGGATTCCAGTTGCAAAGCCATGGCAATGACTACATCCAGCGTCATAGCTCCGACACATCTTATGATCATGACCTGTTTCAATTGTGGGGTTAAGCCATTGATGAACCATTGAGTGATGACATCATCCGGTAAGTTAGCGTAGGCTAGTGGTATCTGCCGCAAGTGTGTTCTAAAAAGTGTAGCATATTCCTGGACAGTCTGATTTGCCTTCTGTCGGTTGTTTTGTAAGTAATCGAAGATTTCGGCGGGATTCTTCTTTAGCCTGAATTGTTGTAGAAAGGCGTCTCGTACTGCGTCATAGGTACCGAAATGATTAATATCGTATTCCGTAAGCCATCTAGCTGCTTCGTTGACCACTGTAGATTGAAAAACAATGGCCTTATATGCCTGATCCGGTGGATGGTTAAGAACTGCATAACTTATTTCGAAAGTACGTACGTGAGCGTCCGGATCATCTCCTGGGAATCCACCGAATTTCGTGTATGTTACTCCTGTTGGAGGCAGCCTTGGCTGACATAACTGTTGTTGTTGTTGTTCGTTCATTGTGAGTATATTAGGCCCTCCTTCTGTATCTGGAAGCTGATTGGATGAACTATCGGAGCTTGTATCGCCGGATGGTGTGCCTTTCGGTGTGCTGTTTTTACTTAGAATGCGTCGGATTTCTGCTTCGAACAGTTTTCCTTCCTTCTGGATATCCAATATCCAAAATCTTTCTTCCAAGCACGCTAGTTGGGCTGAGGATTCTACAAAAAATGCTAAGCCTTGGCCAACAGTTGGTGTTTCTATCACCGGAATGAACTGAAATTGTGCCAGAATGCAGTGTTTTTCTGCTTTTACCGATTTCTTTTCCTAGAGTATTCTGATCGTGGATAACTCTGAATCTTTATCCAAGATTGTTAAACTGGCTTCCAGCGGCGTCTTGGTAGATTCTAGAATTACTATATCTTCGATAGGCTGGGTCGAAGTAGCACCAGAATGTACCAAAGGCATTGATCGTTCCACCGGAATATGACCGGAATTAATTCTAACGTCCTTAACTTGCTTGACCACTAGGTCAGACCGCGTTATACCTTCTTCTCCTAGGGTTGTCTTTAGCACTTTACATGCTCCAGCCTTATGGTTCTTAGGATACGTTCCGCCAGATCAAATAACCGGCATGTATCATTGCGTAGTAACAATATCTGAGCAGTTTACAACAATCTGGCTCTGTTGCTACTGTCAGTCAATCGAACGATAAATGGGATGTTTGATTCTGACAAACAGCTGTCACTTTAATGCCATCTTTTCACAGATATCTGGCAATCTGATGCCACTTTCCCACAGACGGCACCAAATGTTAGTCGTTAATCTCCCGACTTCAAACTCAAAACACTTTCAAGTTCAGACGTTTCCGAATCTTTCCTAACATTAAATTACCTCTGAGCCACGTGGGTCCTTGGGAGTGGTAGGGGTCTGTTAGACAGAGGCCCTGTGCTATTTTCCCAACTCATTACACAATCATAATTGCTCTTTCGCATCTTAGCTCAGTGCGCAACTCTGAGCAACTGATGACTGTTCGATGTACTGGACTGAGAATTCCCGAACTAATCCTGCTATAGTGATCTGAGCAGTAATCCTGTGACTTGTGTCCAATAGAATAGTCTACTTTAGTAAACGAAGGTCATCTAATACGTACTTCTTCAGAACAGACAGGTATACCAAACACCTATATATACCCTGAAGTTATGCAACTCATCGTATGCCAACCTCGAACAACAAACTTCCTGACAACAATCGACTCGTCACAGACTTAACAATGTCCTAGTCGCACTCCGACCATTACAGATGCTAGTCTTCCTATGATCGGAATCAATAGTGAACATAGACTACTGCATCGAATTTGGTCACTTGCAAAAAGATTAACACGCGAACAGTTCGGGGCTACTTTTCACAATTTCTCGTTCATCATACTAACTAACAAACAACACACTGCAACTTATTAACACTCAGAGACACACTCAACCATTACCGAACAGATTCATACACAAGATTACTAATTCGCAACTCTGCACTACGGTGCGAATAAGCGACTAGACAGAGCACAGAACAGAACAGAACAGAACAGAACAGAGTAGAGTTCACTCTTCTCAATGACATACATACTACAAACAATACGCTTACAATTCCCCAAAAACTGGCTCTCGGCCACTCTTCTTTCATTTCCTTATATAGAAGATTTTTTTTTACAAAGGTGCGCGAATCTTTAGTTACCTGCGCGTTTCCCGAAAGGTTCTTTTACATTTAAGATGCCTGTCCTAGTACATTTGTCCTTATTCGGCGGCCGTCTAACAAAACCCTAATATGAACATGTATTCTTTATCATTTCTTGTACCTGCAAACACTTCAAAAGTAGTTAATTCAATCCAGAACAACTAATCAAGAGTGATATAAAAGGTTAGAATTCACCAATTAAGTTAATTTTATTTTATCTGGTCATCAACTGGAAAGTTGAAAACTTTCCGATAGCGTTGGTATGATCACAACAACACAATGTTTTTTTTTTTCTTTTCTTTTCTCTTTTTTTTTCTTTTTTTTCATAGTTAATTAACTCGCCCCAGTCTTGAGAATTAGGGAGAGGAAGAAAGGGATTTTCCCCACTTTTCCCACACAGACATGCAACATACACACTCCAGCCTTTGACAGATCAACCACCTCTTCACTCCATTCTCTCAATTACAGACACTACATATGTATTCATCGATTTGACTTTTCACTAGGTAACTACAAGTGGCTATGCCTTGGTCCCTTATATACCTATCCTTAGATGATCTAGAACGTGGATCTCCGGGATGTCTCATATAGCCTCACCTCGTACTCGCATCCCGACCACTTCCCTAGGGCGAGTCCAGCTCAACTTCAGGAGCTCGGTCATCGCTACCTATCGTTAACAGGTCTGCCCAAGCCCAATAGATATCATTTACTTCGTTAGGCAATTCCATCGTGCTGTCGTAGTAGAAGTACCGATCCTTGGCATATCCAACCCAACTAAGTAGATACGCTTTGAATTTGGGAAATGGAAAGTCAATGTCCATACCTTGATTCCAAAAGCGTACAAGCCAGTGTGCTTCTTCCACGTCATAGTTTATCTGCAAGCTCTCAACCAATATCTCCATGCTTTCTAACACTTGATCTGAAAAATATACGACAAGGTCGAACAGAGCGCTCTGGTATACTTGATCAGCCATCGGTCGCCTAGTTCTCAGTGATCCTTCTCGCTTCATTCTCGTATCCAACCACAGATCTCTCGTAAGAGCACCCAAATCACGCAAAAAAGGGTCATCATCCAACAGCTCACTCGAAGTCTTGTCCATGCACTTTCACTTATCGATCCTTGTATGTTCTGCTCGCTATCCTGACATCTAATCCAATCAAACTTCCTTCGAATAACTCTGGCATGCTCAGCATGGGCCAATCCTAACTCCTTTAGGCCGTTGCCATTCTTACACGTCTTCTTCACCTGAAGCACTTTACTCACTGTACTCTTTTCTGGTGCATTTCCTAATGCATGTTCTTTCTCCAATCCTTCATGTCTAAAAATCATCTCTTCACCACCATCTTGGTTCTCCTTATCTCTTCCTTCCAATTGGTTCTCCTTTCGATCAACTAATTCCTTATTAGAACTATCGTGATCCATACACCACTTTTCTCTCCTGGATCTACCTTTGCCCTCGTGCTCTGCTTTGCATGTACCCTTGCTCATGGCGTCATGTACTCTCCAGGTGCTAGAGGACAGCTGACTATCTTGGTTCCTTGTCAACTTTTGATGATATCCTCGATTACGAGTTCCAAAAGAGCATTTTCTATTTTTCGAAGAGTTTTCCCTCCTTGCATGAGGATCCACCACCTGGGTCATTTTCTTCTCCTTCTCCACCGGGTCGATGTGCATTGTATAGCACTCAGCCTTGCCTGTACTTGCCAACCATCCTAGCAATTCCTGATCGGAATCGTCGTTATAGAGAAATGGATTTTGATATTCTCCCATCTTCGTGTCTTGATTCTTGGAGAGCTGCAAGTTGAACCCGTCTTGAAGCAGATTCTTGTAGGTGTCCGTGTTCAAAGAAAACCTAGCTCGTGCCATCTCTTTCCTTCCTTTCTCCTTTTCTTTCTTTTCCATCTCATCGACTATTATTGTCTTCTTCTTGTCGATCGAGTTTGGGGATACTTGGATTTGAATCCGATCAGACTTTGGCCCTATTAAAATGAAACCTGTGCGCCAGTCATGCACACAATTGGCTTGCATAAGCCATGGCCGTCCGAGTAAGATCGAGAAAGTGGCCTCTGAGGTGCTTGGTCTTACTATCAGATAATCAACTTTAAATTCTAGACCCCCCACAACTGTGCTTACATTCTTCAAAAGACCC
This sequence comes from Ceratopteris richardii, assembly GCA_020310875.1. Classification (NCBI taxonomy): domain Eukaryota; kingdom Viridiplantae; phylum Streptophyta; class Polypodiopsida; order Polypodiales; family Pteridaceae; genus Ceratopteris; species Ceratopteris richardii. Next base: position 132,129,185 of record CM035416.1, on the reverse strand, counting down.
GCAGGCTTCACTTGCGTTTGATCTACCATCCTCAAGGACATTGGAGTTTCTTCTATGTGGTTGAGGCCCAAAGCTTTCATCATGTACTCAGTCATTAGGTTGACTGCGGCTCCACTATCTAACTGAGCACCAGGGACTGCATACCCTTTAATCTCGATTGTCACAGCTGGAGCATTCGAATCAATTTGCGTAGTAATACTTTGAATCATACCCTGGACATCTTTATCTTGTCTCTTTTTCTCGCGGGCTTTCCTCGGCTTCTTGATATATTCGTGGTAGAATTGTTTCCTATATGCAGGTGAACACTTCAGCAATGTGCCAATGTCTAGCGTGACTTCCGTGTCAGCGAGCAGCTTTACGATGTCCACTTCCTCAAAACTTTGTCTTTCCTTCCTATACTTTGGAGCCCTTAATCTTTCAGGGAATGGTGCTATGCCTGGCACAAACTCCTTGGTCATTGGTGGAAGGATCTCTATCTCTTCCCCATCCTCAAACTCTTGCTGCTCAGCAAATCCTCCAACTTGGTTTTCTACCTCTCCATGTTCGGGTGTCTTCTCCTAGCTAGCTTTTTCGCTTTCGCCTCCTGGATGTTTCTTCATATACTCTTGAGTCCTTGTGACTACTGCCACAGTTGGCTCTTTATGCGGTTTCTTGGCCTGGTAAGCATCCACAAAGTGCATTGACGAGCTAGAGCCTTCTTGAGGGTTCGGTGTCTTGAACACTACTCCGATCGTAGGAAGGTGCTCTTGAGCTCTCGTTGTGGAATGCATCTGAGTATCAACATAATTTGAGGACCCTACTGGCCCCTTATCCTTGCAAGTGGAAGCTCTTCGTTTTGGACATTCTTCATCAAAGTGGCCCTCTCCTACAGTACCTACATAGTGGGGTATAATCAATTGGTTTCTTTTTGTTTGGACATCTAGATTGAGTATGGCCAAAGCCATGGCATCTCCAGCACTGGATTGGACCATCTCTTCTTTGATCACGTGCAACTCCTCTTGGATAGAGTCCTCCCTGACCCTAAACACCATATCCATAAGTTTGTCTATTTTCCCAACGAGATGTAGGTGGGACACTTTGAGCGAGCAATCCCGTGTAGGATCTTTCTCTTGTATCTCCCGATTTCATGGTCCTCTCTTCATGGGCTCTCTTGTTGTAACATCGGTCCTCCGTGTGATTTGTTCTTCCACAAAAAGTGCAACGCATTCTAGGTAGTGATCTATCTGTGAATACTCTCGAGACTGTAGGGCATTCTGAAGCCAAATGGTCGTAACCATGGCACTTTCCACACCATGTATTTGATCGAAACACTTGATTCGGGTTTGTAGCTACCTCTGGTTTTACTGTGTATGTTTCCTGGGTCATTGTGGCAGCTTTTATAGCTTGTGTGACCAACTCCAATATTCGTTCTTCAGTTAGCGCAGGCTTTACCTCGCCTGGCGTGCTAGTGGCAGCTAGAAAAGCTGGGGTCGTCAATGCGGGACTTCCTTGGCCAGCATTTTTCATCGGTATGTTTCCTTGGCCTCCCATTGGCTCGTATAAGAGCTCCATTTTCCTTTGTTGACATAATTGTACTTCCTCCCAAAGCCTTGCTTGTTCCTTAGCATCTATTAAGGTTGTCGGTCTTGTCAGGCTAATGTGTTGTTGCGTCGTAGGATCTCTCAGTCCGAAAATGAATCTTCTCTTCAATGTCTCATCGTTCGGGGCATTCGTGCCCATCTTTCTTACCAGGGTTTCCATTCTCTGAATGTAGTTATCAATGCTCTCATTGACTCCCTGTCGCAGGTAATCCATTTGTTGGACCAATCTATCTTCGAAGCCTTGTCGTCGAAACTTTGCCAAGAAGGCTTCCTTTAGCATCTGATAAGTTCCACGCTCTTGTGGTGTCAAATTCCCATACCAATTGGCTGCCTCATCACGAAGAATAGCTGGAAAAATCCTCAACCTTTGACCCTGGTCAACTACCTCATTGGCCTCACAAGTAACCTCAAACAGTTGGATAAAACTCTCTGGATCCTCGTCCCAAGCACCTGAGAACTTGGTGAAGTCCCCCAAATGAACCGAAATCCGTTGAGCCATTTCGAACAGAGGTGTGATGTCAATATCACTTTGATCCCAGAAATTTAGCGCACGTGGCCTCAGGATCCCTCCTTCAAACTCCGCACTTGATTCACGACTCTCCTACGGGAGTACACGTTTTTAGCAGATTTCTTCGAGCTAGTCGAGGTTGACTCGCCTTGCAATTCCCACCTCTTCCTTTCTCTTTCAAGGGCTCTTCTCTGAGCGCGTTCCTCTCTTTGCGTTTGTGTTGCTCCTGAGGATGAGCTCCCCTCGCTCATATACTAGATCTTGGGTCCGCAAGCTTGGCCAACTTGTGGCGCTATGCGAACCTATGGCACTCTCTTATAGAGACGTGCCAAGCTATTCCGGGCAAACGCACCAAAATGTATCTCCTTTCACCCAAGGGAAAATGAGTCGATATGTACTTATGTTTTGCCAAAACCTCTTGGAATTGTTCAACTTGTATTGCTTGGAAGCTACAATTGTATCGTTAATTGATAAGATCTCGCTTGCACCCCCCTCTCTCACGCCTCTTCACTTACACTTCCTGTCTTTCCCCACCTTCGCACACTCTCTTTTCCTTGTCCGCTCTCTCTCCTTCATACACACCTAGACACCCCCACATCCAAGTAGCACCACAGCCATACTCTTTATACACGCACACACCCGGACTCCCAACACACACGCACGCCCATTATTTTCCCTTTTTTCCCACTCGCTCTCTATCACCCTTACTCCATTACGCATCCTTATACTTCCACTCACTTCTCCCACCCAATTCTCCCACCCAAGACACCTTCTCTCACTCATAAACACAAACGCACGATGGCTTCCCTCCCATAACCCAAACCTTGCATACACGATCTCACACACATGTGCACATCCCTACACACATCTACACACCTCCTTATTTTTTTTTGACACACACAAAACATTTGAAGCATTCTTCTGTGTTTTGTTGATCACCATATGAATGAACCTTTTGAGTTGACAACATAGATTACCTCTTAAATATTTATAACTATAGAATTTACAATATACTTCTTCATAGATTCGACATTCCGCTTAATTTCAAAATTCCATTCTTTCTTTTCTAAGGAAAAGTATCGCTCTTGAACGTTGTCTTGAAGCTGTAAGCATAAATAAAAGCATATCTATAATCTGTACAAAAATGAAAATAAGGAGATCTTTCACATAATATGTATAAAGATGCATTGATAACACTACATAAATAGCTAGTGCATGTATACTTTCCCAACCATAAAACAACACTTTTTCAAGATGCAAGTCCATATTCATTTTCCAAAGCATATCCACCATACTTCATCATCGTTGTCTAACCACAATCACAAATGTAATCCATGTCATGAGTTGATGTAAATAAAGCATATAAGAAGATAATTTAGTCTAGTACTTGGGAGATGCCTTGAATATTGACAACGGTGGAATCCACATTCGTCTTCATAGTGATCCAACATCCACTTTGACATATCTGCAAGTCCTCCCACTTCATCTTCCCATAACACTGTGAGTAGAAATATATCTATCTGTTTTTCGAAACTTGCTATCTTTTTTGGCTATGGGCATGGAGGATAATGAGGAAGCTTCACACCTTTCTCATAAGCTTTGAGCATACTTTAAGGATTTTCTTTTCTGATTGTTGTTTACATGCTATGTATGACATTGTTGCAAGATCTTTGCAATATAAGATATGACATAAATGTTCTCCTCACTATCTTGCATTTCTGCATCCTTTGACTTCTCCTCATCATTACTAAGTTTAAAGATCTCCTTAAAAAGAGGCATATGAAAGGTGATCTTGAATAAAGTAAACGATTTTCACTAGATAATAGCTTCAAGGATGATGGGAATGGCATCATTATACACAACGTCAAAGATGTATGCAAACATTGGTGAGATCTTTGATACCTCTAGCATCTTCGTGGAAAAATTCAATGCCGAAAATATCGAATGGTAATGTTGTCCTTTGTTTCAGATCTTCTTCTAGGGCGCCGTCGACACTCCTCCGATTGCAGTCTCAGATTCGCACGAAATTTGGTGAGCATACTCAGCAGTGTGGTGCCGAAATCACGATCTGAGCTCGTTTCGGCCTCCGAACGCACTATCGTAGCACTTGTGCAGGCTATTTCGTCCTTTTGTGCCAAATGTATATACCAATTTCTGTTCGCCAGTTTAAGCGTCTCGAAGTTTGCTACAGGTCTAGCAGAACTCGTCTGGGCAGTTCCGTTCAACTTTTTGAGATACAATCAATTTTTTGCATCAAGGTATTTTAGTCACCGGCCATGGCTGAAAGTAGTGATGTATTCCGTATGTTGGCTGTTGAGGATAAGTTGGATGGTACCAACTACCCATTATGGGCTTATATGATGCGACATGTACTGGTTGCAAAAGGATTGTGGAACATTGTGCAGGGTGTTGAAAGACGTCCTGTTACACCTATAACGACAGGTACTGCAAATACAGGTGCTGGAGTTGATGAAGATGGTGTCCAAAATGATATTCCGTAGATTCCTGTTCGTGTTGCTACTTCTGTTGCACCTACTGCAGAGCAGATTCGCTGGGATGGCAGAGATGCCCAGGCACATGCATTGATAGCTTTGTCTATCAAACGTGCCATTATTCCTCACATTCGCTCTTGCAGAATAGCAAAGGATGCTTGGGATACACTTACCACATTGTACCAAGCTAGGAATGAGGCTCGTGTTGCTTACCTCCGAAAACAGTTGGAGAGTGAGCACATGAATGAAGGTGATTCTATGGACAGTTTTCTTACAAAGATCAAAGACCTGAAGGAACAATTGATTTCTGCTGATGAGGTTATACCAGATAGCTCACTTGTGTAGACCGTTCTGAATGGTCTTCCTGATTCATATCAGAGTTTTGCCTCTACTCTTCGGTTGATGATGAAAGGCAATCCGAATGCCTTGTCATTTGAGGAATTAGTCTCTGTTCTGTTGCAGGAAGATCAGTCCAGGCAGAACAGGTCCATTATGCGTGTTGCAGATCAAACTTTCCTGGCTAGTCAGAAGGGCAAAGGAAAATAGAGCTCTTCTACTAGTAAGCAAAAATCTGCAAATGCTGCACAATCGAAGAACCAGGATAAAGATGAGAAGAAATCAGAAAAGCAGAAATTGTTCTGCAAGTACCGTAAAGGAAATGATCATATTATAAAGAACTGTCCAAAACTGGCTGCTAAAGAGGCAAAGAAGAAAGAGGCTGGAATGGTTGTTGCAGAGGCCTCTACACCAAAAACAGAGTCTGCAAATCTTGTGCAGGAAGAAGAATGGGCGTTTAATACTGTCTACAGTTTTGACCCATCTTCTCATGATCAGTGCATGTCTGTAGTAGACTTAGATGTTTGGTACTTTCAAAGTGGGGCGACCAAACATATTACCTCGCAGCGCAGTTTCTTCTCTTCACTCGAGCCTGCCCCTACAGGGAATACTGTCACATGCGCCAATAACTCCTCTTATCCTCTTATGGGAGTTGGTAAGATCATTCTGACTACTGCTGATGGTAGTTCTTTCACTTTGTCAGATGCTTTATTTGTGCCAGGGATCAAAAAGAACCTGTTATCAGTTTCTACATTGGCCAAGATTGGCTTGGTTGTGAAATTTGTTAATGGCAGGTGTACAGTCCATGATCTCTCAAATGGCGATGTGATTATTGCTTCTGGCATTTTATGTTGTGGGCTGTATAAGCTCATAGACTATGAAAGATCTGTGAATGATTCGGCATGTGCAGTTCATGATTCTCAGGCTATGTTAGATGCAAAGCTTTGGCATGCACGCTTTGGTCATCTGAATTTTGCTAGTTTGTTACGCCTGCAGAAATCTGAAATGGTGTCCTCTTTGCCCAAACTTGAGGCACCTGGAAAACATGTTTGTGAAGGCTGTATTTTGGGCAAAATGCAGCGTTCTTCCTTTCCAAAAGATGGTTCAGTTCGGGCTACGCAGAAATTGTAGCTTGTACATAGTGATGTTTGTGGTCCTATGCAGACACCCTCTTTTGGAAATTACCTTTACTTCATGACTTTCATTGATGATTTTTCGAGGCATGCATGGGTATATCCACTCAAAGCAAAGTCCGAAGTGTTCATGTGCTTCAAACAGTTTTTGGTTTTGGCTGAAAATCTGTCAGCATGTAAAATGGGCACCCTCCGTTCTGATTGAGGGGGGGAATATATGTCTTCAGATTTTAATGCATTTCTGGCTGAACGTGGGATAAAACACCAGTGTACAATGCCGTATACACCTCAACAGAATGGAGTTGCTGAAGGAAAGAACAGGTCACTCATGGAGATGGCAAGGTGCATGGTCAAAAGTCAGGCTTTACCACATAGTTTCTCGCTTGAGGCTGTCATGTGTGCAGCATATGTACTGAATAGGTGTCCCACTAAAGCGTTGCAGTCTGTTGGAGAAACACTCACTAATTGGACATATATTTGAAGGTCAAATCTTAGGAAGAAAACACCATGCCTATGTGAAGGGACAAATTCACAAGTGTATCATATTTGTAAAGTTAGTTCACTTTAGTTCTAGAAGTTTTTTAAAATCACGAGAATATGAAAATCTATATAAGTTAGTTTGTATCAACTGACGCGGAGAGAGAGCGAGAAAGAAGAAGTAGAAGAAGGAGTTCATTTTATTCGACTGAATATAGTCAGGCTTCTCTGAGTGAGAAAGCATCTGTAAAACTTCTGAGTTTTCATAAGCTATGAGAAAGAACTGAGTAAATTTCTGTGTATGAGTCTCTCTCCATCATCTCCATGCTTGCCTACTGTGTGATGAATTCAAAAGTTCAAGTTTTCTGAGCAATTCGATGCCTGGCATCGAATCTTGGCTGATAAGTCATTGTTTTCATTCTCTGTGTGTTACGTGTTGTTGAATCTTCTAAAAACATGAAGTTTGTGGAGCAACTCGATGCCTGGCATCGAGTTTCAGCATAAAGTGGATGCCCGGCATCGACTTCTAGCATACAAGTGGTCTTCTTCATGTGTGTGTAAAAGAAGCTATTTCTGATGCAGAAAAAGGGCCTAAAAAAGCTCAAAGTCGATGCCTGGCATCGACCTTGACTGAAATTCGATGCTAGGCATCGAATTTTTATTTTTAGACACCCAGAAATACTAAAACAGGCAAAAATTTCCAGTTTTGGAAGGTCATACAGGGTCATCTTGTGAAGGCCATAACTTGAGTTCTAGAGATCCGTTTGATGCATATGATAGCTTGTTGGAAAGCTCTACTCTTCTAGTTTCATCCTATAAAGTTTTATGGAGAAATAATACTTGAGCTAGGCGAAATTAGCAAAATACTGAAGGTATGTCATTTCGGTGACTAAGAATTTCTGTAGAAGCAAAGTTCTCACTTTAGGCTATCATTTCTCAAAGTTTGGAGTGGCAATGAGTTAATGGTGACCATAGAGGTGTTCTAGTGTCACATTAATTCATTTCTTGTGGTGTTTCATACATCAACAAGTGGTATCAGAGCAGAAAGATTCTCGAGAGCAGAAGACGACAAAGGTACGAGAAGTTTTGTAAAGTTTTCCATTAAAGTTTGAAAGGTGAAGCATTTGAAGACACAAGGCATCAAAAGGTTACTTCAGAAGTATCCTCATACACAAAGAACTTCAAAAGGTATTATCCTTTATCCTTTAAGCTCACAGGTTGCAGCAGAAGGAAAGAACTATGGCAGATCATATCTCCATTGACAAACTGGACAGAGATAATTACCCCGCATGGGTAATGAGAATGGAAGCCTTACTTATGAGTAAGGATCTCATGGTATATGTAACAGGTGAAGAAGAGAAGCTAGTATTTGAAGATGAAAGCCGACCAAAGAAAGAGGAACTTGATGCTTTAAAGCATTGGCAGAAGAAGGATGCAAGTGCAAAAACATACATCTACAATACAATCTCTGATCATTTGCTACCACACATCAGAGGATTGGAATCATCTGAAGATATATGGAATGCATTGGAGTATCATTTCCAAAGTACTACTAAAGCACGAAAAGCAAGTCTATGGTCAGAGTTTACAACATTCAAGAAGAAGCCAAGTCAAACCATTAATGATTATGTCACTAAGATGAAGGATCTTGCAGATAGTCTTGGATCCATAGATGAAGATGTTGAAGATCACAGATTGATTGCTCAGCTACTTGCAGGTTTGAGAGGGGATGAAAGGTGGAAACCTTTTGTCTTATCAACAGAACTTTCATTAAATCATTATGTTCCAGATTTGAACCAGTTGCTTGGTTTGATGCTCACATATGAGCAAGACTTGAAGGGATATGGAGATAAAGGACAAAGTTCTGCAATGTACATGAAGAACAAGAAGAAAGGAGATAAAGGTAAAGCAAAGGATGAAGAAGAGTCAACTTCTCAAGTTTATTATGCAAGAGGTAAAGGCACTGGCAGAGGAAGAGCAAGAGGTTTTGGAAGAGGAAGAGGTAATCAAAATAACAACAAGAAGGCTTGCTGGATCTGTGGATTGAGTAATCATTTGGCTCATGACTGTTGGCACAACCAACAAGGATCAAACCAGAATCAAAACAACAATAGCAGAGGCCGAGGTGGAAGATATCAAAGTAATTTTCAAAGAGGTAGACAAAGTCAAAGAGGAGGCTATGGTAAAGGTAGAGGAAGAAGTTGGGGACAAAATCAATCCTACAACACCACCTACTACAACTATGCAAATGACACACAGAATGAAAGTCATACATCATTGATGATGAACTCAATCAACACATCAGATAAAGAAGATCTAAAGGTATTTTACATTGACTCTGGATGTTCTAATCATTTGTCAGGAAACATAGAATTGATGTCAGAATTGGAAAAAGGTATTTCGAGTCACACAGTTCAAACTGGTGATAATACAAGACATAGTGTACATTCAATTGGAAAAGTGAAATGCAAGAGTGGAGCAGATTTGTTAACCAATGTTTTGTATGTTCCCACAATACCTAAAAACTTGATTAGTGTGGGACAGAGAGTTGAAAAAGGTTTTCAAGTCAGGTTTACAAATGAAGGAGTATTTGTTGAAGATCCAGAGAACGGATATAATCAGATTGTCTCTGGTAAGAAAGAAGGTAGACTCTTTACTTTAAGAGTACAAGGGAACATTGGTCAAGCTTTGCTCACACATGGTGAAGCAGTGATTAAAGAACTTGATCTCTGGCATAAGAGATTAGGTCATTTCAATGAAAGAGGAATTAAAGCTATGGTTGCTAATCAGTCTGTACTAGGATTACCAAATGTGCAAAGTCAACATATGGTTTATAAATGTGAAGCATGTCAAATGGGTAAAGCACACAGGTTACCATTTCAAAAGAAAGGATTCAAACATGATGGACTACTAGAGCTCATTCATACAGATGTATGGGGACCAACAAAAGAAGGATCTATCAATGGCTCAAGGTATTATGTTCTTTTCATTGATGATGCTACAAGATGGATAACATTATATGTTTTGAAGGAAAGATCAGAAGTGTTTGGAGCCTTCAATCATTTTCATGCATATGCAGAGAGAGTAACAGGTCAAAAGCTTAAAAGACTGAGGTCTGATGGAGGGGGAGAATACTTCTCCCAAGAGTTTAATGATTATCTTTGGAATGCAGGTATTAAGAGATAAATAACTTGCAGTTATACACCACAACAAAATGGTGTAGCAGAAAGAAGGAACAGGACTTTGGTTGAGTTTGCTAGAGCTATGTTGAAGGAGAAGAATTGTCCAAATTATCTTTGGGCTGAAGCTGTAAATACAGCTACATATCTTGTGAATAGATTACCATGTGCAGCTCTCAATGGTATGACTCCATATGAAGCTTGGTGGGGTAAGAAACCAACACTAGATCATTGTAGAGTGTTTGGATCAATTGCATATGCTTATGTGCCATCACAGCTTAGGCATAAACTTGAACCAAAGGCAGAAAAATATGTGTTCATTGGTTATGATGAAAAGCAGATGGGTTACAGGTTGTGGAATCCTTTAACCAAACAATTCTTGTTCTAGAGATGTTACATTTGATGAACAGAAAAGTTGGTATGCAGATCAAAGTCATACAGCTGAAGAATTTGAAGAAGAGGTAAGAAGATGTGAGAAAGGAAAATCAATTGTGCAGGTAAATAGAGATGAAGACTATATGCAAGCAAGTACATCCACAAGTGGATTAACAAGAAGAAATGAAGAAGCTCCTATATTTGATGAAGAGGTGTATCCAGACACATATGAAGAATGTGAACCAAGAAGGTCAAGCAGGACTAGAAGACAACCAGAAAGGTATTCTTATGATAATTCTTACATAAGTCAGAAGAACTATGCATATATGGTCAAAGATGATGAAGAACCTTAGAACTATGATGAAGCTAAAGGTAAGAAGCAATGGGAAGAAGCGATGAAGGAAGAGTTCAATGCACTGGAGGAGAACAAGACCTGGGAACTTGTTCCTAAACCAAATGGTAAGAAAGTAATTGGAAATAAATGGGTTTATAAAGTGAAGAAGCTTGCAGATGGAAGTATAGCCAGATACAAAGCTAGACTGGTGGTGAAAGGCTATGCCCAAACCTATGGCATAGATTATGATGAGACATTCAGTCACGTAGCTAAGATGTCAACTATAAGGACAATCATTGCTATTGCAGTTTCAAAGAATGGACCATAAGTCAATTGGATATAAAAAATGCATTCTTGAATGGATACATATCAGATGAGGTATACATGGAACAACCTCAAGGGTTTATAGATTCCAGGTATCCAAATTTTGTTTGCAGGTTGAGAAGAGCATTGTATGGATTGAAGCAAGCTCCAAGAGCTTGGAACTATAGACTGGTGAAGTATCTCAATGATCTTGGATATCAAAGTTCAAAAGCAGACCCAAGTCTACTTATCAGAAGAACAGAGGAAGGTACAATCTACATTTGTATTTATGTAGATGACATTATAATCACAGGTACTTCAGATGAAGGAATCAAGGAGGTAAAGAGATTGCTTGAAAAAGAATTCAAGATTAGTGACCTAGGAAAGTTATCATACTTTCTTGGAATGGAAGTTACTTATACAGATCATGGCATATATGTGTCACAAGAAAGGTATCTTCTGAACTTGTTGAAGAAGTTTGATATGGAAAATTGCAGAGAAGCTTCAACTCCACTTGAAGTTAATCACAAGCTCAGTAAATATGATGGTGCAGACTACAAAGATATGAGGAAGTATCAATCTCTTGTGGGTAGTTTGATTTATGCTACACTAACAAGACCTGATCTTAGTTATGCAGTGGGAGTTTTGTCACAATTCATGCATTGTCCAAAGGACCCACATTGGATTGCAGGTCAAAGAGTTCTCAGATATATCAAAGGAACTATAAAGGAAGGATTATATTATCCTTTTACATCATATTTGAAGTTGAGAGCCTATAGTGATTCAGATTGGGCAGGTAACCAGGATGACAGAAGATCAACTCATGGTTACATGATATACATTGGTGATAAGCTTTTAAGTTGGTGTTCAAAGAAACAACATACAGTAGCATTATCATCAACTGAAGCAGAATACAAAGGACTTAAGGAAGCAGCTAAGGAAGTCATATGGATGCAGACATTGTTCAAGAGCTTAGGCATTGATCAAGGTACACCTACAATACATGGAGATAATATGAGTTCACTTTATCTTGCAGCAAATCCAGTATTTCATGCAAGGACAAAGCACATAGAGATACAGTATCATTTTCTCAGAGAAAAGGTAATGGAGAAGGAGATTGAAGTGGAGTACATTTCTACTAAAGATCAGTTAGCAGACATAATGACAAAGAGCTTGGATGGTGTGAAGACCAGCAGATTCAAAAGCATGGCAGAAGTAAAAGAAAAGAAGATGATATGAAGAAACAGGGAATGTCAATTAATGATTGAGGGGGAGCTGTTGGAGAAACACTCACTAATTGGACATATATTTGAAGGTCAAATCTTAGGAAGAAAACACCATGCCTATGTGAAGGGACAAATTCACAAGTGTATCATATTTGTAAAGTTAGTTCACTTTAGTTCTAGAAGTTTTTTAAAATCACGAGAATACGAAAATCTATATAAGTTAGTTTGTATCAATTGACGCGGAGAGAGAGCGAGAAAGAAGAAGTAGAAGAAGGAGTTCATTTTATTCGACTGAATATAGTCGGGCTTCTCTGAGTGAGAAAGCATCTGTAAAACTTCTGAGTTTTCATAAGCTATGAGAAAGAACTAAGTAAAGTTCTGTGTATGAGTCTCTCTCCATCATCTCCATGCTTGCCTACTGTGTGATGAATTCAAAAGTTCAAGTTTTCTGAGCAATTCGATGCCTGGCATCGAATCTTGGCTGATAAGTCATTGTTTTCATTCTCTGTGTGTTACGTGTTGTTGAATCTTCTAAAAACATGAAGTTTGTGGAGCAACTCGATGCCTGGCATCGAGTTTCAGCATAAAGTGGATGCCCGGCATCGACTTCTAGCATACAAGTGGTCTTCTTCATGTGTGTGTAAAAGAAGCTATTTCTGGTGCAGAAAAAGGGCCTAAAAAAGCTCAAAGTCGATGCCTGGCATCGACCTTGACTGAAATTCGATGCTAGGCATCGAATTTTTATTTTTAGACACCCAGAAATACTAAAACAGGCAAAAATTTCCAGTTTTGGAAGGTCATACAGGGTCATCTTGTGAAGGCCATAACTTGAGTTCTAGAAATCCGTTTGATGCATATGATAGCTTGTTGGAAAGCTCTACTCTTCTAGTTTCATCCTATAAAGTTTCATGAGAAATAATATTTGAGCTAGGAGAAATTAGCAAAATACTGAAGGTATGTCATTTTGGTGACTAGGAATTTCTGTAGAAGCAAAGTTCTTACTTTAGGCTATCATTTCTCAAAGTTTGGAGTGGCAATGAGTTAATGGTGACCATAGAGGTGTTCTAGTGTCACATTAATTCATTTCTTGTGGTGTTTCATACATCAACACAGTCTATCACTCCATATGAGGCTTGGCATGACCGCAAGCCATCTGTTGCTCATCTGCGTGCTTTTGGTTGTTTGGCATATGCATTAGTGCTTGAACAACATCGCAGAAAATTGGATGATAAGGGAGTAAAATGTATTTTTGTTGGGTACAGTTCTGAAAGTAAAGGCTATCGTTTGTATCATCCACAGACTAAACGCATTCTGGTTAGCCGTGATGTTGTCTTTGTGGAAGATGCTATTCAACCATTGCTTTCATGTACTAAGGAGACATCTGTTAGCTCCAAAGACATGTATGATACGTTGATGCCTCTTTTTATAGGAGGACAATCTAGTGCTGCTCCTAATGAGGTAACTTCTCAGCCTTTGCAGGTTTCATATGATGATGCAGATCATTCTATTTCTGATGCAGATTTACATGATGCACTTGTTGATGAGAGAGCTGATATTGAGCAGGCAAAAACTATGCCAAAATGGCTGGTGCAGACTTTGCGTGACAGAAAATTAGATGCACCTTTGTCATATCGTACTCGTTCAGGCTCTCATAGTGCCTCCTTTGCATTAGATTGCTATGCTATGGCTGCGTCTAGTCTCTGTGATGAGAATGAGCCTGTTTCTTTTGATGAAGCACAGAATTCAGAAAATTGGATGGCTGCCATGCAATCTGAATATGATGCTATAATGAAGAATGGTACATGGTCTTTATGTGACTTGCCTCCTAGCAAGAAGGCCATTGGCACTAAGTGGGTATACAAGCTGAAGTGTAAACCTGATGGTACAGTTGACAGGTATAAGGCTAGGCTTGTTGCAAAGGGTTATGCGCAGGAAAGAGGCATTGATTTTGATGAGACCTTTGCACCTACATGCCGTATGACTACTGTTCGGAGCATTTGTGCACTTGCAGCCCATCATGGTTGGAATGTACATCAGTTGGACATTAAAACAGCATTTTTGAATGGTGACTTGCATGAAGAAGTGTATGTTTTTCAGCCCCGTGGCTTTTTGTAGAAAGGGCATGAAAACCAGGTGTGCAGGTTAAAGAAGGCGTTATATGGTTTAAAGCAAGCACCACGTGCTTGGTATGAGAAGATACATGCCTATCTGATTGCACATGGTTTTGAGAATAGTCCAACTGAAAGCACCTTATATGTTAAGCGTGCTAATGATGTGCTTCTGATCATTGTTGTCTATGTAGATGACATGCTGCTCACTGGTCCTATTGAGAAGCATATTGCTGATTTTAAGGCTGATTTGCATGCCTCATTTGAGATGTCTGATTTGGGGCATTTGCATCACTATTTGGGCATTCAGTTTATGCAAGTTGATGGTGGAATGGCTTTGTGTCAAACGAAATATATTGACACATTATTGCAGCGTTTTGGCCTTGAAGACTGTAAGCCTATTGCCACTCCTATGGAGACCGGTTTACGATTGAGTCTTCATGATGCTGGAGATGCATTTGATGCTGTTCTCTATCAGCAGGCTGTTGGATGCTTGATTTACTTATGCATTACTCGGCCAAATATTCAGTTTGCTGTCTCACAGATGAGCAGGTTTATGCATTGCCCAGGAGTCACACATTGGAAAGCGGTTAAGCGCATCTTTCGCTACTTGAGTGGTACTCGGCTACTTGGGTTGTTTTATCCCAAGGGGGGATCACTACCGCCAGATTGCATGCTTTTTCTGACTCAGATTGGGCTGGTTGCTATGACACTCGTGTGTCCACCAGTGGTTTTTGCTTCATGCTTGGTAGCTCATGTATATCTTGGTTGAGCAAGAAGCAGCCTACTGTGGCCACTTCCAGTTGTGAGGCTGAGTATAGGGAAGCTTTCACAGTGAGTGTTTAGTGTGTGTGGCTCAGACGCCTTATGGCTGATTTGGGTGTTGGCCAGTCTTCTGCCACCACCATCTTCACTGACAGTCAGAGCGCATTGGCAGTTGCGAGGAACCCTGTGTTCCATGCTCGCACTAAGCACATTGAGGTGCATTATCACTATGTGAGGGAGAGGTTATCTGCTGGGGAGATCAGCTTGGCATATGTGCCCACGCAGGAGAACATTGCAGACCTTTTCACGAAGGCTCTGCCTAGGGAGAAGTTTGAAGCTTTCCACAAAGCTTTGGGCTTACTTCCTTTCGTGGAGTGATTTCCACATAGCTTGGCACTTCCTTATACATGAGTTCCAACTCCTTGTTCACCGCATCACTCCTAGGGGGGATTTGTTGATATATTTAGGTAGTGGTGTGTGAACACTCTAGGACCTCGGGGCACTTTTTTCCCTCTTTAGGAGGTTTTTTTCCCCCGGCTTGTATATACGCCTATTGCCCTAATGGGCTACTTATCTTTGTACATTCTCTAGTAATACATTCAGTATTGTGTGTTTGTGCTCCAAGCTTCTTCTTCTTCCTTGTGCTGTTCGCGTGCTTCCGCAGACGTCTATCTCCAACAATGCTCAGTTGTCCAGCAGACTCCCCTCCCGAATGAAACGGAGCTTCTTCTGCTTATCTGCTTATCATGCTTATCGACCCCCCAAAAGCTCCCTTCTGTCCACGCTCACGCCCTGCTTTTCTTCTTTTCCCACCTCCTGCCGACTTTTGCGTGCCCCTCTTTTGGTATGTCCCTTGAGGAGAAATGGTGCAACCGAAAAAAAAACAGGAGAACACTTTCGTTTTTCTCCAATTTGATGAAAACCCCCCCTTTTTTCAGCTCTGCCAAGAAAACGGCATGAAACTGATTTTGGCTTCTGACAGAACTGGTACACATCACAGCAAGTTCAAAAGAATGCATGGCTTCCTCTACATTGATTAAGGCTTCCAACTCGGAGTTTTTTGGAGATTTCATTATGATTCAGAGGAGCTACCTTAGAAAGCCTCCATCCTTACATTGATGATGGAGATAACCACGGAAGATGGGCTCCCAAGAGGGACTTGTTGCCGCACGCACTGATGGAAAACACATAGCTGCGAGTTGAAAAACCTGTATGCACGTCTTTGCAAATCTGAGCAAAATTTTCTTCTTTAGATCTCGATAGGCAACCTTGCACGATCCATCATGGAATTCAATTCAATATTCTAACAAAACCCTCCTTCCTCTTCATCATCCTGATTCAACTTCATGTCTTCCTAATTGCCCATGTTCATCCACTTCATCCTTTCCACCACACCTGCCTCTAAGCCACCTTGATTGAAGTCAACTAGCATTGACAAACATCTTTCTCTTGCAAAATACCTGCACTCGTGCGTACACTATGCAAAAATGGAAATTTATTAGTGCATAAAAACCAACTAGATCATAAGCCAACAGGTGGTTCAATTCCTTCCACTTTCTTCCATCTATCTTCCTAGACTCTTGCCCACAAGTCTTTAGGCCATTCCCCATCTTCTTCGGGAACAACAGATCCTTCTCTTTTATCCTCGCAGTAATTTCCATTATGTGTTTCACCTTCTTTTCCTTTATTGGGTTCATTAGGGATGACACACTCTTGGAATTCTTTTTCGGGAATTCGTGAATTGGGTAGTCCAAGAACAGGTTTTTCTAGGGTCTGTTGAGCTACTTCAATTAATTTTTTGCATATCTCCAACCTTTCTTTCTCTAAGTCACCTCTAGGATATTCTTTTTCATGTTGTTCAATGGTTAGTCCTGCTCTTATTCATGCCTAGTAAGCCTGAATCCACATGGCTAACTCTTCCAACATGGGATCTGCTAAAATTGATCCTTCCTCTTTTTTTTATAATTTCCCTTCTGATTTTCTCCTTCAAGTTTCTGTTTTTCTTCTTGACCTTGTTCATTCTTTTCATTCTCCTTCTTTTGTTGTAGTTTCTTTTCCTTCATCCTGTCTCTACGAATCTTCCATCTTTGTGTTCGTTTACTTGTGATACTTTTTCCAGGCTCTTCCGAGTCTTCAACTATTTGAGGTGTGGGTATATTCACGTCTCTGTCGCTTTGATCATTCTCTCCTTTTTTTTCTGGGTTCTCTCTACCTTTAGCTCTTGTTATTGCTTTCAATGGCACAGTGTACTCCTTATCACTCCCTGACGACTCTATCACTTCTATCACGTTGATCGGCACATTCGAGTTAACTTTGTTGGGGTTTTTGGGGCAATCTCTAAAAAGGTGTTCTTTACCACAATCACTACAGTATCCTTCCCAGACTCGTTGTGGTGGTGGTGGGTTTGGTAATGTACATGCTCTGATAAAATGATCACCTCCACATCTGTAACAGGGTCCTCTAGGTGTAGGTGGTCTATTCATAGGTCGGGAGGGTATGGGTGCTCTGGGAGCTGTATACATTAATGACACATAATCCTGCTCATATCCGTAAGAACTCTGTGGTCCTTCCATGCCATATGCATATGGCTCGTAAGATTGTCCATATTCAAGTATAGAGCTCTCATAAGCGGAATAATTTCCTTGACTATGGTCATAAGGTGGGTCATATGGTTCATTACCAACCACAGGCATGACGGGGACTATTGCTCTCTCAGGGTTCTCTTTTTGTCGAGCTATTTTCACTGGAACAACATTTTGAGGGTGGGGTGGTTGTTGACCTAACACTCCTTGTGGTTGAGTGTAATTTTGATAAGCATAAGGTCATGGTGCTGGTGCCTACTGTTGATATGTGGGATATCTAAGAGCTTCACCTCCTTGATCTCTCGGATAGTGTCCATAGGGTCTCATGAGAGGAGGTTGTATCGGTCTTGACTGCCAATTGTAAGGACAGTTTTCTGTACTGTGATTTGTGTACTTTTGTTCTATGCTACAATATTGTAGAGGGCCCGAGATGGGTGGTCTATTGTAAGCATAAGCAGGTGGTGGGACTACTCCCCTAGTGCACAAATGAGAGGGATGATCACCTCCACATTGCACACACCTCCTAAGCATGGGTACTCTCATTAGGTTGTTGGGGTAGTTCTTCTGCCCTTGAACATTCAATTTGTTTGCTACTAAATCGGCTATTTCCTCTACATTATTTTTAGAGTTTGACACGCTACTGGCGGAATCTTCACTTTTCACGCTACCTTGAGGTATTTTCAGATCTTCTGCTAGATTGTCCTCTAGGTCAATACATTCTTTCATACATTCTTGCAAAGTTTGAACTCTTTTCACATATACCAGAGATCTTAATGATCCATTCACTAATCCTTCCAAAAACAATGACACCATTTTGTTTTGAGTGGGTCTCTCTTCCACCGGACATCTATCCACATATTGTTTAAATCTTCTTGCTGCCAATCTCACTGATTCCGTAGGAGCTTGCTTAAAACTATGGATCAATGAGGAAGAGTTCTTTTTAATCCCAGATTTGGTGAATTCTTCAATTAATTCTTGATAGACTTGTTCCATGTTTTGAAAATTGTTAGGGTCTAATGGCTGGAACCAAGCTAAAGCTGTGTCTGTCAAAGTTAGACCAAAGGATTCATATCGGATCAAGAAATCTTCCACTTGTTCGGCTCTGATTACTTGCTTGAATTCAGCTATATGATTGTAAGGTTCGCTAGAGCCATCATAATGGTTTCTCATGCATTTAGCCACTTGAATAGGTCTTAATCTTCTTCCTGCTTCAGGTGGTCTAGGTGTCATAGGAAGAACTGGTCTTCCTATCAGTATACCAGGTCCTCTTACTACATGTGGTCTATCTGGGATAGGGATTCTATTCCTTGGTTCAACAGGTGGTTGAGGCCGATAGTTAGGGTTATTGATCGGCATAGAAAATTGCACATGTGGTCTAACCGAAATATGCATTTGTTGGGTTTGTCTAGACTGTTGATATGAGTTATCTTGAAAAGTTCCTTGGGGGTTTTGTGAAGTAGTGGCTTGATCCCTAGGAGGGAACACTGGAATGTTTTGATATTTTAGCCCTACTCTTTCTAACTCTATTAGGGGCCAGTACCTCCTTTGGTTTTTATCCAAATATGTGATAATGGTGGGGAGTTCAGAATCTTGTAACTCATAGATAGTCACTGGATTAGTGGACACTTCCCATAATGAAGAGTGGGCTCTGAGGAGATAGTCCATTCCATTGATCAGATAGACATCCATTAGGGAATCATCTTGGGGAACTAGGTCTCCTCTCCAAACCCTAACAACCGTGGATCTCCCTCTAGGGGTGGTCACTTGCTCTTCATGTCCCTCTTCATTAAGGTTGTGAGCGTTGCCTTCTTCCCCTTGTTCGTTGATGCTTTCAAGGTGTTCTTTAACAACATACTGAATATCTCTTTTGTCCATATAGATCCCTCCTGCATACTTAACTGCTGGCCTAGGTACTATGTAAGCATCTGTAGCTTTCTTTAGTCTGGCCACTGATCAGTTTAGACCATCTAGGTAGATAGGTATTCCATGTTGATTTGTGTTCACATATTCTAAAGATGTCCGATATTCACCCTCAATAATTGACATCATGCCAATCATTGGTACAAAACTCTGCATATCCTCTGAAGCCATGGGAATTTCTTCTTCAGACTCACTCGAGGTTTCAGAGTAATGTGAACGACTACTTGGTTCGGCTACACTTCCTACAGAAGAAATCACAGTTCTTCGGCTTCCTAGGGTTCTCCTTGACCTTAGGTTCATCCAATTGATAACTTGTGGTCTAACTTGGCCAACCTCAGCTCCTAGAGTTCTTTACTGAGGGTCTGAATTCTAAGGAATATTGGGTTGAATAAAATCCAAAAAACACTAGCTAAAAAATTGAAAAAGTGTCAAGTATCGTGTTCTTCCGCGGTTGAAATATCACGATACCTGGATATTGTGAACTCTTGTGGTCGAGTATCACGATACTTGAAGTGGTCACATATCATGTATCACTGGGAAACACTCATGATACTAGACTGATATCGTGTATCGTATATCGTGATATTTTTGCGCGATACCTGGTGAATATCGTGTATCGTGACAGTTAGCTTTGCGATACTTGGTAGATATCAAGTATCGTTGGAAAATTCTCGCGATATTGGTCACATATCAAGTATCATAGGAATCTGAAAACGATACTTCATGAATATCGGATATCGTGGCATTTCCAAGTATCGTATATCATGATTTCTTTCTCGATACCCATTCAATATCGTGTATCATCACTTTCAGTGTCAAGTATCGTGTGTCTAGCCCTAGCCTCATATCGACTATCATGTATCGTGGATTACTTCTTGGCGATAGCTGTTTCATATTGAGTATCATGGTTGGACTAGTGAGCGAATATCGTGTATCGTCTGACGAAGATATCGTGTATCGTGATCTTTAAGTATCGTGTATCATGATCTTCTCAGGTGCCTAATATCGTGTATCGTCTTGCTCAATCGACTATCGTGGTTTGGCCCAGCTTGTCAAATATCGGGTATCGTGGTTTTTGTTGGGGTCAAGTATCGTGTGTTGTGACTTCTTGGCACATGTTCCTAGAGTTCATCTACCCTTTTCCCTCAATATGTATCACAAAAATAAACTTCTTTGCCTCGGGATAGCCTTTACGATACTTGTCGCAGATCATTCTACTAAAAAGCTTGATTTAATTGAGAGTGATAAGTGAATGATTAATGTGCTCACCTTGGAAGCTACCTTTCAGCTTCTTCAATCACTCCTACTTGCCCTACATAGCTCAAAAGCCCTGATCTCTGATCGCGATACTCGACTGCTAGCTCTCACGATACTTGCTTTGAAAACAAGTGACTTGAAAAAGACAGTTTTTTTGGCTTTTATACTTTTGAAAGTTCTTCCTAACTAAAAAGACTAATAGGCACAAAGGTTGAATGCTTCTCTAACTTCCTAACCTACTTGCCTACTTCCTCCTTCCTACTCTACTCACTCCACTCACTTCCCTAGGCTATCAACTCACTACACACACTCCAAGAGTGAGAAGTATTAAGTGCGGATGAGTGTGACTGACCAAAGAAGAGAAATTCACAACTTCTCTACTCACTTCAATGCTAAAAGCTACTTAGCATCACACGAATGCCTCGGTTTGATTCGACATTCCCCGGCAACGGCGCCAAAAACGTGTGTACCTAAGATCCAACCTAGGGACTTGTGGAGAAAGAGACTATACCTCAATCCCCCTCAAGTGCATATAGTGGGGATTCACGCTTTATTTATCAATCCGAGGAGTATCAAAACCTAGTCGAGTGTAGGAAGACATGCATCCAAATGATGATCAAGGCAAATGAGCTTCTCATAGAGTGCAAATAAGTCTAAGTCTAATCCAAACAAGCTCCAACTATCAGTTATGGTGTCACGATACTTGGAGCAGCAGACAACAGTAAATTGAGATTTTCTCTCACCTCCGATCTCCGAATATAGCAAATAGGATATGCATTTCGAAGCTCTCGCAAAGATGCATCCAATGGTAGTATTTTTACTCAATTCTGAAACTTTTTCTTCAAGTTATGAGCAAAATACTGAGTGACGGGAATGACCTTCCTACACTTCACACACACCTTAACAATAGCAAAAAAACACTTTCATGGATAGACAACACTTCTTAACACTCTTCTCAAGCAACACACATGCATACAAACTCACAAAGAAGATGATACAGAGAGGAGAAGACACAAATTCGAAATTATGCGCTCTTGATTCTCACAATGGCCAAAAAGTCTCTACAAAGAGTCACAAATTGACTTATATACATGTGCCCTAAAAATGGTCCTTTCACACAAGAGACCGGCACTTTATTCACTAAGAGGTTAATTTCCTACTAATTTACATGGGTAAGCTACTAATCTCCAAGGGTATGCATCTAGAGGACTCCTCTAGTGTAGTTACAACGGAAAATATGTTACAAAATGGTTATGATACAAAAATGAAGTGTCCAAATCGGAAAAATTTTGGGGCCCATCTTTTTCTCTGCCTTTTGCTCTTCTTAGCTCTGCAACAATGTCCAAAATGGGCAAAAAAGTGATTCCAATCCTCACACATGGACCAAACCACAGGATCAATAGGGACAACAAAAGGAAATTTATGCAATCATGAAATCTACATATTGTGGCTAGCAGTTTATATTACAAAGAGCCTAATGGAGTATTGTTTGTTGGAGGAGATAGTGGATAGTCACAAGAGAAGTGGTGCAGCTAGATCCTCCTTCACATCTACAAAGAATGATTGTTGGAGAGTGTAGTGGGCCTCTTTAGCTTGCTAATGAACACAAACAATTATATATGTTACTCGAAAGATGATCCACTAATTGATGGATCAAAATAGATATGTTTGAGTTGATCCAAGAACAAAAAACTTGCTATTTTTGTTCTTACACATGTTCAATGTTTTGAACAATTCTCTAACCACAAACGAAATTGACTTAATTCCTTTTGGGGAACTCTAATTAACTTATTAAGCTAACAATCATGAGTCATTTCATAAAAAATGATGGATTACATGGAGAGAAAGAAGTTCAACAAGTCAGAGCTCCATCCTAACATTCAGGGGCTGCAACAATCATCAGACTAGTGAGCAAAGATATGCTAGTATCTGATGATCCCGAGCATTGAAACTTTGTAAGATTGTAATAGACAGTATTCTAATTCTATCATGCTTTAAAGCATTGCAAATGATCAACTACACATGGAGAACAAGCTCTGAGAAGATCACTGTTCTAATGGAGTAATGACAGAGAAGTACGATGAGAATGTAATGATCATATATGTATTAAACATGTACAAATACAATGTCATTGGCAATCAAACATTTCTCAATGTGTGAGAGGTGAATGAGCTATGAGTTGAAAACTCACTTCACAATGGATGTACTACAAAATGATCTCTCAACCTCGAGATGCACATGGGTCTTTTAGATCCTCTTCTTATAGTTGAACTTGGAGCCAAAGTTTGAATTCAAATTCAAACTTCTACCTAAAAGGTGAATGCTAACATATAGGATAGATTGTCTCATTGCTCAAC
This sequence comes from Ceratopteris richardii, assembly GCA_020310875.1. NCBI lineage: Eukaryota > Viridiplantae > Streptophyta > Polypodiopsida > Polypodiales > Pteridaceae > Ceratopteris > Ceratopteris richardii. The sequence continues at coordinate 132,106,253 of CM035416.1, read as the reverse complement.
AACCAAGTGATACATGATTTAGAGCTTCCTGACCCCTCGTGGGTATAATCCGCTTTTATAAGGATAAATGTGACGTATTTTATGTTGATCTTCTATAGCAATCACTACCTAGTTATAACTTGAGAATGCATCAAGGAAGTTGTAGACTTCCTTGCCTGCTAATCTTTCCAAAAGGTGATCAATTTTGAGTAATGGGTAACTATCACAAATGGTAGCTGCATTAACTTTATTCAAATTGATGCATACTCTAAGTTTACCATTCTTTTTGGGTACTACGACTAAGGGTGATACCCATTTTGTATGCTCTATCCCATAAATGAATCTTCCAGCTAATAGTTTGTTGATTTCCTCCTTAATTTTTGCAGAATAGACATCACTATATGTGTATGGCCTTTGTTTTGAGTGTTTTGCCTTAGGTGTCATTGGGATTCTATGGGAGCAAATGGATGGAGCCACTCCCTTGAGGTCCTTGTAGGACAATGCAAATACATCCCTATATTCTTTTATTAGTTCTACCAATTCTTGCTCTTCTTCAGGTGATACATCCTTCCCTATGTAGGTGCATCTCTCTTCTTCCTCTTCCATAATTACTATCACTTTCTTTGTCTGTTCCTTATTATCATAGGCTTCTCCATCCTCGGCTTCTCTTCTTGGCATCTAGATCGCTATCTTTCGTTCCTCTATTTCATATCTCCTAAAATGTTTTGAAACCTCAAAAAGCTCTGGTGTTTATTTTGTTTGACCCAAAACTTCCTCATTGTCTGATTTCTTTTGATGCTTTTCTATGGTGAACACTTTCGATACCTCTACATCCTCGGCAGGTTGAATCTCTTTCAGGTATAATTCTTCAGAATCAAATTTTGGTTTTATTTCAATACTCTCATAGTCCTCTCTCCATTCTTTTTTCAATAATTCCACGCTTTCCATTTCTTGGAGGATTACCATGTAAAGATTCATGCCATATCCCTCGTCATCTATACATTTAGTCATAGTTAGCACTTCTTCATTTACACACACATCTAAAGTGGCTAGTATTTCCATCCATCCGTGCAGTTCAAATGCTTCAATCCAAAAAGATTTGAGGTACGTAAGTTGGATCTTCTATGGGTCTGTAATTCTGGTGTCTTCTAGTATTTCCATCTAAAGTGGCTAGTATTTCCATCCATCCGTGCAGTTCAAATGCTTCAATCCAAAAAGATTTGAGGTATGTAAGTTGGATCTTCTATGGGTCATAAGTGTGTCCTCCTTTTTTTTATTGAGATGGCCTCTCCATCACAGGACATCAACGGTCATATTGATTAAATCTTCTAGCTACAATTTTTACGGTTTCATTAGGAGCTTGTTTGAAACTATGGATTAAGGATGATGAATTGTGCTTAATCCCTCCCTTCGTGAATTTCCCAATAAATTCTTGGAAGAATTGTTTGATATTACCAAAGAAATTTGGATCCAAGGGTTGGAGCCAAGTCAACGCTGTTCCCGTGAGGGTTAACCCAAAGGATTCGTATTGCATGAAAAAGTTGTCCACTTGATCTGCAACTAGTAATTTTTTGAATTTTTCTATGTGGTCATAAGGCTCATTGGTTCCGTTGTAATGATTTCGCATGCATTTGGCCACTTGGATTGTTCTCAGTCTCCTTCCTCGCTCTGGGGGTATGATTACTATAGGAATTGTTGGTCTTAATGGGTGTATTCTTGGTCCTACACCTTGAGCTGATCTTGCCCTAAAGGTTGGTCTATTTACATTTCCTGTTCCTTGGCTAGCTTGGCTGTTGGGATTCACTCCTAGCATAGCAAATTGCACATGAGGTCTGATGGGAACACTATGTTGGCTAGTTTGTCCTAAAATCACATTTCTCATCCCTTGATGGGTTCCAACGGGGTTTTGTGAGGTAGTTGCCTGCTCTCAAGAAGGGAATAGAGGCAACCCTGTATACTTGAGCCATGACCTATCCACTTCATCTATCGGTAAATATCTCTTTTGATTCTAGTCTAAGTAGGTAACTCTAGACACATCCTCTGGATTACTCAGCTTGTATATAGTTACAGGATTTATCCCTTCTCCTCGTGTAGGTGAATCAGTTTGTAGGAGAAAATTTGATCCATGTATCAAATACACATCCATTAAATAGTCATCTTGAGATATTAGATCCTTTCTCAATACTTGAGTCACTACTTACTTTCCTCTTGGGGTAGTCACCGTGGCTCCATGATTTGGTATTCTATGCATTCCTTGTCTCTAAATCTCCCCTTTCGTTAATTTGGTCGAGATTTTCTATCATTATGTAAATTTGGCCTCTCTTGTCCACGTAAACACCACCTTCATACTTTACGGTTGGGCTTGGAACTATTTCTGACTCTGTAGTGTTTACCATTCTTGCTAGTGATCTATTTAAACCGTTGAGGTGAATGGGTACTCCTTATAGGTTTGTGGACACATACTATAGAGAGGTCTGATATTCTCCTTCTACAGTAGACATAAGGCCTTCCCTAGGTACATAACTATGCATGTCCTCAAAAGCCATGGGTATTTCCTCCTCAAAGTCACTTGATGTGTCAGAGTAGATAGAAGGATGCTTGATTGGACCGCACTTCCTGCAGAAGATATGACACTTCTTCGACTATCTAACACTCGTTTGGATCTCAAGTTCATTCACCACCTAGGTGTTAGGTTTCTTATAGTCTCCCAAGTTTTTATTTCGTTTCCCTATTCCCTTCCAAGCTCTTTAAATTCCCTTAAATACATGATACTTTCCTGGGTGATACCTCTTTTCACGATACTCTCGGGACGATACAATACTAGTTTACTTGACGATACACAGTACCAACTTCTAGCGATATGATACTTCTCCACAGGTGATACACAATACCTTTCACTCTCGATACTCGATACCTCTTCAACATGATACGATACCAATTGACTCACAATACACGATATTGGCCTAGACAATACGATGTCCCTGATGATATGATACTCGTGTCTTTGGCGATACAATACCAATTCTATCATAACATGATACCTGTCTACACATGATACATGATATCACTGAACTCATGATACTAATATGGTAGGATACAATACCCGGTGTCTCACAATACGCGATACCTCTCGATCCAACGATACATGGTACCACCCTTGACCATACGATATTACTTGTGGCTCATGTTGGAACTCAAGGTCAAGCACAAGCATGGAAGCACATCAGAAAGGTGGACACACAAGAAGAAGGAGCAAGTAGGGAGCTCCAAACAGTGTATGTCAAATGTTGAGAAGAATCCCCTACAAAAATAGTGATTTTGATCACTCAAACCATTGTAAATATCATTTCACCCTTTCGTAACTCCATTTTGTTCAAGTGGAGGAGTCTTGGAGCTTGAGGGGTATGATAAGTATCATTCTACCAATTTTCATAATTTTTAAACTTTGTTTGAGCCCTCAAATAATCCTTGGAACCTAATTTTTAACTAGGCCAGACACTAGGTTTGGACAGGGCCAAAACTAGTCAAAAAACTATAAAAAGAGCTAGAGAGCTCATTTTTGGGGTTAGCTTGTTAGAGAATAGAGCTTGTTGTAGATTTCCGCTTTGTAATAGATTTCTTTTGTAATCAAAGTCCTTCCATTGTTCCTCTCTTTGATCTTGCCTTGTATGTGTTTGTGTATGTGCATGTATGTGCTTGTCACTTACATTTGCTCACCACAATTGCTCACAATCTTCATATCGGTCCTCACGTCTCCGCGGATTGACAAGTAAAGGAGGTGGTGCTTACGCTTGAGCTACACCAAATTTTGGCACCGTTGCGGGGAGAGAGCTTCAAGGACGAGTGTTGTGATGGTAAGACCGTGGATTTCCGACATTGGAAGGTAAGAAATAGTCATTTTTTGTTATTTTTTTTATTTTTCTTCTCCTTCTTCATCATCACCATCTTCATCTTCATAGAATTTTTTTGTTTTTGAGTGCATTTTCACCATTTTCATGTCATTTCTCATGTGTAAGAGTGCAAGAAAGAGCTAGGAATGCTTAAGAGTGCATGTGCTTTTGTTTTTCACGATTTTCTACACATTTGGGGCTCGGCTTAAAAATTCAAAATTCTTGCCTAAAAACTTAAAAAATCGTGGCATTCTCAGAAAATCGTGATTCTTTGGAAAATTCAAAAAAAATTCCCGCCTAAAAAATTTGGAGAAAATCGTGACTCTCTGGATTGAGAGGAATTTGAGAAAATCTCGATTTTTTGCAAAAAATTCATGATTCTCTAGACTTAAGGAAAATTGAGAGATTCGTGATTTCCTAGAAGAAAACGACGAGGGAAGAAATTCACGACTCTCTAGACTTGAGAAAATTTGAGAAAATCGTGATTTTTGGCAAAAAAATTCACGATTCTTTGGGCTTAAGGAAATTTCAGAAATTTGGGATTTCCTAGAAGAAATCACAATTCTCTAGAAGAAATTTGCGACTCTCTCTTGGTCATTTTGAGAAAGTCACGATTTTTTGGAAGAAAGTCACAAATTCCTGGACTTAGAAATTTCAGAAATTCGCGATTCCTTGCTTTGAAGATTTTCAAAAAGTCGCGATTTTTTGGAGTGGATTTTGAGAGAATCGTGATTCTTTGATATTAAAAAAAACGACTTTCTGGCTACCTAATTTGCAAAAAATTACGATTCTCTGAGAGGTCCTGTTTCTCTGTTTTGATTTTCAGATAGAGTAATTTGAAGTTGGCCCTCAAGTGGGATTAGGAAATCAAGGGAGCTCCAAAGGATTTTGAGCAATACCAAGGGGAGTTTTGGGACTAGAAGACAAGGCTTATGAACCTGAGATCTGGTAGACACCTCGACAAGGATAGACAAAGCATTAGATCTTCTGAGTCTAGTCTCAACCATACAGCCAAGTCTTGGGCATAACAACCAAGCGGTTATCCTTACATACTAAGTTCAAACATAAGTGATTCAGAAATGTCTTTTAGCATGGGGAAACCTACAAGTGGCTCAGGAACTACCTATTTACAAACACCAGAAGGTCCCTATATGACATAGTTGGAATATATTCGGGCCAACCGATTAGGTGCTTGCATCTATGAGGATGGCCTGAGGCGATCAGTGGTCCAACTCAAAAATCCAGATCAATCCTTTGGACTTGAACACCCAATGGTCAATTTTGAAGAGGGTTCATACATTGATAAGGAAGGAACCATGTATGTGGTCACCAACCTACCAGATAGGACATATGAGTTTGGAAATATCATTATGAGAATGAGATAGGAGACCTTGTGCAAGGAGATGTAGAATGAGAACCCAAGAATCCTAGAGGTAAGTTAGTTTTGACCAGAGTGATCACTCCAGATTGGATCCCTCAAGACAACAAAAGCATAGAACTATTCTTAAATAGAGAAATGGAGGAAGACTTTTAGAGATTCAAGCCAGATCAACCTAGCCAATTGGGCATAGTCATCATCTATGAGTTCAAGGATCCGAAGACACCAAGCAAAGTTGCCTACCTAGATAACACGTTAGAGAAAATGTTCTTGGTAACAGAACATGATAGACATGCATACACGTGGAAGAGTGAATGGATTTTCCCTCCAGCAAGGTCTAATGTTTCCCTTGGCCTCCAAGGAGCAGGATCATCCCAAGCTCATGAAGCCGAGAGGGAAAGAACTAGAGAGAGACCTGAGGCAAGCTTTACACACAATGTGGGTAAAGACAGATCAAGACGAGAAGGTAAAAGGCCTAAAAGAGAGAGACATCAAGCACATAGGCATTAAAGAGATGAACACAATTTTCCATTGCCTAGACCCCGAAAGTACCCAAGAACCCTTAGACCCTCTCAAGTGGTTAAGACAATGAAAAATTACTTTGATGGGACAGGAGATCCTTATGATCATGTGGCTGAGTTGAAACAAGTGTGCTGAACAAGTTGAGGACTTGTTCACACAGATCAAGGCATTTGGTTTAACTCTTAAGGGCAATGCCTTAGCTTGGTTTCAACCTCTCAACAGTCGCAACTATCAAGAGATAGGTCAGTTGTTGAAAGCATTTATTGTAGAATTTTCCAAGAGTGGTATCAGGCATAACACATCATCCTTGATCCATAGCTTCAAGCAAACACCCCAAGAAACAGTGCGACTAGAAAGAAGAAGATTCAGACAGTACATAGAAAGATGCCCTGTTCTAGAGTTACCCACACCGGCCAAACAAGTGGCCTTGTTTTTAGATGGCTTACTAAGCACAAAGTTGAGATCATGTGTACTTGAAGGAGCCTAGATCCATAGAAGAGTGTGTCCAGATGTGCATTGACATAGAAGATAACTTGGGTGAGGAGTTAGGATTGTCCAAACTCTATAAGGATTCTGACAGTTCTACTAGTCATACTTTGAGAATCTCCACGAAAATAGATGAGATAACTGAGCAAGTTACCAAGAAGCTAGGAGTCCAAAATAGAAAAATGCCAAGATTCACCTCATTGAATTCATGTTATAGGTGCGGAGAGGACCACATGGCTAATGTTTGCCTAATGCAAAACCCGAACATAAGAGAAAGGAATGCTCCATATTGCACTACTGAGAGAAAATATACAAATCATACGGCTCAAGATTGTCCATACAATAGGCAGGCTATCAGACAAAATTATCAGCAATCTTACTAGCAGGGCAGGTATCAAAATCAATACCAACAGCCATATTATAGACCACAATAGCAATATCAGGTACCATATAGGATGCAACCAGTCCTAGGAAACCAACCACCAGCTCTTGCCAATGTGACCCCAGTTAAATATGTAGTGGCAGAGGAGAACCTTAATAGAACATTGGTGCCACTAACCCCGTTGGTCTCAGAAAATGACTCTCATGCTCATAGTTCAGACTACTCCCATGAACATAGTCCACAAGCTTATTACACAGAGTCACCAGAGCATAGTGAGGCTTATTCCTATCAATACGAGACACCACTTATGGAACAAAATTGGGAGCCAAAATGCTCCAATGTCATGTATATGAATCCCAACTCCAGGCCCCAAGCGAGGCAAGTAAAACCACAAGCCCCTAGAGGTCCATGTTTTAGATGTTAGGGCGACCATTTCATTCGTGAATGTCCCCACCCATCAACTCCAGGACACAGACAAAACATCACAATACAAGGCTTTTGTCTTGAGTGCAGCAAAGAACATCTCCTGCGAGAATGTTCCAGGAACCCCTCTAGTGCACCTGAGGTTACACCCATTAATGTGGTAGGCTTAGTGGTGGATTCAAGTGCAAGTAGTAGTAATGTGGCTCCTATACAGGTAGTTACCAGGGCATAAGCCTCAAAACAAGATAAGCTAGTTGAACAATCCAAGTCAAGTGAGTCAAGAGAGCCTAGTAAGAGAAAAACAAGAACATGGAAGGATACCAGAGAGAAGGCCAATCTCAAGTGGAATAAAAAGTTATCTGAGCTAGAAGAAAGCTTGAAAGAAGCAAAAAGAAAAATAGAAGACATTGCATCTCAAAGTCCCTTGCATGCCGAAACTCCATCCACTCCACCTCATCCCACCCCACCACCTATCACAAATACACCACAATGAGGGTTTGTTCTTGCAGATCCAACTCCAGAAAGCTCGAAGATGATGTTCAAGACCTACCAGGCTCAACTTCAAGATGGGCCAACAGCTACAAACTTAGACAAGAGTTACCCTAGATCAGATTTAGAGATTGAACAGACAAAAATATGCATGAAAATGCTAGAACTATCTCAAGCTATGCTCGAGACCAGTCAAAAGATCAATCACACAAACTCTATCAAACCGGATTTGCATTTCCAGGGCTTACTAGAGAGATTAGAGTAGTTGGTAGACAAACTGCAGGTTTCTTTACCTCCACAGGCTCAACTAATGGTTGAAAGAGAAAGCTTACCACCAATGAAAGCTTATGTTCTTGATTCCGTGGATGATGGAACACCTCTTTGAATTCAGGAGTACTCTCAAGATTTCTTGCAGGAAATACAAGAGGAGAAATGGGCCAAGGAGAAGGGTAATCCCCCTCCTATTCGTGAAATTGATGATCTTCACGATCAATTCCCCCAAGACATTCCATCTATCTATGGAGACCAAGCAGAGCAACAAGAAGATGAAAGATTAGATTTTGAATCTAATTCTTTACAAGAGTTGCCTCAGTTCATCGGCCCATGGGAATCTGAATCTCTTCAGATCAGAGCTCCCACAATATTGGTAAGACATGAAGACTCAGTGATTCCAAGGAACACTGATGTTGTGAAGAACACTAGGGTTCAATGTCATCTCACTGTAGAAGAGCTGCTAAAAGCAAAACCAGAGCTATGGAAACATGTGGCAAATCAAGTTCATGAACTCGATTCCAATGTGTCAAAAGCAGGCTCTAAGCAAAAAGTACCAGAGATACCTATAGACAAAATAGGAGACATGAGTGAAGGTGAAGAAGGTAACACTTATCTTCCAATCACCCACCAAGGTTACACAACCAAAGCGATCATAGATTCAGGTGCAGGTGTTGCAATTGCAACCACCTCCTTGTGGAAGCAATGGGGAAAACCCGCATTAAGACCAACTAGAATGAAGCTTCAAATGGTTGATGGCCATGTTGAAAGACCTCTAGGATTGCTAGAAGGGATAACTCTAACCACTTGTGGTGTAGAGTTTGAACATACATTTGCTATATGTGACTTTGAGAAAAATAATGTCTACGAGATGATCATACGAAGACCCTTCCTACAACAATTGCAAATAGTACAGGATTGGGGAACCAACTCCTTGTACTTACCACACTTAGGGGTCACCAGCAAGGTCAACTTGAAGGTGTTACACCTTTAGAGATGTACCACCCCTACAATAGAATCCTATCCACAAGGTGAAAGAAGATTCAATCTCTGTGCATTTTGAAAGTTCACCTGATCCATCCTGGATGCATTAAGACACTCACTTGTGGATGTGCAAGGTTGCAGAGGAAGAGTAAAAATGCCTAAAAGCAAGAAAAGAAGGAACTTCTCAAGGAGATAGACTAGTTAGAGACCCACCCTACACACCGATGGTCTTTCGAGATGAGGAATTCGAGCCTCATGGTTGGCCAAAAATCTTAGCCACCATGGATATTGTTGTCAATGAAGAATAGTGGACACCTCATTGTGATGAGGAGGGTTATGATATTTCAGTGTTCATGTGTCAGCCCTTGCTAGAAGAATGTGACCCTAGTGAAGTCACAGAAGAAGAAGATAATGATGATGATCTAGAGTCCATTGTGATGGATAGCTGCTTTAACGCAGAAGATCATTATAACACATAGGAGTATTTAACCAAAAAGAAGAAGAACCTCTCATAAGCATTAAAACTATGAATTCAAAGGAAAGAAGCAAAGGAGGTCAAAAGAAAAAGAAAAGAAAAGCGGTGAAACAAGAAGAGGAGGAATCATTGTTCGAGGTACCAGAGAATTTCAAGAAATATGAAGTTGAAGACCGAAAAATTTTGGTACGAATGCCTAAGAGAGAGGCCACCAGGAGAAGCATATGATAATAAAGAAAAGACCAAAAAGATTGTTGTAACCATTGAAGAGAAGGAAGAGCAATGTACGTACATAAGAGAAGCCCTAAGTGTAGAAGAAGAAATAGAGCTTGTAGCTTTATTAAGGGAATATAGGGACGTGTTTGCGTGGCACTATAGAGACTTGAAGGGAGTAGATCCAAAAATTTGCTCTCATATGATCCCCATGAATGCTCACACCAAGCCCACCAAACAGAAGCCCTACACTTATAATGACACTTATGCAGCTAAAATAAAAGAAGAAATTGATAGGCTGATTGAAGCTAGATTTATCTATGAGATTGAGCATACTGAATGGGTATCCCCCATTGTAGTGGTGCCCAAGAAGAACGAAAAGTTGCGAGTGTGTATTAACCTTAAAAACATTAATGCTTCTATGATTAGAGATAGCTATCCGCTTCCAATCACCGAACATTTATTGGAGCGTGTTACAGACAAGTATATAACTTCCTTGATGGATTTTCAAGTTACAACCAAGTAGCCATAGCCCCAGAAGATCAACACAAAATGGCTTTTTCCACAGAGTGGGGAATCTTTGCATTTTGTGTGATGCCATTTGGGCTCACAAATGCACCTGCAACATTCCAAAGGCCCATGTGTCATGTCTTCAAAGAGTTCTTGCAAAAGATCTTAGAAGTATATGTGGATGATTTATGTGCCTATTCACAAGAACGAAGATACCATATCCCTAAGCTCAAACAGATCTTTAAAAAGTGTAGAGAATATCGAGTCTGTCTAAACCCAGAAAAGTGTGTGTTCATGGTACATCAGGGTAAGATCTTAGGTCATATTGTTTCTAAAAACGGAATCTCAATAGATGAAGAGAAAGTACGAGCCATAGCAGAGTTGCCAAGGCCAAGGAATGTTAAAGAGGTACAAGCCTTTATGGGCCATTGTGGATACTATCGTAGGTTATCCACATGTGTGCAATCATAGCTAAACCCCTTTATGGTTTGTTGATGAATTTTGAGTGCAATGACGAATGCGAAAATTCCATCAATGAACTGAAGAGACGTTTGTGCACAACACTAATACTGACTACTTCGGATTGGAATAAACCATTCCATGTCCATGTGGATGCATCCAATCATGCAATAGCATGTGTGCTAGCACAACCCACAGGTGAAGGAGATTTAGATTTGCCCATAGCATATGCTAGCAGACAACTCAATGCAGATGAGCGAAACTATACAACAACGGAAAGAGAAGGCTTAGGCATGGTATATTCCATGAAGAAGTTTAGACACTATCTATTGGCCAATAAGTTCAAGTTTTTCACTCATCATCAAGCTTTATTATATCTAGTCAATAAACCTTGTGTAGCTCAATGATGAGTAGCACCTCCTTTAATGTCAATCCGGGAAGACGTGAGGATGGTATGAAGACCTCGAGCAAGTGGCGGCACAAGTGCGTGAGTGAGAAGCACACTAGCATGCACACACATACACACACACGCGCACACACGGCAAGACAAAGAGCGAGAATCAATGAAGCTTTTAGATTACTTTCAAAATGCTCTTACAAGTTCGTTTCAATTACAATCTAACCTCAAAAATGAGCTCTCTAGCTCTTTTTATAGTTTTTGACTAGCTTTTGGCCCTGTCCAGACCTAGTGTCCGGCCTAGTTAAAAATTAGGTTCCAGGGCCAATTTGAGGGCTCAAACGGAGTCTAAAAAATACGAAAATTGATATGTAGGTACTTCTAAGGCTCCTCAAGCTCAAGGACTCCTTGGCTTGCACAAAATGGAGCTACAAAAATATGAAATGGTATTTACAATGATTGTTAGTGATAAGAATCACTGTTAAAAGATGTAGATTGGAAAAATTGAAGGGCCTATCTGCCAGATTTGCGTCGACTGCTTTGTCTACTTACTCCTTCACTTTGTTCTGACTCTCTCCGTTGGCTTCCTTGTCTCGTCAATCCTTGGGTTCCCTGGCTTCCTTGTCTAGTCAATCCTTGGGTGCCCATACTGCTCTCAACACCCCCCCCTCTCTCGCGTCTATCGTCCCTGACAGACCCTTGTTGCTGGGGGTGTTGGATGTAATATTCCACAACCTGAGTGGCAAGCTGATGTTCTTGTAAGCGTAGTCCTCTGGCCAAATCTGTCATCATACGATCCCAATCGATTGGTCCTGGAACGTCCGGATGTGGCAGACGTAACTGATCTGCATGGATCGCTTGTTCTACTGCGAATAGATGTAGCAAATGTGTGGGTCTGGGAATGAAAATTTCGGAATTGTATTCCCAGAAGCCCGTAGAGAACATTTCCTCAAATGTTTGCTTGAAGCATGCGGGCAAGTACTTGATTCGTGCATGCCAAGCAAAGATAACAGTGACCGAGGGGGTTAGGCTCATGTCGTAGACTAAATCCTTGTTGCCTTGAGCGAATCCAGGAGCGGAGATGTATGGAGCTTGGACATTCCGAAAGGTTTTGAAGACAATGGTCATGAGCTCAAATATCTTCATACACATTTTCGCTGCTATATCAGGTACATTATTTAGGCGTGCAGACCAGTGCCGAATGGTTGATATCATGTAGGCTATGGTTGGAGGTCCTCGAGGTGGAGCAAAATACGGGTAGTTAACCCAAGCGGAGCACTCTTTATTGTTGCGTACCTTGATTGCAAATGCTTGCCAGGATCTGCGACGTACCACTGGACAATAGCATGGATTATACTTGATGTAGAGTGGCATGGTAGCCCAGGTACTCATCATCTCTGGGTAATCGGTGAGTAAACGTGCACGCCAATTAGGTTGGAAAATCGAGCCAGCACGTGCATCGGTCGGTAAATCCCCTATCTCAAATTGAGTAGCGAATGTGGGCTCCTTCCCTGTATGTCTTTTGACTTCTGCATTATAATCATGTAGTAAGACAAAATAAGGCATGTATTGCGATTCTGATGTTGTGATTAACCGTTGATGGGATAATTGTTGAAAGTAGGAAGACCGAAGGACCGTTTCTTCCAGATTCGTGAGAGATTGCATTTGCACGGCCACACGATCATCATGTGTCTTACCCACTTTCTCGACCCTTCTGACCCAATCTGGAACTTGAATTTCTAACGTGTCTTGTCCTTCTTCTGTAGTTCGACCACCAGGCGTCGGCATAGGCTCGTAGGGCTCTTCGTAGCTGTCCTCGACGGGGATTTCCACTACTGTTTCAGGTTCTGGTTCTTCAATGGGCGAGGGTGGTCGTTCATATGGTAGGAGGCGTGCTTGGAGTTCTGCCACCTGTTTCCGAAGGGTCTCCATTTCTTCTGTAGATTGTTGCAAGATTACCGGCTCCTGTTGAGCAGTATGTACACTGGCTAACTGTTTCTTTAGATCGGCACATTCAGTCTCTAGTTTTTCATATGACTCCAGGAAATTTGCATGCTCCTCAAGTAGGATGCGGATGTCTTCTGATGGAACTGCTCTATATCTGGTAGGGCTAATGGTTGCTCCTACGGTTCCTTCCATAGCCGCTTCAAAGTTGTCTTGATTTTGTTGTTGAAGTCGTTTGTTCTCCTCTAGTGCTGCGGCCATATGCTTCCTTAATAGCCCAATGTTGCGTCTGAGTGTGGCATTAGATATCATTTGCGCTTGAAGCACTGTTTCTAGCTCCTTGACTGCTTGGTCATCTACAGTTGATGCCTTTGATTCCAATTCGGAGTGAGCCTGCTGTAGTGTGGTATGCTCGTCTAGGAGCGTCAAGTAGTCAGCCTCAAGAGTGGTGACTCTAGCTTGGAGACGTTGAGATTCTACCTGGAGGGTAGCATTGCGTTCTTCTAATTGATGGAAGTCTTGTTGTAGCTGATGTGCACACTGAAGTAATGTGTCGAACGTACTATTTACATTATGAGATGCAAGGGAAATAGTTTGAAATGCAGAGGAGGTGGGATTGGGTAGGGGTGTAGTGAATGCTGTGTGTGCCACTGATGTGAGTGGTGAGGTGGGGGGCAAGGGAGGGGAAGGTGGGGAAATCGTGGGGAGAGGTGCTGTGGTTGGTGAAATGTCCATTGGGTCAGACAAGGTGGTGTGTGCAGGGGCTACCATATAGGTGGGTATGGTAGGTGAAGTGAGTGTGGTGTCCGTGTAAATTGATGTCGTTGCGAACATCGGAGGAAGGTGCCTTTGAAACATGGGAGAGCGGAAGAACTGCTCCACAAAGGACGGGTATTGGGGTGGTGAGGTCCGGTTGAAAGAGGTGTAGGGGCCAGCTGGGAAGTGAGGGTTATGGAATGGAGGTACTCGTATTGGGGGATAGGTCGGGAAACACAGGGTTCCTTCCGTGGGCGCTGGGTTTCCAACTACGCTGGTAATTATGGGATGGCCAGTCATGGGTTCAGCGGATAGATGGGACGAAGTGTACAAGGGATTGGTGACGAAGGAGAAGAGGGTGTCTTGTGAGGTGGGTTCTCGAAATGAGAATGATTTGAATGAGGATGGATTATAAGTGGAGGTAGAGGTGATGACTGTCGTTTCTTCCAAGGTGGGAGGTGGTGGCGGGGGCGGAGAAGGTGGTGATGGAGGATGCTGGGGTGAGATGGGTGATGTCTGAACGAAGGTTTCAGCGGAGAGGTCAGTGGTGGTTATGGGGGTGGCTGTGGTCTCAATGGGTACTTCCGGTTCTGTGACGGGTATCCTGATAGTCTTACCTGCTCGTGGTAATGTGTCCACTCTGCGTTTGTCATACCTTACGGACTGGCGGACTGCGGTGTGGACAGCCTCTGGAACTCCTAAGGAGTCTGACACTAATTTGAGGGTGTCAATGAAATGTTGGTCCACTCCTTCATCTGATAGCATTTCTTGCATCAAAGCTTGACCTGATACCAGAGAGAGCTGATGCCTTTCTTGTACTCCTTTGATAGTGTCGTATAGCCTTCGTAGTTGAGCTGTATATGCAGGTGCACCTACAAGTTCTGGCACTTCTTGTTGCTCCTCTTGTTGCTCTTGATCATACTCCTCCTCCTCATCCTCCTGTTCTTCATCTCCGTCATCTTCTTCCTCCACTTCAACAGGTGTGACAGGTGCTTGGGAGGTTGTGGCCTGCGTTTGTACATTTTCCGCTTGTTGTGCCTCTTCTGTCTCTAGCTCTACATCTTGTAATAGTTGTTCGAAGTCTTCATTAGTGAGTTCTTCCAAAGCAGCACCACTAGGAAATTCGAGATCCGTTGGGATGGGAGGAAATATCAAAGTGGAACCATCGGTGCTGCGTCTTGGAAGTCGGAGTGTGAATGGTCGGACTCTTCGGGGTGGCGGGGTGACTTCTGGTGTTAGGGTCGCTCCACGTGGCTGAGCACATGGGACTTGGACCGTGCCTCTCATCTTCTTAGAAGGGGGTCCAGTGGATGTCCTGCCTCGAAACTGCTCTACCCGATTCCACATCAGGGCTCGTTGGATTGGGATGTCATAGGCCAAACACCTATAGATGATTCTTGTCAGAGCACAGCAACCATATAAAACCTGTTTCCGCGGCCAGCGTTTGTGAGCTAAGTGTATCTGATCAATTATCCAGTGGGGTAGGTTGATGGTGAGGCTCTGTGTCTCTGCCAGATACAGGCTAAACCAAATCTTTTTGTGCGGCATGGTGAATCTATCCTGCGCCGGGAAAGCAAAGTGTTGCATGCACATGCGAAGGTGTATTGCAATATTAGGCGTCATGGATACCATGTCTTTGAGTTTGGTGAGACTTCGATTCTTCATGTAGTCCGGTACTAGGGTTTCCTTCTCTGTAGGAATATGCATGCCGCGCATATCCAGAGCTTCTCTCACCAAATTGTTTGATAGCCTAAACCTCTTCAGCTCATTCCCCTTTGTTAGAGATGGAATCACAAATGAGATTGCACCTTTTGGGTTCGGATTTGGAGTCAAGGTGTTGATGAGATAGTAGCATCGCATGAAGTCAGGTTTTGGGAGTCGGGCACTGAAATAGGCACTCAATCCGGCTTTTTCCCATATCGGACGTAGACCTTCCGCATTTTGTAACTTCTCAAATTCTCTTGTAAAGAAATGGTATCTGCCTTGCTTTCCATTGTAGTCCAACTCTGATTCCCATAGATACGTTCCTTCCCCCAAAGGTCCTGCTACTTCGGTA
The DNA here is from genome assembly GCA_020310875.1 of Ceratopteris richardii. Classification (NCBI taxonomy): domain Eukaryota; kingdom Viridiplantae; phylum Streptophyta; class Polypodiopsida; order Polypodiales; family Pteridaceae; genus Ceratopteris; species Ceratopteris richardii. Next base: position 132,090,640 of record CM035416.1, on the reverse strand, counting down.
AACCAATGTGAAGTCTTTCCCACGGGCATGGTGTGGCCACGTGGAGGGTCCGCAATAGGTATGATTTTGACGGCCTGCAACTCTTCTGGTCTTTCGACTGTCTCAGGCAAAACGGGTAAACTGTCCAAGTCCACCACTTGCGGGTTTGTTTCTGTGTGAGAGCTAGTTCTTGCGGCCTCCGCCATGTTGAAAATGTCGCAGCTGATTCTGTGAGAATATATGAATAAACGTTAACATTGCAATGGACACAAAAATGACATGGTGTCCCTTGTTACAATATTAACTTAAAGTTCTGGAGTGGTTAGGAGTTAATAAGTGCTCGGTGCTGGTGTGTGTAGTTAGGAGTTAGGTAGACCTAAGAGCTAAGCGAAATGATGTGAATTAAGAGTGAAGCGGTTAGTAGGTGGAGGTAAGGGACAATCACGAACGAAGTGATCCCCCTGACATCGGTAGCATGGTCCTCTAGGAAGGGGTGGTCGTACCTGCCTAGGTTGAGGCCTAGGGTTGGGGTTTGCATACATGACATTCGTGTAATCCGACTCCCAACTAGGTTCACTTGGTTCTTCACTATAGTAGGATTCACCATGTTCTGGAGACTGCATGTAGTAAGCCTGGGGACTATCGACATGCGTAGAATCAAAGCTATGGTCACTCGGGTCACTTTCTGAGATCAATGGGGTTACTGGTACTATGGCCCTATTCAGGTTTTCTTCTGCCACAGCATACTTTACTGGAATCACGTTAGCGGGGTTTGGAGGCTGTTGAGCTAGCACCGGTTGGGGTCTCTGTTGGGCCTGATATGGTTGCTGATAGGTTTGTTGGGGTCTAGCATATTGTGGTGGTGGATTTTGGTTCTGGTATCGGCCTGGTTGGTAGGGCTGCGGATAGGGTTGCCTAACTGCTTGCTTGTTGTATGGGCAATCTTGTGCGGTGTGATTGGTGTATCTCCGTTCTATGGTGCAGTACTGGCTACTAGGGTTTACTTGGGGTTGAGCCATAATAGGGCAGACATTCGCCATATGGTCACCACCGCATGTATAGCACCTTTTCACAGGAGCAAACCTTGGGATTTGTTTGCTAGTTACACCTAATTTCTGAGCTACTTTTTCGGCAAGTTCCTCAATTGATGTGGACTGCATGGAAGAGTGACTAGATGCACTATCTGAATCTTTGTAGATCTTGGAGAGCTCTAGTTCTTCCCCTAGGTTATCTTCAATGTCAATGCACATGCGTACACATTCTTCTATGGTCCTAGGGTCCTTCAGATACACATAGGATCTCAATTTCGTACTCAGCAATCCATCAAGGAATAAGGCTACTTGTTTAGCAGATGTGGGTAGTTCCGAAATAGGGCACCTTTCAAGATATTGTCTAAATCTTCTTCCTGCAAGTCTCACAGTCTCTTGAGGGGTTTGCTTGAAGCTGTGAATCAGTGAGGAGGTGTTGTGTCTTATGCCACTCTTGGAGAACTCAATAATAAATGCTTCTAGGAGTTGGTCTATGCTCCTGAACTGGCGCTCATCCAATGGCTGAAACCATGTAAGTGCCGTATTCCTCAGGGTTAGACCGAAGGCATTGTACTGCGTGAACAGATCTTCCACTTGTTCAGCTCTCAAGACTTGCTTGAATTCTGCCACGTGATCATAGGGATCTCCTGTGCCATCAAAGTAATTCTTCATGGACTTAACTAGCTGAGTCGGTCTCAGGGTTCTTGCGTGCTCTCTAGGCCTCGGCAACGGGAATCCATCCACATTTCTTTGATTCCTGTGAGCTCTAAGTATCTCAGGTTCTACCCTATTCGTCTCTGTCCTCGTTCTTTCTCTGCCCACTGGGCTGGCAAAACTTACTTCTGGTCTATCTCTACTTCTGTCTCTTTGCATACCATGAGCTTGGGAAGTTCCAGCCCCAGGGTGACCATAGGATACATTTGATCTTGGTTGGGGGAAAATGAATTCACCCTTCCAAGTGTAGGCATGCCTATCATTTTCTGTCACCACGAAGATCCGTTCTGAAGCCTGATCTAAATCACTCTGCCTGGGCTATCCGGATCCTTAAACTCATAGATCATGATATTTCCTATGTCTGTCGGCTGATTAGACTTATACCTCCAAAAGGCTTCATCAGTTTCTCGATTGAGGAGCAATTCTATGCTCTTGTTGTCTTGGGGGACCCATTCAGGCGTGATAATCCTAGTGAGAACTGATTTACCTCGAGGGGTTCTAGGTTCCGCACCCATGTTCCCTTGCTCCAGGTCACCTAAGTCCGCTTCTGAGATTACATTCCCAAAGTCATCGGTCCTATCAGGGTGACTAGTGACTACATATATAGTTCCTTCTTTGTCCAGGTATGCACCATTTTCAAACTTGACAGCTGGGTGCTCTAGTCCAATGGATTGATCAGGGTTTTTAATCTGGACCACAGATCTTCCTAAGCCGTCCTCATAGATGCTAGCACCTAATCGGTTGGTCCTAAGGTACTCCAGCTGCGTTTTGTAAGGGCCTTCTACCCTGTATAGGTAAGGCACTCCTGAACTTCCCGTAGGTCTGTCCATGCCTTGGGACATTTCTGACTCACTGGTCTCAGAGCTAGGGTAGTTTGAGCGGTGGCTCAACTGCTGGGCCCAAGACCTTGCAGTGTGATTGACACTAGCCTCTGAAGACCTAAGGCTTTGTCTCTCTCGTGCTAGGTGTCGTCCTGATCTAAGGTTCATATGCCTAACTGATTAGCCCAATTTTTTTCAGAGTACAACCTCGTTGCCGATTAATTGGTACCAGTCACTTGATTCTTTTTAGTTATTTTATCACGTTTGAGTTCTTGTCTGATATCACGTCGTCAGGAATGTTTGAATGTTGTTTCGCACTTGCAATTGATCGTTCCACGTTAGGTTCTTTTCCTTTATGTTATCGGTAGTACAGAGATTAAATTTTTAACTTGAACTTGAGTTTTTAGGTAGTCTTCAACTTGATAACTGCCTATCGTCGCTCTGACTTACTCCTACTTCTCGTCGTTCTTAGCCTAAGCTATGAATTGACAGAGGGGGTTAAAAGTGTCCAACCTTTTGTTTCTTGCTCGGTTGCCCTTGAGTGCTCAGGAAATGTGTTCCCAAGCTCGCACTTACACTTGCTTAGAACGCCTCTCGATGCTCTGTAAGAGTTTCAAAGTTAGCTTTGAAATTTACATTCCAAAGACAGAACCAATTATTTTCATTCATGTAGCACAAACACAAACTTGCATAGTGATTTTCAAGAAAACAATCCTAAGGACCCCTGACTTTGATCCCCCTGGGTATGGTCAACTTCAAAATACCCTACCTAAAAATCAATGTATTATCTTTATAAAAAACAGTTGAGGGCGTGTAGTATATGCTACGGGCTTTCCAACAAGCCCTAGAGCTCAAAAAATGGATCTCGTATGAAAAAGTTGTGACCGTTCAGGGTTCTAGGGTTACGACAGGGTTCAAACAGGATCACTGTGCAACAGGTTTTCCCCAAGTTGTTTTCCTAAGACTTCCCCATGTGCTCAAGAGCATAATATTTGTGACCAAAATTTAGTCCAATTTTTCAATTAACAAACCTTAAAAATTTTGGCTAAAATTGGCTGTCAATCGCGATGGATAGGGCTGTCAATCGCGATGGACACTCAGTCAATCGCGATGGACAGGCAGTCAATCGCGATGGACAGAGACTTCAGTCAATCGCGATGGACAGGGGGTTGAGTCAATCGCGATGGACAGGGAGTCGGTCGCGATGGACAGAGACTTCAGTCAATCGCGATGGACAGGGGTTGAGTCAATCGCGATGGACAGGCAGTCGGTCGCGATGGACAGAGACTTCAGTCAATCGCGATGGTCAGAGAGTTCAGTCAATCGCGATGTACACCCAGTCAATCGCGATGGACAGAGGGTTCAGTCGGTCGCGATGGACAGGGGTTCAGTCGATCGCGATGGACTGGCAGTCAATCGCGATGGACAGAGCTGTCAATCGCGATGGACACGGTTGTCAATCGCGATGGACTGAAATTTTGCAAGATTTTCAAAAATTTTAGTGGGAATGTGGTGTGCAGAGTCTCTAGTCCACTGTGGTGCACTCAGATTTACCAACAAGTGAAAATTTCTGTCAATCGCGATGGACAAAAGGCGGCGACTGCGAGACAGTTTCGTCGAGTTCCGTACCTGCGCGGAAGGCTGGAGATGGTGATGTGACCTGTACCTGCAAGATAGCTCAAGAAACATGCAAAAACAGCACATGCAATTTCGCTCTCTCGCTCTCTCTCACAAGTGAAATGAGGGAAATGAGGTGGAGGTGGGGATATAGTCAAAAAACTGAAATTTTCGCGATGATGGAGATGGACGTGGGAGATGGTGATGATGATGATGGTGATGAAGATGGTGAAGAAAGTAAAAGAAAATCTATGAGAGTGAAGAAAATACCTACAACTCCAACGCGTCAACTCTACGTCTTACCATCACACGCTCGTCCTCAAAGCTCGATCCCCGGCAACGGCGCCAAAATTTGGTGTAGCTCAATGATGAGTAGCACCTCCTTTAATGTCAATCCGGGAAGACGTGAGGATGGTATGAAGACCTCGAGCAAGTGGCGGCACAAGTGCGTGAGTGAGAAGCACACTAGCATGCACACACATACACACACACGCGCACACACGGCAAGACAAAGAGCGAGAATCAATGAAGCTTTTAGATTACTTTCAAAATGCTCTTACAAGTTCGTTTCAATTACAATCTAACCTCAAAAATGAGCTCTCTAGCTCTTTTTATAGTTTTTGACTAGCTTTTGGCCCTGTCCAGACCTAGTGTCCGGCCTAGTTAAAAATTAGGTTCCAGGGCCAATTTGAGGGCTCAAACGGAGTCTAAAAAATACGAAAATTGATATGTAGGTACTTCTAAGGCTCCTCAAGCTCAAGGACTCCTTGGCTTGCACAAAATGGAGCTACAAAAATATGAAATGGTATTTACAATGATTGTTAGTGATAAGAATCACTGTTAAAAGATGTAGATTGGAAAAATTGAAGGGCCTATCTGCCAGATTTGCGTCGACTGCTTTGTCTACTTACTCCTTCACCTTGTTCTGACTCTCTCCGTTGGCTTCCTTGTCTCGTCAATCCTTGGGTTCCCTGGCTTCCTTGTCTAGTCAGTCCTTGGGTGCCCATACTGCTCTCAACACCTTGCAATAGAGGATGCTTCGTAAGATGGTTCCTCTTACTTATGGAATATGACTTTGACGTTGTTGTTAGGAAAGGTAGAACCCATCTCAAGTAGATCACCTTTCTCGCATCACTTCAGGAGGTTCACCGCAAGGAGTGTCTGATGAGTTGCCCGATGCTTATCTGTTCAATTTAGAAGTTGTTCCTAAATGGGCTAATAATTTGATACATGTCCTAACCTTCATACCTGCAAATAAGAATGTGAAAACAAACAAAGAACAAATTGTAAAATCACAAAAATATCAAATATTGGCAAGAAGAATGTACAAACAAGATATAGAGGGTGTACTAGCTTGTTGTGTGGAGGACGATGAACATAGTAGTTGGTTGCAACAAGCCCATGAAGGATTGCTAGGAAATCACTATTCTAAAAAATGAACAATGCAAAATTTGAAACGTTTAGGAGTGTATTGGCCTAGGAGGGACAAAGAAATACATGAGTGGATTAAGAATTGTCAAGTGTGCCAGGAAAAACCCCCCAGTGGAGCATGCGACTCTTTATCACGTATCGTTAATTCCAGATTGGAGTGCTCCATTGGTGGAATTTTTGAGATCGGGAACATTACCCAAAGAGGCTAGTCTAGCAAGAAGATGAAGCATGGAGCAAGAGGCTCAAGACTATACCTTAGTTGGAGACAACTTATATCGAAGAGGCAAAGATGGTTACTTAAGATTGTGCATTCATGAAGTAGATTATTTGAAAGTCTTAGAAATGGCACACAGTGGTGTTGCAAGTGGACACTTTGGTCATGATCGAGTAATTAAGACCATTCTATTTTCAGGACTTTGGTGGCCAACTTGCCAACTCTTCATATGGATGCACATACCTATGTGAAGAAATGCGACACATGCCAACATGCACAATATCCTATCAAGAAAGATGAGATGTCCTTGAGACCAATGATGGGAGAACGTGCATTCTCGAAGTGGGGCATAGACTTCATAGGTCCTATTAATCCCCCAGCTAGAAACTCCCATGCAGAGTACATTATTCCAGCCACAGATTACCTTACAAAGTGGGTGGAAGTCAAAGCCACAACAAAGAATGATGCTCAAACAACGACAAAGTTCTTATTTGAGAACGTGTTCACAAGATATGGATTACCAATAGAGTTAGTGAGCGATAGAGGCAGGCACTTCTTGAATGAAGTCATTGAAAGTCTTCTCCAAGAATTCTTGGTGATACATAAAAAGTCTGCCCCTATCATCCACAAGCTAACGGACAAGCCGAGAGCACGAATAAGATCCTATGTAATGTATTGACAAAACTAGTCAATAATAAACACTCTGATTGGGACAAACAGCTTCATCATGTTGTTGGGGCTTACCGAGTTGCCTATAAAATGGTACTCAATGCCACCCCATTTCAGATGGTCTTCGGACAGAATGCGATGCTATCATTAGATTTCCTAATCCCTGCTTTAAAAGTAGCCCAAGAGCATGAGCGGAATGGACATGAATTTTCATCCGGGATCTTTGATTTAGAATGCTTAGGTGAGACGAGGCTACGAGCAGCAACAAGTATCTACATTGCAAAGAAAAGGCAAAAGGAATACTTCGATGCATACATGAAGGATAAAGGATTGAAAGAGGGAGACCTAGTGTTGGTTTACACACTAAAGCAACATGCCCATAAATTTGAAAAAAGAGGATATGGACCCATGATCATTAACAGAATCTCCACTAGTGTTGCAGTTGAATTGGCCACTCTAGAGGGTGACATCTTGCCATACTATATTAATGGGTGTCGAGTCAAGCTTTATCAAGCTCCACCAGCGACAACCATGTGCTCCTTGCATAACCCTGTCTTGTGCACCATTCAGATCATGCATTTCCAAAGTATGCATTAATATAGGGCCACCTTACACGGTCGTGCATAGACACAATTGAGAGTCCTAGGCATGAGCACACATTGACATATGTCAACTGTTTTGATTGATACTAACCTCTTTCTTCTTGTTTTGTGAAATTGTTATAAAAAAATAAAAAAATGAAAAATAAAGAAATAAAAAGAGAGAGAGAGAGAGTGATATCTTGTTCCTAGGTTTGGCTCATGGAACATGAATGAGTCATGCTTAGTTGAAGGAGGAACTGTTGATTACTAGGCATTTATCAGTTTTGATAGAAGTGTGTCTTGGCTAGTAGATGATATTATTGTTGCACTATCTGGCAGTTGTCCAAAACTTGGCATGAACATGGCATCCACAACTATTGTTCCCCCTTACCTTGATAGGAGGGAAGAGCTTCAAGGTTCGCAATTTGAGAGATGCTTAACCACTATATGTACGAGAGCATCCAAGGCGATATCTGCAAGGGGTTGTTCCAGTACCCTGCAAATCCTTGTATGCATACTGGGTGAGAAGACTCTGGCTTATGGTGAGCCAGAGAGAATATGTGAAACTAAGCTTGTTGTAGTTACCCAATGCTATTTGTCAAGGAATATAATGAAATTCAATGCTCAGTATTTGGCAAATGTTGCTTTTGTTGGGTGTGTGTAGAAGTGCGAGAGACACACAAGAAGCACACACAAGGAGCACAAACGCAACAAGACACACGGAGAAGACGATGGCTGGAAGAGCTCTCTCTATTGATCGATGATCTGAACTGAAGTAAGATCTGAATAATATCCCTAAGTACAAAGTACCACCACATATGAGAGTATCAAGTATGTGGTAACATGGGGAAAAAACCTCTAGCAAGCACTAGAGTAAAAAGTGTCCATGTATAGGGAAAAGGTTCACATCAAAGCTACTCGAGGAACACATAAGTGTAACAAACCCCCCTGGAGCGAATGATGTGAACACATACAGGGAGTGACAGATCAGCCCCCACAAGGTAACAAGCCTAAAGCTTTGCAAAAAGCTTCAAACTTTTCCGGTGGAAGAGCTTTGGTGAATGTGTCAGCCACATTATCTTGTGTAGACACATATACCAAATCAATATCTCCTGCATGAAGGTGCTCTCTCACATAGTGATAATGCACCTCAATATGTTTGGTCCGTGCATGAAACACTAGGTTTCGTGCAACAGCCAAAGCACTCTGACTATCTGTGAGAATATGCGTAGCAGCATCAATCTCCATGCAAAGATCCATCAATAGGCATCTCAGCCATATACACTCCACTGTTGCTGTGAAAACTGCCCTGTACTCAGCTTCACAACTCGATGTCGCCACTGTAGGTTGCTTCTTACTCAACCAAGATATGCATGAGTCTCCAAGGAAAAAGCAATTACCACTAGTGGACACGCGAGTATCATAACAACCAGCCCAATCACTATCTGTAAAAGCATGCAAGTATGGCTGAACATCTCTGCCATAAAAGAGACCTAAGCTCAAAGTGCCTCGAAGATATCTAAACACACGTTTCACCGCTTGCTAATGCTTAGTGCCAGGGCTATGCATGAATCGGCTCAACTCAGAAATTGCATACTGTATATCCGGCCTTGTGTTGCATGCATATATAAGACATCCCACAGCCTGTTGATAAAGAGAAGTGTCAAATGCATCACTGGAATCCTCAACTGAGAACCTGAATCCTGTCTCAACTGGTGTGGAAACTGGCTTACAATCCTCAAAATCAAAACGCTGAAGTAGTTTTTCAACATACTTTGCTTGATGCATAACAATTCCCCCCTCAACGGATACAAACTGGATGCCAAGATAGTAGCTCAAAAGACCAAGATAAGTGACATCAAAAGTCTGCTGCAAATCAGCCATAAGAATGTCAAGTTTTGCATCACATGACCCAGTCAAGAGTATGTCATCGCCATAAAGAACAAGCACTATAAGATCAGCCCCATTTTTGCGTACATAGAGTGTGCTTTCAATCGGACTACATGTGAAGCCAAGAACAATCAAGTGCTTATGTATTTTGTCATACCATGCACGTGGAGCTTGCTTGAGACCATACAAAGCTTTATGCAAGCGACAAACCATATGCTCTTTCCCTTTCATAGCAAATCCAGGAGGTTGCTTCACATAGACCTCTTCTTGCATATCTCCATTCAAGAAGGCTATTTTTATGTCCAATTGATGCACTTTCCAACCTCGATGGGCAGCCAATGCAACCACGGTACGAATGGTAGTCACGCGTGAAGTAGGTGCAAACTTTTCCTCATAGTCAATGCCATATTGTTGCGCATATCCTTTGGCAACCAATCTAGCTTTGTAGCGATCAATGCTACCATCATATTTTCTTTTAATCTTATAAACCCACTTTGTACCAATGGCATTCTTTCCTTTTGGCAATTCACATAACTCCCAAGTACCATTCCTATGTATGGAATCCATTTCTGATTGCATAGCACTCATCCATTGTGGATCCTCACATGCATCTTCAAAAGAAAGTGGTTCTTCATTACATGCTTTAGCAATAAGAGAATAATCCACAAAATTACTTGATGCATGGTGAGAGCTTGATCTTGTTCTACCAAGTAAAGGTGCACTCAATTTGCTATCCTGCAAAGTTTGTTTCAGCCACTTTGGCATAGATTGTGCACTCTTGATAGACATGCTGTAGCTCAGTGATGGGTAGCACCTCCTTTAATGTCAATCTGGGAAGACGTGAGGATGGTATGAAGACCTCGCGCAAGTGGAGGCATAAGTGCGTGAGTGAGAAGCACACAAGCATGCACACACATACACACACACGCGCACACACGGCAAGACAAAGAGTGAGAAGCAATGGAGTTCTTAGATTACTTTCAAAAAGCTCTTACAAGTTCATTTCAATTACAAGCTCACCTCAAACATGAGCTCTCTAGCTCTATTTATAGTTTTTGACTAGGTTTTGGCCCTGTCCAGACCTAGTGTCCGGCCTAGTTAAAAATTAGGTTCCAAGGCCAATTTGAGGGCCTAAACGGAGTCTAAAAAATACGAAAATTGATATGTAGGTACTTCTAAGGCTCCTCAAGCTCAAGGACTCCTTGGCTTGCACAAAATGGAGCTACAAAAATACGAAATGGTATTTACAATGGTTTTTAGTGATTAAAATCACTATTTGTGTAGGGATTTTCTCTGTTGGTTTGTCGTACACATCTTTGAGCTCCCTACTTGCTCTTTCTTCTTGTGTGCTCCACTCCTTGATGTCTTGAAAAATTTAGATGGCCTACTTGCCAGATCTTCTTTGGCTACTGTGTCTGCTTGTGCTATCTCTTCGTTCCGACCCTCTTTGTCTTGTGGCTCCTTCGGTTCCCTGACTGCTGCCAACACCCCCCCCACTCTCGCGTCTTTCGCCCCTGACAGACCCTTGTCTAGATGCTCGTTGAACGTAATATTGGACAATGTCGGAAGCGAGGTGATGTTCTTCTAATCTGAGCCCCCGTGCTAGATCTGTTAATAATGCATCCCAATTCACTGGTCCTGGTACGTCTGGATGTGGCACCCGCAGTTGTTCTGAATAGATGGTTCTCTCCACAGCGAATAAGTGGAGGAGATGTGAGGGCCTGGGTACAAATATTTCTGAGTGATATTCCCAAAATCCCGTTATGAACATCTCCTCGAATGTCTGTTTAAAACAAGCTGGGAGGTACTTTATTCTGGCGTGCCAAGCATATATTACCTCTATGGATGGGGTTGTGCTCATGTCGTATACCAGATCTTGATTTCCTGTAAGAAATCCGACACCTGAGAAGTGGGGGTCTTTAATATTCTTGAACGTCCTGAAGGTGATTAGCATTAGTTCAAAGATTTTCATACACATTTGTGCCATCACATCGGGGGTATTCCGTAGTCGAGTGCTCCAGTGTCTGATGGTAGAAATCATGTAATTTACAGTGGGAGGGCCTTGTGGCGGTGCTAGATAAACATAATTTAACCACTTCGCGCAACCCTTGACGTTCTTGACAGCAATGGTAAACTCTGGCCAAGTGCGCCGGCGGAATACTGGAACATAACAAGGATTGTATTTAATAAAAAGGGGCATGTTAGTCCAGGTACGAACCATTTCCGAGTAGGTTTCAAGAAGACGGATTCTCTAGGTTGGTTGAGAAATGGAGCCTTTCTTTGCACTTTCTGGGATATCCTCTGGCCCAAATTGTGTGGCAAAAGTGGGAGGTTTGCCACAACTGCGTTGAATCTCTGCATTGTAATCCGCAAGGAGCACACAATATGGCACATATTGATCATCGTTGGTGCCGATCCATCTATGATGAGACATGCTTCGAAAGTATTCAGACTTAATGATGGTGTCTTCTAACTTTGCCATAGATTGGATTTGAATGGCCACTCTATCTTCATGGGTTGTTGCTGTCTTCTCGAGTGTTTGGAGCCATTCAGGTACTTCAACTTCTAATGTGTCCAGTCCTTCTAAGGTCTGTGCACCACCTGGCATTGGCATAGGAACATATGGTTCCTCATATGTTTCATCCACCTCAATGGGTACTAAATCCTCCCGTTCAGGTTCTACAACTGGGGAGGGCTGCCTTTCATATTCTAGTAACTTTTTCTGGAGTTCAGCCACCTGCTCTGTCAATGCCTTTACTTCCTCTGAAGTCGAGGCCGTTTCTATTACCTTGGTTGGAGCCTCCTTTTCCCTGAGCTGGCTACATAGCTCATCTCGTTCCCTTTCCAAATCATCATGTGCGTCTAATAAATCCGCATAACTTTCCAAGATGGTTTTCATTGTTTCTGTGGGAACCGCTTTGAACTGTTCTGGATCGATCTCATGGGGGGAACCTTCCATGGCTGCTTCCAGATTTTCTTCATTTTGTTTCTGCAACCGTTTATTTTCTTCAAGTGTTGTAGCCATATGCTTGCGAAGTAGAGTTAATTTACGCCCGACTCTCAGGTTATCTGATTGGTACACCTCCAGCAAGGCTTCAAGTTTTTTGACACCGGGTTCTGTTGATGGTTGCGATGTCTCCAGGAGTGTTTGATGGGCTTCCTCGAGAGTTGTATAGCGCTGGTTGAGTTCCGCATTTTCTTCTGCTAGCGTTGTAAGTTGCCTCTGTAGGTTCTGATGATTCGTTGTCAACTGTTGATGGCGGCCTTCGAGATCCCTGTACTCGCGCTGAAGTTGATAAACACACTGATGTAATGACAGGAATATACTATTTACATTAAAAGATGCAGGTAAAGATGAAGATGCAGGGGGAATGGGGGTGGGAAAGGGAGTTGTGAATGCTGTGGAATCAAGTGGTGAAGTTGGTGGAGGGGGTATGGGAGATTGAGGTTGTGTGGGGGGTGGGGGTGGTACTGTGGCGGTTGATGTTTCCATTGTGTCAAATGTGTGTGTGACTGTAAAGATGGGGACAGTGGGTGGGGTGGAAGTGATATTTGTGAAGAGTGTCGTGAAGGTGGGCATGGAAACTCCTCCAAATTGGATACCGGGAGAGAGAGGAATTCCCATGACAACTATGGTAGTGGTAGAAAAGGGCGTGGTCGTGCCGGTTGGTGAGGTGAATTGTGTAGCGAGAGGTGAGGTGGGTGGGGAGAGTGGTTCCTCCTGATGTTCTTCTATTTGTGTATTGCCTTCCGGTTCTGATACATTGATGTGTATTTGTTTTCCAGATCGCCTAGGGTGGGCAGGCACACGTTTCTCAAATCGATTAATGTATGTCATGACCTCATGTATGGCCTCATCCAAGCCGACTGCCTCTGCGTGTAGGTTCATAGCTTCGATAAACATATCGTCCACACCTTCCTCGGCCAATAGTTGGCTCATGAGCACCTTGCCTGATTCAAGTGACATTTTGTGTTGTTCCTGAACTCGCTTCATGGTTTGGTACAATCTTTTTATTTGTGCCGAATATGCTGGGGCACTTGCTAGCTCTGAGAGTTCATCATATTCTTGATATTGTTCTTCATCGGCTTCTTCTTCTTCTCCTCCTGCCTCTTGTTCATCTCCTTCGACTTCTACGACGACTGCTTGTGTCGGGACTGGTGTTGTTGTGGTGGGGTGTGGTTCCTGGGTTTGGTCTGCTTTTGTTTCAAGATTAGATTCGTAGATCAGTCTGGCAACTTCTTCATCCGTGAGGTCATTGAGAGTAAATCCCTGTGGAAATTCCAAGTCTGATGGAATGGGGGGAAACACCAAGTTGGGTCCTTCTGTACTTGGTCTGGGAAGACGAATGGTGAATGGCCGAACAAGCCTAGTTTGCGGAGGAGTCACCTCAGGTGTGGTAGTGGCTCCCCTTGGTTGAGCACATGGTAATTGGACGCCCCCTCTCATCTTCTTCGATGGAGGACCCGCTATTGATAGTCGCCTTTGGAATCCTTGGGCCCTGGACCACACTAGTGCTCTTTGAATGGGCACGTCATATGCTAGGCACCTGTAAATTATTCTTGTTAGGGCACAACAGCCATGAAGTACATTTTTCTGCTTCTTATTCCAGCGCTGATGGGCTAGGTGTATCTGATCGATGACCCAGTGCGGTATGTTGAGGGTGAGGTTCTCTGTTTCTGCCAAGTATAAGCTGAACCATATTTTCTTAGGGGGCATAGTGAATCGTTCTTGTGCGGGAAAAGCAAAATGCTGCATAACAGTTCGTAAGTGGAGAGCAATGGTAGGCGTCATTGCCACCATGTCCTTCAATTTATTGAGCTCCTTATGCTTCATCCTACCTGAAACCATTGTTTCTTTCTCGGTGGGAATGTGCATACCTTGCATGTTCAATGCCTCCCGTACCAGGTTGAGGGTTAGTTTGAATCTCTTGAGTTCGTGTCCTGGCAACAATGATGGTAGTACAAAAGTACTATCGCCTCCCTTGACCCTGCTAGGAGTTATGGTACTTATGAAATAGGAGCAGCATAGAAAATCAGGTTTAGGCAAGTGTGCTCTGAAATATCTATCCAGGCCTGCCTTGGTCCAAACTGATCGCATTACCTCTGCATTCTGATAGTTCTCGAATTCCCGAGCGAAAAAGTGGTAGCGTCCCCATTTGCCATTAAATTCAATTTCTGCTTCCTAGAAGTAGGTGTTGTCACCCAATGGCCCTGCTACATCACTGAACCAATGAGCATGTTTCCCCACTTGAGAAGTGTGCCCCTAAGGAGGGTCCTGGATAGGAAGGACATGCACCGCTTGAAGTTCTTGAGGCCTTTCGGTGAGTGGCGGTTCCAGAAGAATAGTTTCAATGTCCACAATCTGTGCGCTGGACCCTGCCTCGGAACTGGTGCCTCCAACTTCTGCCATCGTTATTGCTTGCTAGCTGGTTCTGTCGAGAATATAGAAACATGTGTTAACATTTTAAAGGACAAGTTATAACCGTTTTTGTCCTCATTACAACATTATCATGAGGTCCGGGAGAGATTAGTAGGTTAATAAGTGCTCGGTGCTTGTGTGTGTAGTTAGGAATTGGTTGGACCTAAGAACTAAGTGGAATGATGTAGTGTGAGAGTGACGTAGTTAGTAGGTGGGCATGGATTTACAACTGGGGTCCGGGGGTTTATTACAAGTTTTAGGTTGCCAAAGGTAGTGGATGGGCTTTGATCTTGATTTTGTGGAGACTCTGAAGAGTTTGATAGGGGTACCTGCTTGAAGATGAGGCTTTTTAGGGACCCATTTACCAATGATTCTACTAGTGTTCATGGAAGAATATGTGTCCGTGCGTGAGGTGTAAGACTGGGCCTCAGATGTTCGAGTGAGTGAAACATGTTGTACCGGTTGCGGCCGTGGTGTAGCTATTTGAACCCGCAAGCAAGCCTTAGGCACCCAGATTTGTCGTGATTGTGGGCTGGCCTTCATTGACTTCTTGGGTACCCAAATAGACTTCACTTTTGCAGAAGAATTAATGAAGGACTTCTTATTAGTGTCGTGTTGTTGATTACTAATAAGAGGTTTTGGGCGTGGGGTTGGCCTGGTCTGAACAGGGAATTCGCCTTTTCGCCTCCATACTTGTTTCCATGGATGAAACAATGTGCTTTGCTTCTTTTTTTGGCATCCAGTATCGGTAGTGTTCTGCTTCTTCTGTATTTGATCTGCCGTTGGTTGTTGCAACCTTCTGGTCTTTGGAAAAGAAGGGAGTTCTGTCCTCTCCCTGGCTCCGTTGTTGAGACAAGCCTCTTTCTGCATCATACAGTGTTGGACAAAAATAGCATTGTCAACTTCAGGTGCGCCCCTGGAAGGACCAGGAGTTTGTGCTTTACCTAGTTCCTTGAGTGCCTCCTTTTCCAGTTCAACTGTAATTCGGCTATGGTCTACCCATACCTAAAGAAGTCCACTTCTTAGGTTGAGGTTGACTGCATGATCATAGATCCAGTCCTGACCCAAGACAAGAGGCTCAGTGAGGTCCTCATCTTGACACACTAGTACTTTGACTGTCATCACTTCGTCTTGAATGGAGATGGGAAGATCCACCTCGCCCAGGCAAGGGGTTTCCACACCTCCCAATCCTATGAGATATGCTTCTATAGGATCGACATTTAATTTCAACTCTTGACAGTAAGACAATTGAACAGCACTAGTGGCTGCACCTGAGTCAATCAAGGCTCTTACAGTCCTTGCGCTTTTTCCTTGTCCTATATCTAAGGTTATAAAAGGACGTCGATCAATTATCCTATGAGAGCTGATACCTGAAACTTTACACATAGCCACATGATATCCTTGGTCTGCATATGCATCTGTCCGAGGTTGCTCTCTACCCTGTCTTCTCAACTTCATTCTCCGGATGCGTTCTAAAGCTTCTGCTTGGGCCTCTTCTCGAATTCCCTTTTCTTCTTCTTTGCGTTTCTTAGCAGTATTGAGTCGGCTTAGCATTTCCTCTGTGAGAGGTTCCTGATATAACTTGACCCTGCATCCGCTTATGTAGCTCGGGAGAACATCGCCTTCTAATGTGGCTAGTTGTACTGCCCCACTTGTTGAGATTCTATTAATGATCATGGGTCCGTAGCCTCTTTTCTCTAGTTTCCTCGCATGTTGTTTCAAAGTGTAGACTAGTACTAGGTCGCCAGCCTTCAAACCTTTATCCTTAACGTGGGCGTCAAAATATGTCTTCTATCGTTTCTTAGCTGCATATATCCGTGCAGCTGCCCTCAGTCTTGTTTCTCCTAATCGTTCAAGGTCAAAAAGTCTAGAGGATAGTTCATGACCCGTCCATTCATGCTCTTGTGCTACTTTCAGTGTAGGTATTAGGAAGTCCAATGGTAGCACTGCTTTTTGGCCAAACACCATCTGAAAGGGGGTGGCTTGCAGTACCGTTTTGTAGGCGACTCGGTATGCCCAAACAGCATGGTGTAGCTGTTTATCCCAATCAGAGCGTTTATTGTTCACTAATTTCGTCAGTACATTGCATAAGATCTTGTTGGTGCTCTCAGCCTGGCCATTTGCTTGAGGGTGATAGGGGGCAGACTTCTTATGCACGACCAAGAATTCTTGGAGCAGATTTTCAATAACTTCATTCAAGAAGTGAGTGCCTCTATCACTAACTAGCTCTATAGGTAGCCCGTATCTAGTGAACACATTCTCAAATAAAAACTTAGCTGTTGTTTGAGCATCGTTCTTCGTTGTGGCTTTTACCTCTACCCACTTTGTTAGATAGTCTGTCGCAACAATGATATATTCTGCATGGGAACCCTTAGCTCGGGGATTAATAGGACCTACGAAGTCTATTCCCCACTTAGAGAATGCACGTCCACCCATCATAGGTTTCAATGGCATCTCATCTTTACGTATAGGATATTGAGTTCTCTGATAGACATCACAGCGTTTCACATAGGTATGTGCATCCATGTGAAGGGTCCGCCACCAGAAGCCTGCAAATAGTATTGCCTTGATCACCCGATCTGGTCCAAAGTGTCCTCCTGCTACACCTTGGTGAGCAGTGTCCAAGATCTTGAGGTATTCACTCTCATGGACACATAGTCTCAGGTAACCGTCTTTACCACGTTTGTATAGATTATCACCAATAAGTGAGTAATCCTGGGCTTCTTGTTCTAAACTCCTTTTCCTAGCCAGAGTCATGTCTGGAGGGAATGTTTTCGTCCTCAGAAAAGATACTAGTGGTTCACTCCAATCCGGCACTATGGACACTTGATAAAGAGTGGCATGTTCCACAGGTGGTTTAGTGTAGCAGATTGGGCATTCCTTGCACAACTTTTGGACATCAGCTTCCATAGTTGGCCAATGCACTCCTAGTCTCCTTAGTGTCTGTAGGGTTCGTTGTTTTGAGTAGTGTTGCTCTAATGCACCTACATGTGCTAATTGCAACCATTTAGCGTACTCATCCTCTTCCACACAACAAGCCAAGATCCCTTGATCTGTGTGCTTGTACATACTTCCTGCCATGATGTGATACTTTTGGGCTTTTACTACCTCTCTATCTCGTGTGTTTATTACTGGGTGGTTAGGTCTTTATGTCAACACTGGTACCAATGGCTTAGCCCACTGCGGCACTACTTCCAAATTAAACAAGTAAGCATCAGGAAGGTCATCTGACACTCCTTGTGGGGCTTCTCTCGATGTGAGCCTAGAAGGTGATCTGCTCTCAAATGAGTCTTCCCTTTCCTTACCACAACCTCAAAATCATATTCCATTAGCAAGAGAAACCATCTTACTAATCTTCCTGTATTGCATGGCTTGTTTACGAGGTATAGCAATGCCTGATGATCAGTAAAAAATTTAAACTTATTTGCAAGCAGATAATGTCTAAACTTTTTAACCGCATACACCATGCCTAGTCCTTCTCGTTCGGTGGTGGTATAATTTCGTTCAGCTGCATTCAATTGTCTACTAGCATAGGCAATTGGAAGATCCATATTACCTTCACCCGTAGGTTGTGCGAGTACACATCCAATAGCATAATTGGATGCATCCACGTGAACATGGAATGGCTTGTTCCAATCTGGTGTGGTCAAGATTGGTGCTGAACATAATCTTCGTTTAAGCTCCTGGAAGGAATTCTCACATTCCTCAGTCCACTCAAAGTTAGTCAGAAGTCCGTACATGGGCTTTGCAATGACAGCATACATGTGAATGAACCGGCGGTAGTAACCACAATTTCCCATGAAAGCTTGTACTTCCTTGACATTCCTTGGCCTTGGTAGCTCTGCTATGGCTCTCACTTTCTCTTCATCAGTGGATATGCCATTCTTTGACACTATGTGTCCTAGAATCTTGCCTTGCCCGACCATAAAAACGCACTTTTCTGGGTTCAGGCAGACTTGATATTCTCTACATTTGTCAAAGATTTGTCTGAGTTCAGGAATATGGGTTTGTCTAATGTTGGAATGAGCACAAAGATCATCAACATAAACTTCTAAATTCTTCCTTAGGAACTCCTTAAATACATGGCACATCAGCCTTTGGAAGGTAGCTGGTGCATTGGTAAGCCCAAATGGCATTACACGAAAGGCAAATATACCCCACTCTGTGGCAAAAGCTATCTTATGCTGATCTTCTGGAGCTATGGCTACTTGATTGTAGCCCGAAAATCCATCGAGGAAGCTGTACACTTCCTTGCCTGCTACTCTTTCTAAGAGATGCTCTGTGATAGGAAGCGGATAGTTATCTCGAATTGTGGCTGCATTAACCTTCTTCAAGTTAATGCATACACGTAATTTACCATTCTTTTTGGGCACCACAACAATGGGGGATACCCATTCAGTGTGCTCAATTTCATAGATAAATCCAGCTTCAACCAGTCTATCTATCTCCTCTTTGATCTTGGCAGCGTAATTATCATTGTATGTATATGGCTTTTGCTTAGAGGGTTTGGCATCTGAGGTCATGGGGATGGTGTGTGAGCATATGTCTGGATCAACACCCTTCAAATCCTTGTAACTCCAAGCGAACACGTCTCTGTATTCTCTTAGCAAGGCTATTAGCTCTTGTTCTTCCTCTCTTGTCAGGTCATGGCCTATGTACGTGCATCTCTCTTCTCCTTCTTCCATGGCTACCACAATTTTCTTTGTGGTTTCTTTGTTATCATAGGCCTCTCCTGATTGCGCCTCTCGTTTAGGCATTCTGATCATGACTCTCCTGTCATCTATCTCATACTTCTTAAAATTTTCTGGGACCTCAAAAAAAGATTCTTCCTCTTCTGGTGTGACTTCTCTCTTCTTTTTTTTCTTTCCTTCTTCCTTCGGGGTCACATGTGTGGCTAGTCTTACATCACTTGTAAGCTCTCCATACCTCTAGGGTTGAAATTCTACTTCATGGAAGTATTCTTCATCTGATGCAAAAGGTGGGTCCATAATGATTGACTCTAGATCGGAGTCACTCGCATCCTCAAATGCATCAGGGCTAGGTTCGCATTCTTCTAGAACTGCCTCTCCCATGATTGGCTCTATGGAGAAGACTGAAATGTCATAGCCATCCTCATCACAGTGAGGTGTCCATTGTTCCTCATTGATGGCTACATCCATTGTTGCTAGGATTTCTGCCCAGCCGTGGGGTTCAAATTCTTCGTCCGGAAAGACTACAGGTGCATAGGCTGGGTCTTGAATTGATCTATGTGTTTCTTTTGCACCTACCTCTCTGGCTTTTTCTCTCTTCTCTTCTTCTACTGCTACTTTGCACATCCATAAGTGGGTGTCTTCATGCATCCATGAGGATCCTGACCCTATGGAATGCACCGATTCTGTATCATCTTTGGCTCTATGGATGGGATTCCATTGGATGGGAGGGATATCTCTATGAGAGTAATCTTTGAGATTCACTTTGGTCGTAACACCTAAGTGTTGTAGGTACAAGGAGTTGGTTCCCCAGTCCTGTACCACTTGCAACTGTCGCATAAAGGGTCTTCCCAAGATCATCTCATAGGCATGATTTTTGCTGAAGTCACATATAGCAAATGTATGCTCAAACTCGACACCACAGGTGGTGAGAGTTATTCCTTCTAGCAATCCTAAGGGTCTCTCAATATGACCATCGGCCATCTGCAATTTCATTCTCGTTGGCCTGAGTGCTGGCTTGCCCCAACGCTTCCATAGGGAAGTGGTGGCAATTGCAACTCCTGCACCTGAGTCCAAAATTGCCTTGGTGGTGTACTCCTGGTAGGTAATGGGAAGATAGGTGTTCCCTTCTTCACCTTCACACATATCTCCTATCTTATCCAAGGGTATCTCTGGCACTGTCCTATGTGATCCTACCTAGGAACGAGGTTTTGATATCTCTGGTACTTGTTTGGCTACATGTTTCCATAGCTCTGGCCTCACTTTGAGTAGCTCTTCTAAGGTGAGGTTGCATTGTACTTTAGTGTTTTTCACTACCTCTGTGTTCCTAGGTATGAGTGAGTCCTCATTCCGTACCATGACTGTGGGTGCTCTCATACAAGTAGACTTAACTTCCCATGGGCCTGTGAAGTGTGGTAATTCTTGTAGAGAGTTATACTCAAAGTCTAGTCTTTCCTGAGAGTGGGTGCTCTCCTGCTCCTCATAAATGGATGGGATATCTTGTGGGAATTGGTCGTGTGCATCATCCACCAGTTCAATGGGAGGAGGTACTTCACTTTCTTTAGCCCATTTGTCTTCTTGAATCTCTCGTAGGAATTCTGGTGTGAATCGATTCATAGAAGATGATGTGTCTGGCTCCGTAGAGTTAGGAACATAGGTTTTTTGGGTAGGAAGACCTGCTCTTTCACTAGCCTTGTCATGGTGTTGAGGGGCGGGTTCCTTTTGTGATTGTGCAATTAGATTCTCTATGCTTTCTAGGGAGGGGGGGTTGTCTAGCTCAGTGGAATTGGGCACATAAGCTTTCGATGGGGGATGGGTCATGTTTTTGCTTGCTTTATCTCTTTCTTGATTTTTTTCTTCCTTGGCAGATCTTGCAATTATGCCCTCTAACTTCTCTAGAAGTCCATCCAAGTGTAATTGCGTCTTGGCTGAGCCGGAGTAATTGAAAAGGCGATTGGCTTCAAACATAGTCTGAGCCAATGCGACCATTTTCGCGCAAAGCTTGGTTCTTTCTATCTTTAGGTCAGCTCTAGGGTAGCACTTGTCATGATCCGTGACATTTGGCCCTTCTTGGATTCTGGCCTGATATGCTTTAAGCATCATGTCTATGTCTTCAGGAGTGGGATCAGCTAATACTGATCCTGCTTGGGGTGGTGGGTGGGTTACGTGGGGTGTATTAGAGGGTGGAGGGATGGAGGGTGATGGGGATGGTAGCGGTGGGAATGTGTGAGAGTGTGGTTGAGATGTGATCTCTATGATTTTGGCCTTGGTTTCTCGTAGACTTTCCTCAAGTTCACTCATCTTCTTTGCCCATTGCCTTTTCATACGTTCACGGCTATCTCTCCAAGCTCTTGTTCTCTTCTTATTTTGGCTATCAGTATCGCTAGCGTTTGGGCTCTTTTCCTGGCTTACTCCTTGGTTTTGCTGCACTGGTTGAGCTCTAGTGACTACCTGTACGGGTGCAGTGGAAGTGACACTTCCTGTGGAATCTACCACTAACCCAATAACATTAATAGGAGTGATTTTTGGCATATTATTAGGATTCTTAGGGCAGTCTCGTAAGAGATGCTCCTTTCCACACTCTTGGCAAAAGCCTTGAATTGTTACTGACTGGGGTTGCATAGGTGGAGGTAAGGGACAATCACGAATGAGATGATCTCCCTGACATCTGTAGCATGGTCCTTTAGGGAATGGGGGTCTTACTTGCCTAGGTTGAGGCCTAGGGTTGGGGTTTGCATACATGACGTTTGTGTAATCTGACTCCCAACTAGGTTCATTTGGCTCTTCACTATAGTAAGACTCACCATGCTCAGGAGACTGCATGTAGTAGGCCTGGGGGCTATCAACATGTGTAGATGCTATGGTCACTCGGGTCACTTTCAGAAAGCAATGGTGTTACAGGGACTATAGCTCTATTCAGGTTCTCTTCTGCAGCTGCATATTTTACTGGGATCACATTAGTAGGAGCAGGTGGTTGTTGTGCTAGCACTGGCTGGGGTCTCAGTTGGTTTTGGTAGGGTTGGTAGGTTTGTTGAGGTCTCACATACTGCTGAGGTGGGTACTGGTTCTGGTATCTTCCTTGCTAAGGGTATGGTTGTGGGTACGTCTGTCTAACGGTTTGCTTATTGTAGGGACAATCTTGCGCGGTGTGATTGGTGTACCTTCGTTCTATGGTGCAGTATTGGCTACTAGGATTAACTTGGGGTTGAGCCATAATGGGACAGACATTCGCCATATGGTCGCCTCCACAAGTGTAGCACCACTTAACTGGAGCAAAACTCGGAATTTGTTTGCTAGAGACACCTAGTTTTTGAGCTACTTTCTCTGCAAGTTCCTCAATTGATGTCGATTGCGTGGAAGAGAGGCTAGAGGCACTATCTGAATCTTTGTATATCTTGGAAAGCTCTAACTCCTCCCCTAGGTTATCCTCAATGTCAATACACATGCGTACACACTCTTCTATGGTCCTAGGGTCCTTCAAGTACACATATGATCTTAATTTGGTACTTAGCAATCCATCCAAGAATAAAGCCACTTGCTTAGCTGGTGTGGGTAGCTCAGGGATAGGGCATCTCTCCAAGTATTGCCTAAATCTTCTTCCAGCAAGTCTCACGGTCTCTTGAGGGGTTTGCTTGAAGCTGTGAATCAGCGAGGAAGTGTTATGTCTTATGCCACTTTTAGAGAATTCGATAATGAATGCCTCTAGAAGTTGGTCTATGCTCCTGAACTGCCTCTCGTTTAGTGGCTGAAACCATGTCAGGGCAGTGTTCCTAAGGGTTAGACCAAAGGCATTGTACTACGTGAATAGATCCTCCACTTGTTCAGCTCTCAGGACTTGCCTAAACTCAGCCACATGATCGTATGGATCTCCAGTGCCATCGAAGTAGTTCTTCATGGACTTAACTAGCTGAGTCGGTCTCAAAGTCCTTGTGTGCTCTCTAGGTCGTGGTAGAGGGAACTCATCCGCATTTCTTTGATTCTTGTGAGCTCTAAGCATCTTAAGTTCTACTCTATTTGTTTCCATTCTCGTTCTTTCTCTGCCCCCTGGGTTGGCAAAGCTTACTTCTGGCCTATCTCTACTTCTGTCTCTTTGAAGTCCATGAGCTTGGGATGTTCCAGCACCAGGGTGACCATAGGACACATTCGATCTTGGTTGGGGGAAAACGAATTCACCCTTCCAAGTGTAAGCATGTCTATCATGTTCTGTAACCACAAAGATCCTCTTTGAAACGTGATCTAAGTAGGTCACGCTGCCTGGGCTATCAGGATCCTTAAACTCATAGATCATGATTGTTCCTATATCAGTTGGCTGATCAGATTTATACCTCCAAAAGGCTTCGTCAGTTTCTCGGTTCAGAAGCAGATCTATGCTCTTATTATCTTGGGGAATCCACTCTGGTGTGATAATCCTAGTGAGAACAGATTTGCCTCGGGGGGTCCTCGGTTCTTCACCCCTGTTTCCTTGCTCTAGGTCACCTAAGTCCGTTCCTCAGATCTCATTCCCAAATTCATCAGTCCTATCTGGGTGATTGGTGACTACATATATTGTCCCTTCCTTGTCTAAGTAGGCTCCGTTTTCGAACTTGACAGCTGAGCGCTCTAGTCCAATGGATTGATCAGGATTCTTAATCTGTACCATAGATCTTCCTAGGCCGTCCTCATAGATGCTAGCACCTGATCGGTTGGTCCTAAGGTATTCTAGCTGCGTCTTGTACGGGCCTTCTACCCTGTGCAAGTATGGCACTCTTGAACTTCCCGTAGGTCGGTCCATGCCTTGAGACATCTCTGATTCACTAGTCTCAGAGCTAGGGTAGTATGAGTGGTGGCTCAACTGCTGGGCCCACGACCTAGCAGTGTGGTTGACACTAGCCTCTGAAGACCTAAGGCTTTGTCTATCCCTTACTAGATGTCATCCTGATCTAAGGTTCATAAGCCTATTTAAGTAGGCCAATTTGTGCCCAAGGTACAACCTCGTTGCCAATCAATTGGTATCAGTCACTTGATTCTTTTTTTAGTGTGTTATCGTGTTTATGATCTTGTCTAATATCGCGTCGTCAGAAATACTTGAGTATTTTTCGTACTTTAAGTTGATCGTTCCTCGTTAGATTCTTTCCTTTAAAGTTCTCGACAGTACAAAGATTTTGTCCTTCACTTGAACTTGAAAGTTTAGGTATTCTTCAACTTGTTAATTGCCTATCGTTGTCCTGACTTACTCCTACCTCTAGTCGTTCTTAGCCTAAGCTAGGAATTGACGAAGGGGAGTTGAGAATATTCCGACCTTTCTTGCTGATCCTTGCTCTTTAGTGCTCGAGAAGTTGATTCTCCAGCTTGCACAAAGCCCTTGCTTGGACGCTCTCAATTGCTTCTCAATAGGCCTGCATCAGTCCCAAGATTAGCTCCAGACTTAAATTCAAATGACAGACTAGACCACTTTCATGCATGTATCTCACCGACCAAGTTATCCCTTGCCTTTATAAAAAACAGTCCCAAGGATCCCTCAGTTTTCCTACCTCGGGTATGGTTAACTTCTAGAAACCCTATCTAATAATCCTGAGCTTTCCGACAAAGCAAGAATCACAGCAATTGGATTTCTTATGAGGAAGTTATGTCAGTTCAAGCTTCAGGGATTAAAACAGGGTTCAAAACAGTTTAATCAAGCAGGCAGAAATTCTTGAATTACTTGGGTTGCGGCCTCAACATGCAATGCTAACCCCGAGTGTTTGTCCCACAAATTGACCAAATTAGCCCCCTATTCTTTCCCCTAGAAAATTGACCAAATTTGCCCTTCTAACGCGTTCGCAAGTTCTGTCAGTCGCGATTGACAGGTCAGACGCGATTGATGTGTCGATCACGATTGACAGGTCCGTCGTGGCTGTCAGTCGTGATTGATGTGTCGATCGCGATTGACAGGTCCGTCGTGGCTGTCAGTCGCGATTGATGTGTCGATCGCGATTGACACGTGGCTCGAAAAGTCAATCAGTCGTGGTCAAAGGGTCGTTGACTCTGTCAGTCGCGATTGATGGGTCGATCGCGATTGAGAGGTCGGTCGCGAGGGTTTGTCCGTCGTGGTCAAACAATCGTTGACTGTGTCGGTCGCGATTGACAGAGCTGTCGTGGGTTGTCAGTCACGATTGATGGGTCGATCGCGATTGATGACTCGATCGCGATTGACACGTGTCACGCGTATGATCCGTCAGTCGTGGTCAATCGGTCGTTGACTCTGTCGGTCGCGATTGACAGAGCCGTCGTGGGCTGTCA
Source organism: Ceratopteris richardii (assembly GCA_020310875.1). Taxonomy (NCBI): domain Eukaryota; kingdom Viridiplantae; phylum Streptophyta; class Polypodiopsida; order Polypodiales; family Pteridaceae; genus Ceratopteris; species Ceratopteris richardii. The sequence goes on along the minus strand of CM035416.1, from coordinate 132,065,331 downwards.
GTCACGATTGATGGGTCGATCGCGATTGACAGGTCTGTCCGTCGTGGTTTGTCGATCGCGATTGACAGAAATCTGATGAATTTCAAAAATCTAAACACAGTTTTGGGAAGCTCTAGGCCTGTAGATCATGGTTTTGCACTTTCTTTGGCAGATGGAGCATTTTTTCTGTCAGTCGCGATTGACAGAGACCGGCGACACAGAGACAGTTGCCAAGATTTCCGTACCTGCGCGAAGTGCTGGAGAAGATGATGCAGCATGTACCTGCAAGACAGCTCAAGAAACATGCAAAAACAGCCCACACAATATTGCTCTCTCGCTCTCTCACACAAGTGGAATGAGGGGAATGGAAGGAGAAAGGAAATATAGTCAAAAAACTGAAATTTTTGCGATGATGGAGATGGAGGTGGGAGATGGTGATGATGATGATGGTGATGAAGGAAACAAAAGGAAATAGATAAAAGTGAAGAAAAATACCTATAACTCCAACGCTTCAACTCTACGTCTTACCATCACACGCTCGTCCTCAAAGCTCGATCCCCGGCAACGGCGCCAAAATTTGGTGTAGCTTAGTGATGGGTAGCACCTCCTTTAATGTCAATCCGGGAAGACGTGAGGATGGTATGAAGACCTCGAGCAAGTGGAGGCATAAGTGCGTGAGTGAGAAGCACACAAGCATGCACACACATACACATACACGCGCACACACGGCTAGACAAAGAGTGAGAAGCAATGGAGTTCTTAGATTACTTTCAAAAAGCTCTTACAAGTTCATTTCAATTACAAGCTCACCTCAAAAATGAGCTCTCTAGCTCTATTTATAGTTTTTGACTAGGTTTTGGCCCTGTCCAGACCTAGTGTCCGGCCTAGTTAAAAATTAGGTTCCAGGGCCAATTTGAGGGTTTAAACGGAGTCTAAAAAATACGAAAATTGATATGTAGGTACTTCTAAGGCTCCTCAAGCTCAAGGACTCCTTGGCTTGCACAAAATGGAGCTACAAAAATACGAAATGGTATTTACAATGGTTTTTAGTGATTAAAATCACTATTTGTGTAGGGATTTTCTCTGTTGGTTTGTCCTACACATCTTTGAGCTCCCTACTTGCTCTTTCTTCTTGTGTGCTCCACTCCTTGATGTCTTGAAAAATTTAGATGGCCTACTTCCCAGATCTTCTTTGGCTACTGTGTCTGCTTGTGCTATCTCTTCGTTCCGACTCTCTTTGTCTTGTGGCTCCTTCGGTTCCCTGACTGCTGCCAACACATGCGTTCATTATGTAATACATCTTCAATATGTACATCATGCGTGGGCTGAATTTCATGCTCTGTTTTAGCCATATTTTGACGCAAATGTTCAGCCATATGTGGCTGGAAATTTCCAGCAGTTTTGATCATTTTTGGCTGAATTTTTTCAGCCATGTTTGGCTCAAAATTCTCTGCATTTTCAGCTCTATTTGGCTGGAATTTTTCAGCCCTTTGAACCTCAGTTGGCTGATCTACATGGCCATAGTCAAGCGCACCATTTTGGAACAAAGGCATGAGTGTATCGAACACATCTTGTGAGCTAATTGTTGGTAGTTTTTTGCATTCAAGTAGAGGGAAAACTGAATTTTCAGCAAATACCACATCTCGACATACAATAATTGTGTTCGTCAATGGATGGTACAACCGATATCCCTTACTTTCAGCACTATAACCAACAAATATACATTTCTTTGCCTTGTCATCAAGTTTGTGACGTTGTTGTGATGGCACAAGAGCATATGCCAAACAACCAAACACTAACCATAGGCTTATGACCATTCCAAGCCTCATAAGGAGTGATGACTCTCAATGCTTTTGTAGGGCAGCGATTCAACACATAGTTTGCACACATGACCGCTTCCATCCAAAACTTATGAGGAAGATGCTTTCCTTTAACCATACATCGTGCCATTTCAAGTAAAGTTCTATTTTTACGCTCGGCAACACCATTTTGTTGAGGTGTATATGGCACCGTACATTGGTGTGAAATACCTCTTTCATGAAGAAAAGCATTAAGCTCATGTGACATGTATTCACCACCACGATCCGTGCATAGAGTCAAAAGCTTTTGTGAAGAAAAATTTTCAGCCATAGCTAAAAATGCTTTGAAGCAAGAAAATACCTCATTCTTTGCTTTCATAGGATACACCCATGTATGGCGAGTAGCATCATCAATGAAGGTAACAAAATATACATGCTTCCCAAAAGATGGAGTGTTGACGGGACCACATACATCACTATGAACAAGTTGTAGTTTTCTTGTAGTGTGTGTGTGACTATCTTTTGGAAAAGAAGCACGATGCATTTTTCCAAGAATGCAACCTTCACATGCATGCTTTTCAATGGACTCAAGTGTAGGCAAGCCAATAACCATGTTCTTCTTTTGCAAGTAGAGCAAACTATTGAAGTTCAAGTGACCAAAACGAGCATGCCAAAGCTCCATTTCAGCCATGGAAGAAGTATGAGCAACTAAAGCATTTGAGGCAGCCCTCTTGTATGTATCCATGCGATACAAACCATTACATAATGTACTGGATGTTGCAAACATTTGTTTTATGTAGGGTACAAGTTTCAAATTATGTAAATACCTTTGGGAAGTCTTCAAATACTTCAAGAAGGCTCATATTATTCATAAAATATAGCCAAAATACCACGTGATCTCTAGAACATGGTGAGTCAAATTAGTGAGTCACAAGGGAGTTGTAGTGGTGTCCTAGTGGAAGGTCGATGTGGCTAGTTCTCAAAGTCCATCAATACTTTGCTTATTTGAGCACTTGAGTCATGTAATACCTCCATCCAAGTGTCTACCACGAATTTAGATGTACTAGGAAGGTTTTAGATTAGTTTCCCATGCTATAAAAAGAGGAGAAAAGTTGTGATCTTGTGGGATGTCCAAGAGAGTCATATGTGTATCTCTATGCTGCTGTAGTTTTGTATGCAGAGATTGGAGAGCTTGTATCTCCCTCATTATATATTAAAATTACATGTTTGATAGCTCATTTGAAAGCTCGTACTATCTACGTTTTTCCTGTAAATTTTCATAATCATTGGATTTGTGAGCTGAGAGCAGTACTCTCTGCAAGTAGTGTGTGTTCTCTGGTTTTACCCCCTGCTGAAGGTCTCCATTAAACCTCAAACTTGCAGAGGTCATATCTCCTTGTGTATGTATCCAAATCATGCGTTTTTTGGCTTGTTAGAAAGCTCTCAAAGCCTACATGTATTCAGAAAAGTTTAAGATTCATTGAAGTTGTGAATTAAGAGCAGAAGTCTCTGCAAGTGATGTGTGTCCTCGGGTTCATCTCTGTTTCAAGGTCTCCATTAAAGCTGCATATTGCAGAGGTCATAGCTCATTGTGTATTTATCCATTTGAGGTTTTCTATAGCTTGTTGGAAAGCTCTTAGAGTCTAGTTTATGTGTGTGAAACAGTTTTGGAAAATTCTAAGTGAGTAAAGAGCAATTTTCTCTACAAGAAAACTGGTCTGTGCATACAAGTTTGTGAAAAAGTCAACTAGGTCCTGTTGGGTTTCACCTACTTCTATCTATACTTTGGAGATCAATAAACTCCAACATTGGTATCAGAGCAAGGAATGGAAGCTTGGAGAAGGTTATAATACCTTGATGAAGAATTGAAGCTATTGGAGTAGCGGTTCATCATCGACACTACACAAAGGTAGAAGGAGATAGCAAGGAAGCATCTCAAGCAACATCCAAGCAAAGAAAGGTGCATAGACTTTGTTACAAAGGTAAATCTCATACTTCTTGTTATCACATATATCCAAAAGGAGGGTTAAAGGAGGAAGTTTAGTATTTACACAATGGGCGATCAACATGCACAAATAGAGAAGCTTGATAAGAACAACTATCAAGCATGGCGATTTAGAATCACAACATACTTGCAAGGTAGAGGCTTGTATGGTTTGATTGATGGAACGGATATCAAACCTATATTACCAGAGGATCCAAATCAGCAACAATTGAGGGAGTTTAGACTTTGGAATGAAAGCGACAAAAGCGTTATATTCATTTTATCACAAAATATTCAAGATTCAATGGTAGGACACATACAAGATCTAGACACAAGTAGAGATGTTTGGCTTGCATTGGAAAGGTTGTATGCTACAGGTACAAGAGCAAGGAAGATTCAACTAAAAAATGAGTTGAATAACATAAAGAAAGATACAAGGACATCCGTCAATGATTACTTGTTGAAGGTTAAAGAGATTGCAGATCAACTAGGATCAATTCAAGCTCATGTGGAGGACGACGACTTGGTTGCACATACTCTCAAAGGACTCAAAGATGATGAGAGATGGAAACCCTTCATTACTTCAGTTTATGTCAGAGGAGAATTACCAGATTTTGATCAACTTATTGCCCTCATGGTCATAGAGGAGATGAATCTAAATGGTTCTACTTCAAATAAAAAAGGATCTCAAGGACAAGCTCTTTATGTAGGATCATCAAGAGGTGGAAACAGAGGTAGAAGAGGTTCAAATAGAGGTCGAGGAAGAAGGAGCGATGATCAAGGGACTTCAAGTGGCTTCTTCAACACAAGAGGAAGAGGAAGATCAAGTGCTAGATGTACGAGAGGCTACTACAACTACAATCAGAGACAAATGAGTGAAGATAAGAACAATTGCTATATATGTGGAAGGTATGGACACTATGCCAAAGATTGTTATCAAAATGAAAATAATCAAGGTGGTAATCGAAAAGGAGGCTATTCAAGAAGAGGTAAACAACAAGGAAATTATACAGTTGAAGGTAAAAGTGATGATTATGATTCTCTTCTTATGATGAATATAGAAACTAAGATGAATTGCAATAGCGATGTATGGTATGTAGATAGTGGCTGTTCTAATCACATGTCTCATGATGCTTCATGGTTTTCTAATATGCATAATCCTTCATGTAAAGGTCATGTTGAAATAGGAGATGATACAACACATAAGATTATGCAAGTTGCAGATGTCGTTATGTAGGATAAGAGCAAGACAAATTGCTTGAAGGATGTACTTTATGTGCCAACGATCGCTAAGAATTTGATGTCAGTTGATCAAATGGTAGAAAAAGGTTTGCAAATAATATTTAATCATGCAGGTTGCTTCATTGAGGATCCAAAGCAAAGGAGGTCAATTGCTAGAGGTCAAAAACAAGGTAGATTGTTTACATTCAAGGTAAACCCAAATCATACAAACTATTTCTCTTATGGTATGCATCGAATAGCAGAGCTTGATCTATGGCACAGAAGGATTGGACACATGAATGTACACAGGTTAAAGGAGCTATCAAAGAAGAGGATTGTTGAAGGATTACTTGATCTTACTAAGCAACATATGGTGCATCTTTGTGAAGCATGTCAAATGGGTAAGCAGAATAGACAACCTTTCAAGCATTCAAGCTATGTAAGTGATGGTTTGCTAGATCGCATACACACAAATGTGTGGGGACCTACTAAAGAGGCATCCTTGGTTGGTAATAAGTACTATGTATCATTCATTGATGATCATAGTAGAATGATATTTGTGTATTTCATTAAACATAAGAGTGAGGTCTTTGATTGTTTCAAGAAGTTCAAATCATATGTCGAAAAGCAAACAGGATGGTATATTAAGAAGCTAAGATCTGATGGAGGGGGAGAGTATTTCTCTCAAGCTTTTACTGATTTTTTGTATGATGAAGGTATCAAAAGAGAAGTTACATGCAGGTATACTCCACAACAAAATGGAGTCGCAGAAAGAAGAAACAGAATCATAGCAGAAGCATCTAGAAGCATGCTTAATGATATGTGTTTGCCTAATTATTTTTGGGCTGAAGCTGTTAGCACAAGTGTTTACATTATGAATAGAGTTCCGACTGCTGGAGTTCATCATTTGACACCATATGAGGTATGGCATGGAAGGAAACCAAGTGTAAGTCATTTGAAAGTATTTGGTTGTGTATGTTATGTACATGTACCTAGTGAGGTGAGATCTAAACTTGATGCGAAATCAAAAAAATGTATATTTATTGGTTATGCAGATACTCAAAGAGGATATAGATGCTATAATCCTCATACCAATAAGGTTGTTGTGTCAAGAGATGTAAACTTTGATGAATCACTTTCATGGTATGCAGATAAGAATTGTTTGCAGGTCATGGATGAAAATGAAGAAGGTGTGGTTGAAGGAGATGAATGCATAGTTCAGCCATCAGGAAGTTTAAATGATGAAAGGAGTGGTTTGGATGAAGAAAGAGGATCACCTTTCAATGGAAGATTAAGGGAAGAGTCACCTCCAAGTGTTAAAAGTAAAGGTAAACTCAAACTTGTTGAAGTTAATGATGAAGGAGAGGAAATTAGTGATGTATGTGAGTATGGAGAATCATCAAAGGTTCCTAATAAGAAAGGAAGAGCATCTACATTGGAGGTAAGAAGAACTTCAAGATTGAGTAAGCAACCTCAAAGGTATACTTATGAATCTTTTATGAATACTCATTATGCTTTTATGACAAAAGTTGAGAAGGAAAATGAACCCACATGTTATAATGAGGCAAAAGGAGATGAAAAGTGGGAGAAAGCAATGAGAGAAGAAATGGAAGCACTACAGGATAACAAGACTTGGAATTTAGTTCCAAAGACACCAAAACAAAAGGTAATTGGTTGCAAGTGGGTTTTTAAGATTAAACGAAATAGTGATGGTAGTGTGTCAAGATATAAGGCTAGACTTGTGGCAAAAGGATATAATCAAACTCAAGGTGTGGACTATGAGGAAACATTTAGTCCAATAGCAAACATGGCAATGGTAAGAACTTTGTTGGCTTTAGCTGCAAGTAAAAGGTGGAATATATATCAACTCGATATAAAGAATGCCTTTCTTAATGGTGAGTTAAATGAAGAAGTGTATATGTCACAACCAGATGGTTATGTGGATGCAAAATGTCCTAATCATGTATGCAGGTTAAAGAAGGCATTGTATGGTCTTAAGCAGACACCAAGGGCATGGAATGCAAGGTTGGTAAAGTATCTTATGCTGCAAGGATACACAATGAGTCATGCTGATCCTTCACTTTATGTAAAACATGTAGATGACATGTGTGTCTATGTATGCATTTATGTGGATGACTTGTTGATTATAGGGAATGATGCAAAAGAAATTGATGAGATAAAAGCTAATTTGGGAAAGGAATTTAAAATTTCAGATCTTGGTTTGCTTAGATACTTTCTTGGGATTGAAATTGTGTATAGCGATGAAGGTATGTGGTTGATACAGAGAAAGTATATACATGATATGCTGAAAAAGGTTTGGTATGCAGGAATGTAAATTTGTTTCTACTCCAATGGAATGTAATGTAAAGTTGAGTGCAAAGGAAGGTGATGAGTTGCATGATATGAATGCATATAGATCCATGGTAGGATCTTTGATTTATGCAACAAAAACTAGACGTGATATATGCTATGCAGTGGGAGTATTGTCACAGTTTATGCATGAACCTAGAGTACCTCATATGCATGCAGCAAAAAGAGTGCTTAGGTATTTGAAAGGTACCATGAACGAAGGATTATTTTATAGTCATGATGCTGATCTAACTCTTAAAGTCTTCAGTGATGCAGATTGGGCTAGAAGCAAAGATGACAGAAGATCCACAAGTGGATATGTGGTAATAGCAGGAAACAAGACATTAACATGGAGTTCAAAGAAACAACATACTATTGCTTTATCTTCTACAGAGGCTGAGTATAGAGGTTTAGCATTGGCTACTACTAAGGTTATGCGGTTTAAAAAGTTGTTTCATGACTTGAATGTGCAGGTTGATGTACCAGAGATATATGGGGATAACTTGAGTAGCATTCATATGACCTCAAATCCTATCTTTCATGCTAGAACAAAGCATATAGAGGTTCACTATCATTATGTTCGAGAGAAGGCCATAAACAATGAAGTACAAGTTTCTTTTGTGGGAACAAAGGATCAAGTTGCAGATATCTTCACCAAATCCTTGGATGGACCAAAGCTTCAAAGATTCAACTATATTCTTGGCATGAAGGAAATACCCTTTGAAACTTGAGGGGGAGAATGTTGCAAACATTTGTTTTATGTAGGGTACAAGTTTCAAATTATGTAAATACCTTTGGGAAGTCTTCAAATACTTCAAGAAGGCTCATATTATTCATAAAATATAGCCAAAATACCACGTGATTTCTAGAACATGGTGAGTCAAATTAGTGAGTCACAAGGGAGCTGTAGTGATGTTCTAATGGAAGGTCGATGTGGCTAGTTCTCAAAGTCCATCAATACTTTGCTTATTTGAGCACTTGAGTCATGTAATACCTCCATCCAAGTGTCTACCACAAATTTAGATGTATTAGGAAGGTTTTAGATTAGTTTCCCATGCTATAAAAAGAGGAGAAAAGTCGTGATCTTGTGGGATGTCCAAGAGAGTCATATGTGTATCTCTATGCTGCTGTAGTTTTGTGTGTAGAGATTGCAGAGCTTGTATCTCCCGCATTATAAATCCAAATTACATGTTTGATAGCTCATTTGAAATCTCTTACTGTCTACTTTCTTCCTGTAAATTTTCATAATCCTTGGATTTGTGAGCTGAGAGCAGTACTCTCTGCAAGTAGTGTGTGTTCTCTGGTTTTACCCCCTACTGAAGGTCTCCATTAAACCTCAAACTTGCAGAGGTCATATCTCCTTGTGTATGTATCCAAACCATGTGTTTTTTGGCTTGTTAGAAAGCTCTCAAAGTCTACATGTATTCTAGAAAGTTTAAGATTCATTGAAGTTGTGAATTAAGAGTAGAATTCTCTGCAAGTGATGTCTATCCTCGGGTTCATCTCTGTTTCAAGGTCTCCATTAAAGCTGCATATTGCAGAGGTCATAGCTCATTGTGTATTTATCCGTTTGAGTTGTTCTATAGCTTGTTGGAAAGCTCTTAGAGTCTAGTTTATGTCTGTGAGAAAGTTTTGGAAAATTCTAAGTGAGTAAAGAGAAATTTGCTCTGCAAGAAAACTGGTATGTGCATACAAGTTTGTGAAAAAGTCAACTAGATCCTGTTGGGTTTCACCTACTTCTAGCTGTACTTTGGAGATCAATAAACTCCAACACCGGACATCACAATAACATCGCCATTGCTGAAATCATGAACCATACACTTATCATCAACAAAGTGTACATGAAGTCCAACTTTGGCAATCAACGGAACTGAAATTAAGTTCTTCTTGATATCGGGCACATACAATGCATTTTTCAAGAGAATCACACCTCCATTTGCAGCCGTAAGCTCAATTTCTCCTACTCCAATGATAGGATAAGAGGCATTATTTGCACACACCACATGTCCTCCTTTAGGTGCATCTTTCAAAGAGGCAAAAAATATTTTGCATGATGTTATGTGCTTTGAAGCACCACTATCGAAGGACCAATCGGAATCAGCCTCACTCACAACCATACATTTAGAATGTAAAGAAGCATCATAATGACATGTAACAACACATGCCCAAAAATCTTGAGCCATGTTAGCTTCATCATTCTTAACATTTGCTGAATTTTCAGCAATAGACATGCCGGATTCCTTCTTCTTTTCATTGCATTTTGCAAGCTTTCTACACTCATCAATAGTATGACTAGCCTTTCGACAATATTTGCATCTCTTCTTCTTTTGCAAATCACTATCATTAGAGGAATGAGTGGAAGAAGAAGCTTGAGGCTTTGGTTTTGATGAACCCAAAGCTGAACCATACTTGCTTTTCCCCTTTTGTGAGATAGCAAGTGCTTGTGTTCCCTTAATCAAACCACTCCTATTCACTCTAGATTGCTCTTCTTGCAAAAGAAGAGACACAACCTCATCAAATGCATACATATTAAGATTTCCTTTTGCAACCAAACGGAGTGTAGGAGCAAAGCTTTGAAAAGATTCCGGTATTCCTTTCAACAATGTAGAAATGAGTGATGCATCCAGAATGATCTCATCTATGTTTGCCAATTGCTCTTTCAAGTCCTTGATGCGTGTCACATACACATCCACTGACTCATTTTCAGCCATACATACATCCTCGAGTTGCTTCCTCAAGTATGCAACACGTGCTTCATTACGCACGGCATACAAAGCAGCAAGAGTGTCCCATGCCTGTCTCGATGTAGAACATGACTGAATGTGTGGAACTATATGACGCTTCACTGAAAGCGCAATCAAAGCATGAGCTTGAGCATCTTTTCCATCCCATCTAAGCTGCTCTTGTGTAGGTGGAGAAGGAGAAACCACTGTACTCGAAGAAGAAGCTCTGTTGGAAGATGCATTTTTGGAAACCTTTCTTGAAGGAAAAATATTGTAAAATGATAGAAATTTGTAGAAATATTTATGCAATTGTTGTAAAAATAAGGAAGAGTCTTCCTTATGTAGGATAGAATCTTATGTATTTTTTCTAGAATTTTTGGAAACTCTTAGATAGCATATTTTTAGATTAATAGAGGAAAGGACCAAAATACAAGTGTGAAAGAGGACACTTGAAAATGTATATAAGTCAATTTTCTCTATTTTGGAGAGGTTGGTTAGTCATTTGTACATGCTATCAACAGAGAAGAGAGAATTTTTGTTGAAATCGTGTTTCTGCTGTTATGTGTGTTTCCTTTGATGTGAAAGCTTGTTTCTTGCTTAATCATGGAGATTTGTGAGTTTCATTGGTGTAATGCTGAGTAAGATGTATGAAGAGAGATGATTATTGATGTATTGAGTGAAGAAGGATTGAAGAATGTTGCAGAAATGTGAAAATCGTCTACTGGTACAGAATCGCGATTGTCTCGTCTCTGTGATAGAGGTGATATTTTCCAATTCTGATTTCATATTTGTATTCTGATGAGAAAATAACATGAATTAGACACAAAGATCATAGAAAATGATGAAGATTTGCTCTAGAAAAGGTAAACCCTAGATATTTCCTCTTCATTTTCATTTTCTCAGAATTCCAGCCATCAATCTCTTATTTCTATGAATCTATCATCTAGAAGGGGCTGTGGTCTTATGGATATTCCTAGGATTGACAAAATAAAGATGATTTGTTGATTCTTTTGTACTTCATGATTGGAGAGGACAACTCCAAAGTCAATAACAAACATTTTTTGGCGCCGTTGCCGGGGAACATTCCAAGAACTTCATTGAAGTTGGACCTTTGCTGGATCTTCTGTTGATGATGGTAACCAACACAAGAAAAAGGTAAAACTCATCAATCAAGGAATGTGCACATGAATAGGTAGATGTCATTATTTGTCTTTGGGGAAAAAAGAAAGCAATTGATATCTTGTAGAATTGGAAGTGCTGAAATCTTTGTAAATTGATAGTTGCTCATCATATTGTTGAAGTAAAAGTGTAGGTGTATGGAAGATTTGAGCCAAGAAAGCTGAAGATGAGGTAACTTGAGTCTATTCTTGCATTTCTAGATTTCTTTTTGCCCAAGTACTAGGCACCATGGGTGATCTTGGGAAGATAACATGGTGATACTAAGGAAAGGACAGTTAAAGTAGCTAGAAGTAAGTATAAAAGATTCAGTTGTTGACCAAATCTAAGCATTAATCTTGAATTGTCCTGCATTTTGAAAAGAAAGATGTGATTGAGTTTATCTTTGCAAAAATTGGTTGCCTTCCATAACACATTTTCAATTGAGAGATTTTCTTTTGCACTTTAGTGATAGCTAAGGACATAGAAACTCATAACCAATCAAGAAATATGGGATCAGTGGATCACCAAAACCAGAAACCCTAAGTAAAGTGTTCACCTTTATTTTTAGGGAAAAAATACCAAACAAATTCATAAAACTCATCAAAAACAATCAAACAAATTTCTTTTCTTGTTAGGAAGCTGAAGTGAGGTGTAGTGGACAAGAGTGATTGTGGAAAAGTGGAAGAAAAACAAAAAAATGGTCAAAAAACCAAAAAATTAGAAAACACGATTCTCTGCACAGAATCGCGATTTTTTGAAAAAAGTGTTGATTCTGGAGCAACATCTCAAGTGATTGTTGAATTGAAGTTGTTAAAGGGTGTTGAAGGGAATTAAGAAGAAGAGACTACTCAAATTGGCATAAAATTAAAAGTATGCAAAAACACGATTTTCTGTACAAAATCGCGACTTTCTGAGCAAGGTTGTGGTTTTGGTGTAATAGTTCAGGATTTGGGTGGATTACAAAAAAGAGAAGGTATTGAAAGAAAACAAGGACAAAGAATACTCAAAATTGCATAACACGATTCTCTACACAAAATCGCGATTTCCTGTAAAGGGAAATTTTTGGAAATTTCTAGCATATTTGGGTACTTGGAGATAAGCAAGTGTAGTGGAGGTCATTAAGATTGAGTAAGTGAAGTTGAACAAGTGAAAGAGTGAGGAATAGTGGAAATCAGACAAAATCGCGATTTTCTGGATACTATAAAAACCTAAAATTCAAAGAAAAATTCATTTGAGTGAGAGTGAGTGAGAGAGAGAGAGAGCAAAATCGCGACTTTCAGCAAACAGTGGATTTTTGAGGATTTCTCTACCAAGCAAGCAAGGTAAAGACTTTATCATTAATTTGGAATACACATTTTTGCATTAAGTGATCACATAGCACCAAGAAATGAGAAATAACTAAAAATCACGGAATCACGATTCTCTGTATTTTGAGTTTTTTCATTAGGAAAACCTTAATTTTGCATATAAATGTTTCATTGCATGTTAAAATTTCAGTAAGGCGATTCTGGTGTAGAAAGAAAATTTTGAAAAATCAAAACTTGTAAAATTCAAAAAATCATTCAGAATCGCGATTCTGTAAATCACACACAAAATCGTGATTTTGAACGATTAGGACAACATTGCGATTCCCAGAACGCGATTTTCATAAGAAAATTGTGTTATTAACAATCTGTGAGCAATCACGATTGTCTGGGAACAGAATCGTGAAAAACACGATTTTCAGTCAAAATCGTGAAAAACACGATTTTCACTCAAAATCGTGAAAAACACGATTTTCACACAAAATCGCGAAAAACACAATTTTGAACACAAAATCGTGAAAAACACGATTTTCACTCAAAATCGTGAAAAACACGATTTTCACACAAAATCGCGAAAAACACGATTTTCACTCAAAATCGCGAAAAACACGATTTTCACACAAAATCGTGAAAAACACGATTTTCACTCAAAATCGTGAAAAACACGATTTTGAACACAAAATCGTGAAAAACACGATTTTCACTCAAAATCGTGAAAAACACGATTTCCACTCAAAATCGTGAAAAACACGATTTTCACACAAAATCGTGAAAAATACGATTTTCACACAAAATCGTGAAAAACACGATTTTGATCACAAAATCGTGAAAAACATAGAGATAATCAGAAAACACGCAAAATCGTGGAAAATCAATACTTTAGGCAGAAAATCGTGAAAAATACAAAAATAGTCAGAAAATCGTGAAAAAATACGATTTTCACACAAAATCGTGAAAAACACGATTTTGATCACAAAATCGTGAAAAACATAGAGATAAGCAGAAAACACGATTCTGATCATAAAATCGTGGAAAATCAATACTTTAGGCAGAAAATCGTGAAAAATACAAAAATAGTCAGAAAATCGTGAAAAAATACGATTTTCACACAAAATCGTGAAAAACACGATTTTGATCACAAAATCGTGAAAAACATAGAGATAATCAGAAAACACGATTCTGATCATAAAATCGTGGAAAATCAATACTTTAGGCAGAAAATCGTGAAAAATACAAAAATAGTCAGAAAATCGTGAAAAAAAAACACAAATATAGTTAGAAAATTGTGGAAAAAGTAATACCTTAGTTAGGAAATTTTGACAAACACTCTTTTGAGTTTGAGATTGTGAAAATTAATTGAATGTTACTTAGATCTAGAAACAAACTTTCTAAACAAGACCTAATAAGGAAGGAGACAGAGACAGTAAAAGGCAAAGGGCAAGAAAGAAGTTTAGGGCAAGAAAACAACATGGAAAACATAAATGAAACAAATGAGCCTATGGAAACTGGGGATTTTAGAAATATCCTCAAGTACATATATACAAATAGGTTTGGAACCTATGTATATCAGGATGGAATGCATAAATTTCTCATTAGATTGAGAAATTTAGAAGTTCCCCTGAATATAACTCCTGTAGCTCAATTCAAAGATGGGAGATATGAAGATAGGCAAGGATGTGTGTACATATTCTCTCAAGACCCAGAAAATTCAAATGATCTAGGGCAATGTACTGACAAAGGACCTTGGGAACATAACATGGAGCAGACAAATTTACCTAGGCCAAATGAAAACTATACCGGTAATGAACAACAACATGGGAGGAGGACACAGATTTCCCCAAATCCCTTTGACAAGGAACCAAAAGGATATAATGACTTCCCACTCAGAAGAAGATCCCATTGGTAGCCTTAGGGTAGAATGCTTAGACCATACCAAGTTTCCAAATGTATGAAGAACCAATATGAGGGTTATTCAGATCCTCATGCTCATGCTGTAGAATTTAGACAATTGATCAGAGCTGAAGAGGTAGAAGATTACAAAGTACAATTTGAGGCATTTGGTCTAACCCTAATAGGACCAGCCTTATCTTGGTTCATTCCTTTGAGAAAGGAAATGTACCAGGATATTGAATCTTTCTTAGAAGCCTTCATTGGGGAATTCTCTAAGACCGGGATAAAACATAGTACAGCCACATTGATACATAGTTTCAAACAACAAAAGGATGAAAATGTTAGAGAAGCAGCCAGAAGATTTAAACAATACATTGATAGATGCCCAAGAGAGGAAGTACCTTCCATGGAAAAACAGGTATCCTTATTCATTGAGGGTTTGAGAAGTGCCCAACTAAGAACCCTAGTGTATTATAGAAGATGTCTTGATTTAGCAGCCTGTGTAAAGGAAGCAATAGATTTGGAGGACAACAGAGGTCAAGATCTGTTAGCATTTGATCAACCGAGATCATATGAAGACAAAATTCCTCCAGCAGAAGAGTTGGCTCAGGCTATTGCTAAAGCCCTAGAGGTAAGCACTAAAACTAATCTGATAAACTCTAGGATAAACACAAATAAAAAATGTTACATTTGTGGAGAAAATCATCTGGCACAACAATGCCCATATCAGAAGCCACCACACTTACAAGATAGGAAGACACTTAAGTACTGTACAGTAGAGAGAAAATGGACAAACCATACCAGGGAGGAATGCTTCTATAACAAACAACCCATCAAGGAAAGAGATTATATGGCTCAAAGGGAATCAGGCTATACTGAACAACCAAGACCTGTGCTTGGACAACAACCTCCTATACCAACTAATGTGGTACCAATCAAGTATACACCAATAGAGGACGGGAATTCAAGACTAAGATCACCATATAAGGAAGAATATCACTGGAGTGAGGGATATCAAGAAGATTGGGAAGAATATGAAATAAGAGAACCTGAGTTAAAAGCCCTAGACTTGGGAAATGGGAAAATTGAAATGGACACAGCAACATTCATGTATATTACCAACAATTACATGTCCAACCAAAAACCTCAATTCAAAGGGGGACCAAAGATAACTTGTTATAGGTGTGGGGGAGAGCATTTCATTAGAGACTGTCCGCAACCTCCTACATTGAGAATAGAGGGAGCCTACTGTAAGGATTGTGGCAGAGAACATTTGATAAAAGATTGCCCAAAGAATCCCCAAAAACAATAGAACACACCTTATAACATACCTTTAAAAACAGTTAACATTATGGAACAAGAAGAATTGAGTGAAAATGACCAAGTGGGAATAAATATTATAACAAGGGCTCAAGCCAAGCAACAAGGAACAATTAAGGAACAAAATGAAGGTTCAGCCTCAAAGGTGAAGAGAAATAGACAAAAAGGGAAATGGGAAAAGAAGAGAAGGATGGGCAAAAGTTTGGAAGAAGACAATCAGGATCAGTCCAAAAGTACTTCTCCTCAAAAGACACAAAATCAGTCTGAAATAGGAAGTTCTCAGAGTCTAGACACCCTAATTAAAGCATATAAGGGAAGGATTCAAGAAGGACCAAATCCAGCAGATCATGCAGTGGCCTATCCCATACCAGAGTTAGAGCATGAAAGGATGCAAAAGTGCAAACAAATTATTCAGGAAGTACAACTCAGAATGGGGGAAGGAGGTAGCTCGCAGAGGACAGTTGAACAACTTGAGAAAACGAAAAAACAGGAAAATGCTAACAAAAAAGAAAATCCACAAATAACATTCCAGATGATTATAGATGAACAATGCAGCATTACATGTCACACAACATGGGAAGAACTGTTGAAACAAAATCCTCATTTACAAAACAAAATGAACAAAGGGGAAACAATACCTGGAAACCTTCATTCACCATTACAAGAATTAGAGGAATTATGGTATATTCCTATTGATAAAATAGGAGGGTATTGTGAAGGGGAAGAAGGAAATTCAACCCTAAAAATACAATATGGAAAAAACTTTGCTAAAGCCATTTTGGATAGTGGATCAGGAGTGGCCGTAATGACTAAACAAACTTGGGAGAAATGGGGAAGCAATGAATTACTACCCACTAAGATGAGATTGCAACTTGCAGATGGGCATATAGAAAAACCCCTAGGTATTTGGGAAAAAGTAATTGTGGACATATGTGGAACAGAAATAGAACATACTTTTGCCATAGTAGAATTTCCACAATCCACTTCATATGAAATCATCCTAGGAAGGCCTTTCATGAGACAAATGCAAATTGTGCAGGATTGGGGTAATGATTGTTTATATCTCCAAAGCAAAGGAAGAATAACAAGAGTGAACTTAAGAAATGGGCACTACTGTGATATATCTCCTCAAGAATGGTACAAAATACATCAAAATGAAGAAGAAAGTGAGGAATCAGAGTTGGAGGATCAGGAAGAGAGTGAATCAGCAATATGGAAGTGTAACATAATAGGAAACCTCACCAATAGAAAAAGGAGACTGAAAAGAGAAGATTGCGTGGAAGGAAGAAAAGTGCAAGATGAAAGTTATGTGCCACAACAATTTAAGTATGAAGAGTTTGAGCCCTACGGCTGGAACCAAATTTTGGCTACCATGGACATAGCCAGTGAGGAGTATGTAGGAGTGGAATTTCAAAATAAAGAAGGGTTTGATATTTTTCCCATTAGTATAAACATGATAAGTGTATCAAAAACAGAGGAGGATCAAGATTCAGAAATGGTATTAAAAAAAGGAAAAACAAAATATTTGGAGATAGTAAAAGCTGAAGATGCAATCAAAGATAAAATCTCAGGCAAATACAAGGAACATAAACACATAGAAATGGAAAAGGAACAAGAAATTGAGAAGAAAGAGAAGGAAATAAACAAGGATCAATACTTTGATGTACCAGCAAATTTTAAAACCTATGAAGTGGAAGACAGACTACTTCTAAAAATGAAACCAAAGAGAGAAAAAAAGAAAGGAGAAGCTTATGATAATGAAGAACAAACTAAAAAGATCATGATTACTCAGGAAGAAGGAGAGGAAAGACATATTGTAATAGCTGATGACATGACCATAGAGGAAGAAGAAGCACTAAAGAACCTAGCGAAGAATTATAGGGATGTATTTGCTTACAGTTATAAAGATTTAAAAGGAATTGATCCAAAAGTCTGTGAGCACAAAATTCCTATGACTCCAGATGTAAAACCTAGTAAACAGAGACATTATACATTCAATGATAAATACTCTGCCAAGATAAAGGAAGAAATTGACAAGTTGTTGGCTGCTAACTTCATTTATGAAATTGAGTATACTGAATGGATATCACCCATAGTTGTGGTACCAAAAAAGAATGGAAAACTTAGGGTATGCATTAACTTGAAAAAAGTGAATGCAGCCACTATAAGGGATAATTATCCATTGCCAATAACAGATCATCTTCTTGAGAGAGTTGCAGGAAAGGAAGCTTATAGCTTTCTAGATGGTTTCTCAGGATACAATCAAGTACCTATAGCCTTGGAGGACCAACATAAGACTGCCTTTTCTACAGAATGGGGGATTTATGCTTTTAGGGTTATGCCCTTTGGATTGACCAATGCCCCAGCAACTTTTCAAAGATTGATGTGTCATATCTTCAAAGAATTCCTGAGAAATGTGATGGAAATCTATGTAGATGATCTGTGCACTTTCTCTTTAAAAAGACAGGATCATTTACAAGATTTACAAAGAATATTCAGGAAATGCAGGACATACAGAGTATGCTTAAATCCTGAAAAGTGTGTATTTTATGTAAGACAAGGAAGAATGTTGGGTCACATAGTTTCAAAAAATGGAATTTCTACTGATGAGAAGAAGATAAAAGCTATAATAGAGCTTCCAAGACCTACAAATGTGAAGGAACTCCAAACTTTTATGGGACATTGTGGGTACTATAGGAAATTTGTTCACAAATTTGCAGATATAGCTAAACCCTTATATGCCCTCATCACAAAGTTTGAGTGGAATAAAGAATGTGACCAAGCCTTTGAAACATTGAGAACTTGTTTGGTGACAGCCCCAATTCTAAAAACACCTCAGTGGGATAAAATATTTCATGTGCATGTAGATGCTTCAAATTATGCTTTGGGATGTGTGTTAGCACAACCTATAGAAGGAAGTAAATTAGATTTCCCAGTAGCATATGCTAGTAGACAATTGAACATTGCAGAAAAGAACTATACAACCACTGAGAGAGAAGGGTTGGGAATGATATTTGCTGTTAAAAAATACAGACATTACCTATTGGCCAACAAGTTTAAATTCTTTGTGGATCACCAAGCTCTACTTTATTTAGTAAATAAACCATGTCATACAGGAAGAATAGTTAGATGGTTTCTTTTACTAATGGAATTTGAATTTGAGGTGGTGGTTAGACAAGGCAAAACACACTTAAGAGCAGATCATTTGTCTAGAATTCAGTCCAAAGAACCTAGTTCACCCTTAGATGATGACCTGCCAGATACATACCTGTTCAAAGTAGAAAGTGTTCCTGAATGGTCCATATCATTAGTTCCTTTGTTAACCATGGGACCTTGTAAGTCATTAGCAAATAACACACATTTGGTGTTACAAAGCAAGAATTTTATGTTGCTAGCTGGGCATTTCACCTCAATCAGTCAGGTGTACTGGAATACTGTACCCCAGAAGAGGAGCAACATGAATATGTAAGAAGAGCTCATTGCTGGAACCCATGTACTCATGCTTCCAAAATAGTCACTTTAAGCAATCTTGCTAGGATGGGAGTACACTGGCCAAACAAAATTCAAGATGTGGAAAGATATGTTGCTAAATGTCAAGAATGTCAAGATTTGCAGAATTCAGAATTAATAACCCTATATTGGTTTAACAAAAACCCTGAATGGAGTGAGAACATTGTTGAAGAATTAAAGAAAAAGGAGAAAGGGAAGCAACTTATAGCTGTTACAGATTCAAGAAATTTACAAGAAATCTCTGAAGAATATCAACTCATAGGAGAACAATTATACAAAAAAGGAATGGATGGTTATTTAAGAATATGTGTTCCTGAAGAGAAGTATTTGGAGATGTTGGAAATGGCACACTGTGGAGTGGCAGGAGGACACTTTTCTAGTGATAGAACAGCCAAACTCATTTTGTATTCTGGCTTTTGGTGGCCAACTCTATTTCTTGATGCAAGAACTTATGTAAAAAGATGTGACATCTGTCAAAGAGTGAGTCAACCAAATAAAAGAGATAACATGCCATTAATCCCATTAATTTCAGCCAGAGCTTTTAGCAAATGGGGATTGGACTTTATTGGACCTATACATCCTCCAGCTAGACAATCTCATGCAGAATACATATTAGTGGCTACTGATTATTTGACAAAATGGGTTGAGGCCAAAACCACTAAAAGAAATGATGCTCATACAACTGCTAAATTTTTGTATGAAAATATTGTTACTAGATTTGGACTTCCAATTGAATTAGTAAGTGATAGGGGAACTCATTTTTTGAACCAGATCATAGAAAACATGACCAAATATTTCATGATTCGTCATAGTAAGTCAGCCCCATATCACCCACAAGCTAATGGGTTAGCAGAAAGTACTAATAAAGTACTTTGCACTGTATTGTCCAAATTAGTCAACACAAACAGAAATGATTGGGATTCTCAACTTAATCATGTTCTCTGGGCTTATAGAGTGGCATACAAAACTGCTTTAGAAACTACTCCATTCAATTTGGTATATGGACAAAATGCAGTTTTACCCATGGAATTTCTTATTCCAACATTAAAAGTGGGTAGTCAATACAATTGGACAGGACATGAACTATCTGAGAGGGTCATAGATTTAGAAAAACTGGGAGCATCTCGACTACAAGCAGTAATGAGTATATATACAGACAAGAGAAGACAAAAAGCCTACCATGATGTGCATATAAAAGAAAAAGATCTTCAAGAAGGAGACTTGGTTCTGGCATACACAGTCAAGGAGCATCAGAAAAAATTTCAGAAGAAAGGTCATGGGCCATACATTATACATAAGATAAGCAAGAGTGGAGCCATTCAATTAGCTAACATTGATGGAGAAATCATGCCAAATAAGTGGATGTAGAGTTAAGAGGTATGAGTGTCCATTAACTACTGAGGAATGGAGAAGACTGCAAAAAGCTCAAAATAGGAAAAAAGAAGAAGAAAACATCAAAAAGGAGGCTCAACAAGAAGCAAAGGAGAGAATAAGAAAAATCAAAGAACTTAAGGAGGTGTGTTTATGTGAAAACACTCTAAAACAAAGAGAACATTTGCCTGTGATAGAAATGGATCATCAAAATGAAAACATAAGGGTTTTGATAGATTCAGGAGCTCAAGTGAACTTGATCAGTTCAGCCTTGGTAAATAAATTTAGCATAAAAAGGAATAAAAGCAGAATGTTGATTAAAACATTAGAAGGAAAAATGATTCAGAGTTTGTCTTCACTTGTTATTAAAGTTAAATTTAATAATGAATATATGAAGATAGATTGTGAAGAGTGGCCAGATCATTTAATGACTGAAAAATTGATTTTGGGACAACCCTGGCTCAAACAAGGTAAAGTTATTTTAAACTTTGAAAAAATGAAGCTTAATTTGACCATAAATGACAAAAAAATTTTAATGTTTTTTCTGAGTAATGAAAAACAGGAAGTTCATCTAGATGTTCATGACCCAGATATGGAAGGATTTACTTTCTCAATGAAGGACAGGGACATATTGCCACTACAAAATGATCAAGCTTCTCACAATCAAAACCAGCAAGAGAATTCAGGAGTAGAGAAAAATGGTGAGACAAAACGAGGAAGACACTTATTGCCTAATTTGAAACATCAACAAATCAGAACAAGAGGGACATGGAAAGAAGGCATACACCGATATTACTCATTAAAACAGGAAGTTAGAGCAAAATGGGTATGGAGACCAAAAAATGCTACAAGATGTTGGTCTGGGAAGCATGGATGTTTGGATGACATAAGGACAATTGCAGTTAAACATTATTGGGTAAAAAAATCAGAATTATGTCAATGGCAGAAAGATCATCCACATTTGACCTATCTTCAGAATTTCAGAACAAAATATTAAAAAAAAAAAAAAGAGAGAAGGATGACAAAAGTATTTTTCTTTTTAACCTTTTTCCCCTTAAAAGAGAATTAGGAGGGGAAGGAGGACAGAAAAAAAAAAAGAGAGAGAACAAATGGGCAGTGTGTATTTTTTGTTTTTTTAATTTTATAAAGCACAAAGCAAGATATAGGGAGGAGGAAAGTAAATTATTATGGAAAATTTGTATTATTTTGTTTCAATTTTCTATGATCATCTTTTGATTTCTATTTTTCTGAAGTTGTTTTTTCATTAATCATTGTTTCCATCATTCCTTTCTTCAAGCACACTAGACATCTTGCTACACCTGTAATGATCACTTTAGTTGAGTCTTTTGAAGAAGCAAAATTTATTTGGAAGACTTTCTTTCTTTATTTTCATGGCAAGAATAATCCAAAAGAAAACATTAATTTTTCTGGATTTTTGTGACTTATATGGGTGGAGTATTTTCTCTTCTTTTGTATGTTACAAATACAGGATGGTGAATACGAAAGAATTACAAATCCATGACTTCAGAGCAGATTCGGTAACTTTGTCCAGAGGACACTGGTTCTTGGATGGTGATGCAGCTGAGGAACAGGTGGACTTAGAATCAGATGAAGAAGCAGAAATTCCAGAAGCTGAGAAGGTGGTAAAGGAACTTAAGGAGACTCTAAACATCATCAGTCAACACATATTCACAGTGGGAGTAGGAGGGTATAAATATACAATGTTGTGCCAAGAATTCTACAGGTTTCAAAGAGTTGCTGTCAACATAAAGAGATGGAAAGCTGTGGGATTGCACAAACTCTTGGAAGAACCTATCTTCTTTATTGACTTTGAGAGGGTATCACAAGTAATGAACAGTAAGACAGAAATAGGAAGAGGAAATGATGCCTATTTCAGATGCAAAGTCAAAAACAAGGATAACCAGGAAGTAGGTATCACTATCAAGGGAGAACATATCAGAGCAGCACTGCAATTCTACACAATGGGAACCAAACTTGATCCGAGTTTTGTCAAAAAGAATAAGGAAACTTACACAGGATATACAAAGTTCACTGATTTTAAAGGAAGGGAGAAAGAAGAATATGCTGTAAGGATGTTCTTACAATTCTTCTGTTTTCCAAAACTACCGAGATATACAATGCCACATAAGTCAGTAACATTATTGATGTTTAACAACAAGGACAGAACCAAACCTTTTGGAGTAATAGATGTCTCACCATACATCCATGAACAGCTAAAGGAAGCAGCAAAACACTAGGAACAGAAGAAGTTTATGAATGGGGCCCAGTTCTTAACAAGAATCATTTATCATGTTCTAGGGATGGAAGATCAACTGAAATTGGCTCTAGAAGCACATTATTTCAAGAATCTTATGCATGGAATCAAGAGTCCTCCAAGGAAAATGACTGAAAGAGAAATAGAAGGACAAACCCGCATGAGGGGAACAGGTATGAAAAGGAAGATGATATCTGAGGAAGTAATTCCTGTAAAGAAAAGAAGGGTGGACCCAAGGAAGGTGGAACTAGAAATGGAGGAAGCCACAAAAGAGGAACATGAGCAGGCACAGAAGCAGGTTCAAGCCTCTAGTGAACCACATCCACCCCAAACAAGCAAGGAGCAATTATACACCTATCTAACCCAAGGGAACAACAAAAGAGCTATGTATGAGGCACAATATCAAAAAATGTTGGAAGACTACTCATGCAAAGCTACAGATTGGATCCAAGAAGAAGTGGAGCATTATGAAACACTACATGATGAAATGATGGCAGCCGATACAGAAGAGGTGTTTGTCAGGAAAGAAGTGGAGTTGTTGGCCTATTTTAAGGAATTACAAGGACCTCCAGAAACCAGAACAACTGTTGTGGTAAAAAAGAAGGTTCCAAGGAAACCAGTACAAAAGAAGAAATTGACCAAGAAGGGAAAGGGTAAATCCATAGCTGAAACTGTTATCAAAGAGAGGGAGGAAGTAGTCATGGAAGAAACACAAAAGACATCCATTGTGGAAGAAGTATCAAGACTCACAGAACCAGAAAAAGGAGGACCTTCACACTTCTCATCTGATTCTGAGAGTGATATTGAGAGTTTCCTGTTAAAGAGTTTAAATTTATCAATACCAAATACTCCTAATGTCATCATACAGACCTCTGAGAAACAAAAGACACCTGAGGAATTGAAGAAGAAGTCTCAGGAGGAACCAATTCAGGAACAGGCAAAAAAACAGCTCAGTCTGGAAGATGAAAGAAGGATAATGAAGGGAAAAGCAGTAATGATAGAACAAGCAAGTGAAATAAGAGAAGAAGTCAGTTATGGGTGGGTGCATACAGGAATAAAACCCATATGGACAAAACCATCACACTTCAAATTGGATGAAAAGCTAGAAGAGTTGACAAAGGAGATACAGAAGAGTAGTTCATTTAAAGAACAGAAGGATGTAAATAAGGATCAAGAAATAAAGAAGATAGAAATGGGAAAGAGTGCTCCAAAGGTCACAGGGAGAGTTGTGGAAGAAGAGATCATTCAAAGTATAAAGGATGTATTACATGATATAAAAAGTAGTGAGGAATTTACATCCAATGAGGATCAAGAACAAGAGGTAGCAATGGACCTCATGCACAGTGATGAACAGGAAGAAGAACACAAAGAGGAAAGAAGTAAGGATCAGGTGAAAGATTTGGAAGTAACTGGAACAGTTCTAGCACAGGAAAAGGAAAGACAGGAAGAACAAGCAGGTGAATGTTAGGGAAATTTTGGTGAAGAAACTGAATACAATTTGGTCCAGGAAACTCTAAGCCATGAAAAGGAGATGCAAACAAAGGAAGGATATCTTTCTGAAGAAACTCAACAGGTGTTGGAGAAAGAAAAGGTACAAGAAATAAAGCTCATCTCAGATGTGGAGCAAAAGAGTCCAAGTGTTCAAGAAGACATGGCAGAATTAAAAATACTGGACACTCAGCCAAGCCATGAAGAAAATAAGGCCAAAATTATAGAATATGAGGGAGAAGAGGAAGAGGAGAGTGAATGCAAAGAGGACAAACAGCTAGAAACCAAACAAATAGCAATAGAAGGAGGACTAGAAAGAATCCCAAAGAGTATTAGATCAGCATGTCAACTCATTATGAATAATATTGAACAGTTCAGACCCTCAAGCCGAAATATGATCATTTCAGGGATGGTAGCAGAGTCAGAATTTGAAAAAGGTAGTATGGTTATTAAAGAGCATAAAAGGGAAAAGGAGCATATGGCAGAGCAACTAAGGAAGGTGCAAGAGAAGAATGAGGAGTTTTTCAGTAAAATAATTGCTTTGGAAGAGTTGGAAGTACAGAAGCAAAACAAGATTCAATACTTGGAAGAGAAGAATATGCAACTAACAGAGCAGAACGATAAATTGGAAAAAGAATTAAGAACGATCAAGGGGAGATATAGAACTCTACAAACTTCCTATCAGATTTTGACTAAAGCTAATGAAGAAATCAATAAGCTACTATTGGAGGAAGGGCAATTGAAGGAGGAAAGTCAGACAGCCCAGATAACAGAGGGAGAAAAGGAAGGATTACTCAAAGAGATTCAGGAATTACAAAGAGAATTGAAAGAAGCCAAGGAATTAGAAAGGCAGGCTAGTACACATGCTGCTACATCTATGAGAGGCTATAATAAGCTACATCTGGATATGGAAAAGGAAAGAAATGAGTGGCAGACAAAGAGGGAAAAGGAACAGAATGAGTGGAAAAAAGAAAGAGAATTATGGGCACAACAGAATGGAAGTCTGATGTTGACTATAGAAGAATTGCAGAAGAAGTTGAATAAGCCACAAATCCAGGAAGAGACACGTGTGGAAACCACACATGCAGAAGAACATGGGGTAGACAATATTGAGGGAATACAACATGACAATGAACCAGCAGACAAAAGATCAGAAGAAGAATATTCAGAGGATTTTGTGAAGAGATTGCTGACGAGTAGAGATTCTAGAATGGAGTTCATCAGAAAGATGCATGATGAGTACGAAGAACAAATTGTCACATTCGCATTGAATAAGGGAATCAATCCAGATCAGCATCACTGGGCAGCAGATGGATGGGGGATACCATTTTGTATGATTTTGGAGAGTATAAAGAACTACCAGATGGCCAGAGTTGGGCTACCTTCAAACAAATACTTTGAGTATGAAGAGGACATCAATGTTACTAAAGAACTATTTGAGAGAGCCAACCCTAAGTGGAGAAATAAATGGTTGGATGCCAACAAAGAATGTAGGAAAATCTGGAAAGAGACACCTCTTCATTTAAAGATCAATCCAGCCTATTGTCCAATAGCACGACGAAGAGAATGGAAAACTTTTTGGGATAGAAGAAGAGAAGGTCAAATTCCACCAAAGTGGATGAATTTCTCGAAAGTAGCAGGTCCAAAGGCAGGCACATGGCCTACCAAGAGTTATATGGTGAATACTGCTGAGTCTGTAATAACTACATACAAAGATGTCAATGACCCTGCTTGCATTCTACTTATAAGAATAATGAGATTAATTTTGGCATGTATAGAAACTTATACTGACACAGATATCAGAACACTGAATTATATCGGCTTTAATTCTCCAACAGATGCATTATTATTTGATTTGAGCGAAACACCTGACAGAATCTGCTTAATGGCATATTACAGTAGAGTGATATTTTTGGGCAGTCATTACTTGCAAATTTTTGAAGATGCCTTTGATTACGGGTTTTTTGAAAGAGAGTCAGAGATTTTTGGAAATCTGTCAGTTATTACTAAATCCAGACTTACGGCATATGAAGCTGCCTATACAGAATACTTGAAGAAGGATGTCATAGATAAACCAGAAGCTGCAGTACAATGGAGAAAGGCATTATTTGAAATGGTCAATAATCTAAATATAACAGAAAGAAAAAGTCATGATTTGCTGTCACAAGTATATCAAAGAAAGAAGAAATGAAAAGAAGTGATCAGTGCAGAGGAGCAGGAAAATCTTTCGTCAGGATCCGAAAGGCTTAGGAGGGGAAGGATGTTGGAAGATGCATTTTTGGAAACCTTTCTTGAAGGAAAAATATTGTAAAATGATAGAAATTTGTAGAAATATTTATGCAATTGTTGTAAAAATAAGGAAGAGTCTTCCTTATGTAGGATAGAATCTTATGTATTTTTTCTAGAATTTTTGGAAACTCTTAGATAGCATATTTTTAGATTAATAGAGGAAAGGACCAAAATACAAGTGTGAAAGAGGACACTTGAAAATGTATATAAGTCAATTTTCTCTATTTTGGAGAGGTTGGTTAGTCATTTGTACATGCTATCAACAGAGAAGAGAGAATTTCTGCTGAAATCGTGTTTTCTGTTGTTATGTGTGTTTCCTTTGATGTGAAAGCTTGTTTCTTGCTTAATCATGGAGATTTGTGAGTTTCATTTGTGTAATGCTGAGTAAGATGTATGAAGAGAGATGATTACTGATGTATTGAGTGAAGAAGGATTGAAGAATGTTGCAGAAATGTGAAAATCGTCTACTGGTACATAATCGCGATTGTCTCGTCTCTGTGATACAGGTGATATTTTCCAATTTTGATTTCATATTTGTATTCTGATGAGAAAATAACATGAATTAGACACAAAGATCATAGAAAATGATGAAGATTTGCTCTAGAAAAGGTAAACCCTAGATATTTCCTCTTCATTTTCATTTTCTCAGAATTCCAGCCATCAATCTCTTATTTCTATGAATCTATCATCTAGAAGGGGCTGTGGTCTTATGGATATTCCCAGGATTGATAAAATAAAGATGATTTGTTGATTCTTTTGTACTTCATGATTGGAGAGGACAACTCCAAAGTCAATAACAAACAAGCTCCATCTGTGACAGTAGATTGTGAAGTAGAAGCACCTGTCGGTCTTCGATCTACATCTCCCACTATGTTCCAAAGTTGTTTTGCAATAAGAACATGCTTCATCATGTAAGACCACATCAGATAGTTGGTCCCATCAAGCTTATCTTCAACTTGAAGCATGCCAAACAAGTCATTGCTGCCTGCCATTTCACTAAGGAATAAGAATTTGACAAAATCTTCACTTCGACGAAAGCTGAAATGAATGCTAAAATTTCAGCTCACAAACCGTCACTCTGATGGCGACTCTAACTGCACAAATGGCTTCGAAATGGGGGTAAAACCTCAGCGCACCTGGTGGAAATGTTTCCGGGCTGCTAAAATTCACACTTCTATGCTCCGAAGTCGATTTGCACTGTTAAAGTGCACGCGCGCCGCGACGCGAAAAACCGAAACTTGAGAAGAAGCTGAACATGCTCTGATACCAATGTTGGGTGTGTGTAGAAGTGTGAGAGACACACAAGAAGCACACACAAGGAGCACAAACACAGTAAGACACACGGAGAAGACGATGGCTAGAATAGCTCTCTCTATTGATCGATGATCTAAACTGAAGTAAGAGCTGAATAATATCCCTAAGTACAAAGTACCACCACATATGAGAGTATCAAGTATGTGGTAACATGGGGAAAAAACCTCTAGCCAACACTAGAGTAAAAAGTGCCCATGTATAGAGAAAAGGTTCACATCAAAGCTACTCGAGGAACACATAAGTGTAACAGCTTTGAAGAGTATTAGAAGTATCATTCTACCATTTTTCATAATTCTTAGACTCCGTTTGAGCCCTCAAATAATCCTTGGAACCTAATTTTTAACTAGGCCGGACACTAGGTCTGGACAGGGCCAAAACTAGTCAAAAAACTAAAAAAAGAGGTAGAGAGCTCATTTTTGGGGTTAGCTTGTTAGAGAATAGAGCTTATTGTAGATTTCCACTTTGTAATAGATTTCTTTTGTAATCAAAGTCCTTCCATTGTTCCTCTCTTTGATCTTTCCTTGTGCGCATTGTGAAGAGAGATGGTGAATGCAATCCAAAGATGAGTAGGTGCTGCTACAACCAGCTTCACACCAGCCAACTGAGACTTCAGAGTTGATTAGTAGAGCCTTTGAGCTTCCTAAATCCACAAAAATATCATCCAAGTACTTTGGAACATGTATCCCAAAAGTTTAAGTCAAGACAGACTAGTTGCGAAATGACTAGCTCCCAAAACTTGCTATTTTTGGACATACACCTGCTGGAAAAAATGAACAGTGCTCTCAACCTGGTAGGAGTTAGGTAAATTCCTTTTGGGCATAGCAAATAGAGTTAGCAAGATTCTCAATCCAAGTTAAAACACTTCAAATGATGGACTGAGCACTGAGAACAAGATTCATCAATTTTTGGAACATGCCCACCATTCTCGGGGCTCTACAGAGATAGATGAGTGAGTAGTAAAATGCTGGTATCTCCAACACTGTAAATCCAATGACCATGAAAATTGATATGCAGAAACTAGACAGTACGAGCTATCCAACGCATGTCAAAACACTGAAAAAAGTTGAGTAGAACTCGAGATAGGACCTTCTGAAGTCACTGCTCTGAGTGAGTATAGCAGAGAACAAAACAGAGAAGTAGATAATGATAAATGTATAGATTCACATATGATTACAACCACATTGTCAATGAATCTTTGCACAATGGGAGTAGAATGATAGAGCTATGGAGTAAGCTCCTCAATCTCTACAAAATGACATGAAGTGGTCACGTATAAGGCTTGCTAATCACCTCTTCCTTCGTGCTCTTTTTATAGCTGTTCTTGGAGGGAGTTTTGAATTCGAATTCGAATGGCTCCACCTAAAAGTGATCCCCAAAGTTAGGAGATATTCCCTCAGCTAAAAAATTCATGGTTTTAGGTAGTTAGAGCCATGAATTTTCTTTTACATCATGGATGAGGTAAGCCATCTTTTTCCTTTTTCTTTTTCACAATTACAAGAGATAAAATGTATTCTTTTACAAGAGGTGTTCACATGACTACACATGTGACTTACAAATGAGGATAATATCAAGCATGTAGGCTTGGGTAAAATGCACCAACAGCTCCCCCTGAAGCCTAACATGCTTGGCCTGCAAATAAGTCTTCAATTGTCCTTGATTTCCTGCAAGCCAATCATCAACTTCAATCTACTTAACTTTGTAACATCAAGAGCTTTAGTGAACATGTCTGCACATTGCATATCTGTAGAGACATAGGATAATTGAATATCCTCGCTCATTAGCTTCTGCCTTACATAATGGTAGTGGACTTCAATATGCTTGGTTCTAGCATGGTATACCGGATTAGCTGCTAGATGTAGTGAGCTTATGTTGTCACCAAAAATGTGAGGTGTTGAAGAATGAAGTCCAAGATCTGTGTACAAAGACTTTAACCACATGATTTCTTGAGTTGCATTAGCCAAACCTCTATATTCCGCTTTAGTAGAAGATAATGCCACGGTTGGTTGCTTCTTCGATGACCAAGAAATGATTTTTGAGCCTGCAAACAATATATACCCGGATGTGCTTCTTCTATCATCTCTAGATCCGGCCCAATCTGCATCTGAGTAGACCTTTAGCTCAATATCTGAAGTATATGAATAGAACAAACCTTCATTCATGGTCCCCTTTAGGTACTTGAGGACTCTCGTGGCCGCTTCCATATGTGGTCTTCTCGGCTTATGCATAAACGGACTCAATATGCTAACACTATAGCATATATCCACCCTTGTGAGTGTTGCATAGTTCAAACTTCCAACCAAGCTTTGATAGCTTGTGATGTCTTCAATTGGCTCTCCTTCATAAGCACTAAGCTTATGATATTGCTCCATAGGTGTATTGCACACTTGGTATTTTCCATCTTGAACTTGACGAGCATGTCATGGACATACTTCCTTTGTGTGATGTATATACCTGAATCTGTGTAGATTAACTCCAATCCAAGAAAATAAGTGAGTGGTCCGAGGTCACTTATTTTGAACTCCTCCTTCATTTGACTCTTTACATGTTTGATTCCTTCAAGATCATTGCCTGTGATAATAATATCATCAATATACACACATAAATAGATAACTTCAAATCCATTCCTCTTTATGAACAAAGAGGTATCCGCTTTGCTAACTTTGAATCCTTGGTCCTGCAAATAAGTCACCAATCTGAAATTCCAAGCTCTTGGAGCTTGCTTCAATCCATACAAATCTTTCTTTAGTTTGCATACATAGTTAGGATGATGTGCATCCTCATATCCAGGAGGTTGTGCCATATACACTTCCTCAGAAATCCATCCATTCAAGAAAGCATTCTTTACATCAAGTTGATAGAGATTCCAATTTCTAGATGCAGCAACACTAATGAGAATCCTAATTGTAGGCATTTTTGCAACAGGAGAGAAAGTCTCCTCATAATCAATACCATGGGTTTGAGCAAACCCTTTAGCAACTAACCTTGCTTTGTGTCTATTTATACTTCCATCTGGATTCCTCTTGATTTTGTATATCCATCGAGATCCAATTACCTTCATAGATGGCTTTTTAGGTACAAGCTCCCAAGTGTCATTCTCCTTCAAGGCTTCCATTTCTTCATCCATTACATCTCTCCAAGCTTTCTTGCTTTGTGCTTCTTCGAATGTGGTAGGTTCTTCATTGGTTGAATTCTTTGCAATGTAGATTGAGTGCTTGGTGACCAAAGAAGTATCATAACCAAACCTCTCAGGTTTCTTCTTCTCCCTTGAAGACCTTCTAAGTGGTTGATGTGAGCTCTCGGGTCCATATGTAGCATCCTGCATCTTTGCTTTACCTTTGTTCTTCCATAGCTTTAGTCTTTCCAAGTCTTCTAGGTCGATCTCCGAATCGCTTTCTTCAATCTGCTTTGGCTCCTTTGGTTGAAGTGATGGAAAATCTTCATCCAAGTCATAAGGCAGCTTCACTTTCCTGTCATCATCAAACCATGATTTGTTTTCATCAAAAATTACATGGTTGGATTGTAAAATCTATATCCTTTTTGGTTTTGGTCATAACCAATGAATGCACACTTCTCTGCCTTGGGATCCGATTTCCCTCTTACTTGAGAAGGAATGTGAGCATAGGCTAAGCATCCAAAGATTTTACAATGCTCTAGACTAGGTCTTCTTCCATTCCACACTTCATATGGAGTGGTTCCATCTAGTGACTTAGATGGAAGTCTATTTATGAGATATGTGGCTATAGACACAGCCTCTGCCCATAGGTAGTTTGGCAATCCCTTTTCGTTGAGCATGGACCTTGCAGCTTCGACAATAGCTCTGTTCCTCCTCTATGCTACACCATTGAGTTCGGGTGTGTACCTTATAGTGACTTCCCTTTTAATGCCTCTTTCATGCAAGAAGGCATCAAATTCAGAAGAGAAGTATTCTCCTCCACCATCTGATCTGAGTCTTTTCAAAGTCCTACTTGTTTGGTTTTCAACAAGAGCAATATACTTCTTAAAGCAATTAAACACTTCATCCTTGTGCTTCATGAAAAACAAAATGGTCCACCTGCTACAATCATCTATGAAAGACACATAATATCTTGAGCCTGATATAGATGGCTCCTTACTTGGACCCCACACATCCGTGTGCACTAGATCCAAAGGATTTTGATACATATATCCTTTCTTATTGAAAGGTTGTCTGTGAGCCTTGCCGAGTTGACAAGATTCACACTTATAAATCATGTGCTACCTTGTGATATTAGGCAAACCAAGTACACTTTGGTCCCTGCAAATTTGTTTGAGTGTCCTCTCACCAATGTGAGCAAGCCTTTTGTGCCATATCTCCAACTCTGTTAGAGTTTGAGATCCATAGCTAAACAAAGCTATGTTCTTTGTATCTTCCACTTCAAAAGTGAAAAGCCTTCCTATCTTTTCTCCTTTGGCAATCCTTCGAAAGCCTTGCCTTGGGTCTTCAACATATGCTCCAAATCGATTGAATCTAACTTGCAATCCTTTTTCAACAATCTGTCCAACACTTATTAAATTTTTTGTAATTGTAGGGACATACAAGACTTTGCTTAAGAGGTTCATATTCCCATCTGATGTCTTCACATTACCTATCTTCTCCACTGAGTGCTTTGTGCCATCTCCTGTCTGCACTTCATGCTTGTTATGAGGATCTTTCAAATCAGAAAGTAAAGCCACATTTCTTGCTACATGATTTGAGCATCCCGAATCAATGTAAAATATGTGATCATCATCCTTACCCTTCTTCACTGATAGATTCATAATCAATAATGAATCTTCTTGACTTTAGTTCTTTGCATAGTTATTGTAATCTCTTCTTCCTCTATGGCCACTTTGATAGTTGTTGTTGTTGTAGTAGTTGTTGTTGTAGCCTCCATTGTACCTGCCTCTATTTGATCCATAGCCACCTCTATTGAATCCTCTTCCTCTTGAGTTCCTCGGGTTCCTAAAAAATTCTTTAGTAGTATGGTTAGATAAGCCACATATATTGCAATGTTGAGATGATTGGAATCTCCCCCTGCCTTGCTTTCCACCTCTGCCTCTTCCTCTAGCTCTTCCTCTACCTGCAAAGTTTTCTTGGAAAGAGCTACCTTCATCTTCATTCTTCCTATTCTTTGACTTGTCCTTGACCTTAGCTTTATCGGAATATAAGGCAGAAGTCTGATTACCTCTTGAGGACTCACCACCTTTGCTAATCTTTGCTTCATGAGTGAAGAGTTGGCCCATGAGTGTGTTGAGGTCGGGTACATGCATATCCATGTATAAATCCATGGCTGTTGTGAATGACTCCCACTTGTCGTCTGCTTTGATTCCATTTATGATTTGTCTAATGATTTGCTCCTCTTCAATTACCTCTCCAATGCTTCCAAGTTGGTCAGAAATCTCCTTCATCTTTGTGAAATAATCAGTCACATTTTTTGCTTCGGGCTTTTCTTCATTGTTGTGAACTCCATCCACAATTGGTTCTTCCTTGCTCGAGTGTTGGAAGAGAAGAAAGAAGCAAGTGCATTCCAGGTCTCTCTTGATGTCTTGCATCCCTTGACATGAGGTAAAAGAAAATCAGGGATTGAGTTTAGAATATAGGACCTTGCAAGTGCATCCTTGGAACACCAATTTGAAAGTCCTTCCACTTCTTCATGTGATGGTTGCCCTTTGTTCCTCATGGTTGGCATTGCATCATCTCCGGATATAAATCCATATAGATTCCTCCCTTGAAGGTAAGCCTCCATCCTTAGAGACCATGCCGGATAGTTGTTTCGATCCAATTCGTCAATTGTTGATGGAAATCCATCTCCCATGTTGCTTGACTATGCTCTGATACCACTGTGAAGAGAGATGGTGGATGCAATCCAAAGATGAGTAGGTGGTGCTACAATCAGCTTCACACCAGCCAACTGAGACTTCAAAGTTGATTATTAGACCTTTTGAGATTCCTAAATCCACCAAAATATCAGCCAAGTACTTTGGAACATGTATCCCAAAAGTTTAAGTCAAGACAGACTAGTTGCGAAATGACTAGCTCCCAAAACTTGCTATTTTTGGACATACACCTGCTGGAAAAAATGAACAGTGCTCTCAACCTGGTAGGAATTAGATAAATTCATTTTGGGCATAGCAAATAGACTTAGCAAGCTTCCCAATCCAAGTTAAAACACTTCAAATGATGGATTGAGCACTGAGAACAAGATTCATCAATTTTTGGAACATGCCCACCATTCTCGAGGCTCTGCAGAGATAGACTAGTGAGTAGTAAAATGCATATATCTCCAACACTGTAAATCCAATGACCATGAAAAGAGATATGCAGAAACTAGACAGTAAGAGATATCCAACGCATGTCAAAACACTGAAAAACATTGAGCAGAACTGGAGATATGACCTTATGAAGTCATTGCTCTGAGTGAGTATAGCAGAGAATAAAATAGAGAAGTAGATAATGACAAATGTATAGATTCACATAGGATTACAACGACATTGGAAATGAATCTTTGCACAATGGGAGTAGAATGATAGAGCTATGGAGTAAGCTCTTCAATCTCTACAAAATGACATGAAGTGGTCACGTACAAGGCTTGCTAATCACCTCTTCCTTCTTGCTCTTTTTATAGCTATTCTTGGAGGGACTTTTGAATTCGAATTCGAATGGCTCCACCTAAAAGTGATCCCCAAAGTTAGGAGATATTCCCTCAGCTCAAAAATTTGTGGTTTTAGGTAGTTAGAGCCATGAATTTTCTTTTACATCATGGATGAGGTAAGCCATCTTTTTCCTTTTTCTTTTTCACAATTACAAGAGATAAAATGTATTCTTTTACAAGAGGTGTTCACATGACTACACATGTGACTTACAAATGAGGATAATATCAAGCATATCAAGCATGTAGGCTTGGGTAAAATGCACCAACACGCATGTGTGTGTGCGTGCATGTATGTGCTTGTCACTCACATTTTCTCACCACAATTGCTTAGGATCTTCATATCAGTCCTCACATCTCCGCGAATTGACAAGTAAAGGAGGTTGTGCTTACGCTTGAGCTACACTCACGATACGATACCACTAGACTCGCGATACGTGATACCTGAACTTGGTGATACATGATACCTTATCGATATTGTGATACCTCAAGGAGGTGATACATGATACACGATACCAGGCGAGTATCGTGATA
Source organism: Ceratopteris richardii (assembly GCA_020310875.1). Classification (NCBI taxonomy): domain Eukaryota; kingdom Viridiplantae; phylum Streptophyta; class Polypodiopsida; order Polypodiales; family Pteridaceae; genus Ceratopteris; species Ceratopteris richardii. The sequence continues at coordinate 132,030,176 of CM035416.1, read as the reverse complement.
CTAGGGAGTTTTAGTATCGCAATACCAAAGCTCAACCGACCATAATACTATAGCCAAATGTGATCTAAAATTTAAAAATTTGAGTGCAAAATGTGTCTCACAGCCTCCTCTTCTTTCTTGGCTCACTGTAAATGACAAAAACTCACTCCAAGCCCTTTGCTATCCCGTGATATTGGTAATGTGTCGTGTCACATTTGTGAGTGTCTTTTTTATTTTCAAAGATTATTGGGTTAAAGTTCTCACATTCAAGAATATGTCTTCCAAGTCTTATGTTTAGAAATCAGCAAATCTCATCACTCTCCACGATACTCCACCCATAATACGGGTCATTGCTCTCAGATGATACTTGCTTCAAAACAAATGACTGGAAAATTGAAGTGTTTTTTAATTTTAAGGCCTTGGGTGACCGAGGACCTGAACTGAAGGGAATTTGTTTTTTTCTTTTTTCTATATTTTTTTAAATTTCTTTTATGGTATCCTACTTTCCCTAATCCTAACCCTCTCTTTTCCCTAAACCCTAATCTTTCTCACTCCCTTACTCCTAACCCTAAAAACTCATTACACACACCGCTAAAGTGTGAAGTAAGAAGTGCTGAAGTATTTTGTGACTTGCCACTAACTAAAACTACCTCTACTCATAGGATTCATTCACTCCATTGCTATCACCATCAAGAGGGCACCTTGATTGGACTAGTTCCCTGGCAACAACAGCAAAAATGTGTGTACCTAAGTTGTAAGGCTTTAAGGACTTGTATCAATTGAGACTGTACCTCAATCGCCCCACAAGTGCATATACTAGTGGATTAATACATGTTTCTTATCAATCCATGAAATTATACATATCAAGTGTATGAAGACATGTGCACACATGATGGTAAGTGAAGTAACAATGCTACAATGTATGGAACTCAGTTCATCTACCTCTCCTACTCATTAATCCTCTAGAAATGCATGACACGATACTTGCAACAACAGTAAGCACAATTTCAAACTTTTGTCTCATCTTCAAACTCCGAATATTGTCAATAGCGGGTTCATTTTGAAGCTCTCAACAAGGAGCATCCAATGGTAATAATTCATTCGAATCTCACGAACATGCTTCAAGTTATGAGCAAAATAGTGATCTATGGGAATCCCTGCTTTAGCTCAATGACTCACTAAGCTTCACACATGCATTACAACCATGAAAACACGAGGGAATGGGGTAGACAACACTTCTGGACACACATTTCAAGAATCAAACACACACACACACAAGCTCTTGAAGAGGACGATACACAACAAAGAAGAGGCAAATTTGAAAATTCAGCTTGATTCCTCACAATGGCAAAAAGTGTCTATAAAGAGTCACAAAATGACTTATATACATGTGCCCTAAAAATGGTCCTTTCATACTAGAGACCAACACTTTTACTGGAAATTATTAAATTCCGATTATGTTACAACAATTATGTTACATCATTTGGAATATATGCATCGAAGAAAATCTATGCCCATAATTTGAAAATTTTAGGGGCTCGCTTTTCTGTGCTTCTTTTCTCTGCAATAGTATGTATGTATGCATTTGCATGTGTATGCATGTGTGTGCATGTAGGCATGTGAGTGTATCTATCTATATGTATATGTCGATGTGTGCGTATATGTCTATGTGTGTGTATATGTGTATATGTATGTATGTGTCTATGTATATGTATGTGTGTATGCATGTGTATGTATATGTGTGTATGTGACTTTATGTGTGTGTATCTGTGTATGTGTGTGTATGTATATGTGTGTATGTGTGTATGTGTGTATGCATATACTTGTGTATGCATGTGTGTGTATGTATGCATGTGAATCTATGTATGTGTGCACATATGTGTATGCATGTGTCTATCTATGTGTATGTACATGTGTGTATGTGTATATATCAGTGTATGTACATGTGTGTATGTGTCTATGTACATGTATGTACATGTATATGTGTGTGTATGTCTATGTGTGTGTATGTGAATGTGTGTGTATGCATGTGTATGTATATGTGTATGTGAATGTACATGTGTGTGTATGTATGTGTATGTACGTATATGTATGTGTATGTGTGTGTATGCATATGTGTGTATGCATGTGTGTATCTATGTAAGCATATGCATGTGTGTATCTATGTAAGCATATGCATGTGTATACATGTGTTTTGTATGTATGTGCATGTATATGTGTGTGTGTATATGTCATGTGTTTGTGTCTATGTGTATATGTATATGTGTGTGTATGTGTATGTGTGTGCATGTGTGTATGTGTATGTGTGCCTATATGTGTATATGTGTATGTGTGTCTATGTGTATCTCTCTCTCTCATACGGAACAAAAAAGCACATGTATGGACATAGATCACTCACATCGATATAACTCCAAAACACTCATCACACATGCACAATCAACATCACCTCTCGTCAAATAGAAAACCGCCACCAAAAAGCTCCTTTAAACCAAAATAAAATCAAATTTAGGAAACCCTAAAAACAATAAGGAATAGAGAGAGAGAGAAGATGAGGGAGTGCATCCCTTACGAAGAAGCAAAGGAGGGGGGGGGCAGAGTGTAGGTAAGATGGAGGAGAGGTATGCATGCATATTTGAGTGAAAAAATAGAGGAGTTGGCTTTCGGGCTAAAAATAGGGGAGTCGGGTTTTGGCCACTTATTAAACAAGATGTCAGAATACACGCTAGTTGGTATGGTCATCAAAATAAGGATCCATATATGTGTGTGCAATTCTAGTGCTTATACCGATGATTATATTGATGCTTATAGCAGCACATATTCTGACATGTGTTCTGACATTGGGTTTTTAACATTTTTCTAAGTATCTTCCAACAGTCATACTGACACCCTGAATGACCATCGATATGGCTAGCATCCATATGAACCTAATCTATAGTTGTGAGATTTTAGTGATATCCTTGAATACGCAGATATCAAGGCCTAAAGAGATTGCCAACGGATGACTTCACCATAGAGAAGGGTAAATTGAAAACCTTGGCTTTACGCTTTTGGATAGATGTTTTCCTTGCATTTTCATGTGATCTTAATGAAACTGTATGATGTAATCATAGACATGGAATCGTTATCTCATAATTATGCAACAATTGATTGTGAATAAAAGGCAATCACTTTAAGACAAGATGGTGAATCTATCGGCATCCTAGGTGATGAACATAAGTCTAACCCTATTCTCATTTCCACCATGCATATAATTTGAGATATACGTAATGGCTGCAAAACATACGTGTCTATGTATGTGTCTTTTATAACTGATCTTAATGCATGTGCTATGATGTTTCATCTATGATGTGCTATGATCATCTATAGATGTTTCATACTTTCAAGATAACCAAATACTACAAAGATTTTATTCTCTTAGTGTTTTCTAGTTTTCTAAATAAAGTATATTCTTACTTTATTCTTGTAAATTTTTTGCACCTAAAATGCTCTTGGTTGTTTTCCGATCCTCATAACATCCTTTGACTTGTTTGATATTATATATACCTGTTTTAACAATTTATAGTTCTAATATCTTTATTAAAGTAGTCTTATAGATTATAGGATCTGCAAACTAGACATAAATATTTCTATTGAGATAAACATGGAAGGAGACGTGGATAAGACCAATACACCTAAACGAAAATAAATTTAAAACATAAGGAGGAAAACGCACTTCTCCGACCACTTGTTGAACAAAATTTTGATAATATATTATTTCAAATGAGATATAAAGTATAAAAAAAGTTACTATTGTTACTCCATAAGTAGAAAGATGAGTGAAGATATCATATTTGATTAATGAAATTAGTTGAAGTTTGTTTTTTTTATAAATAATATGTCAAAATTCAAATTTACGCTTAGTATTTAAGAAAAAGGAACATCTACCTAGTTGTTTAAAAGACGATCATTAGGGTACTAATGTAAGTATAATTCTAAAGTTCTTATAAATTGTGGAGAAAAAAATAGTCACAACATGGATGGCTATGAGAGTCAAATTTAGTATGCAAAAAAGAGAGAAACGATTGACCATAATGTGAATAATTATGAGGGACACCTAATATAAAAAAACAAATAAGTATTAATTCGTATACCGAGTGTGACCCTCATTGTAACCCAAGTTGTGATCCACTTTTTTCTTCATATATAGAAATTATAGAATTTTTGTTGTAGTTTGAGTATGTTCACACACACCACTACCAAAATATATCAACAAATCCCCCCCCCCCCAAGAGTGATGAGGTGAATAAGGAGTTGGCACTCATGTATAAGGAAGTGCTAAGCTATGTGTAAAGAGACCAATCCACAAAAGGAAGTAAGACCAAAGCTTTGCAAAAAGCCTCAAACATCTTGTGTGGGTAGATATGCCAAACTGATATCTCTAGCAAATAACCTCTCCCTCACATAATGATAATGCATCTTAGTGTGCTTTGTACAAGCATGGAACATAGGGTTACTCGCAACTACTAGTGCGCTCTGACTATGAGTGAAGATAGTGGTCGTAGAAGACTGACCAACATCCAAATCAGCCAAAAGGTCTCTGAGCCACGCACACTCAATGGTCGATGTGAAAGTTGTCCTATACTTATCCTCACAACTAGAAGTGGCCATAGTAGGTTGCTTCTTTCTCAACCAAGATATACATGATCTATCAAGCATGAAGCAAAAAACACTAGTGGACATGCAATTTCCATAGCAACCAACCGAGTCTGAGTCAAAAAAAGCATGTAGATATGGTGGTGGTGATCCCCCTTGGGATAAAAAATCCAAGTAGTCGGGTAACACTCAAGTAGTGCAAGATGCACTTAACTGCCTATCAATGCTTGACACCTAGGCAATGCATAAACATGTTCGTCTATGAGACATCAAACTAAATATCAGATCGAGTTATGCATAAGCAAATCAAGCATCCAACAACCTATTGATAAAGAACAACATCAAATGCATCTCTAGCATCATGAAGGCTCAAGCGTAAACCTATTTCCATAGGAGTGGCAATAGGTTTGGAATCTTCAAGGCCAAAACATTGCAATAATGTGTCAATATATTTTGTTTGACACAAAGCTATTCCCCCATCAACTTGCATAGATCGCATTCCCAAATAATGATGCCCTAAATCTAATATCTTAAAAGAGGCATGCAAATTCGCCTTAAATTTAGAAATATGCTTCTCATTAGGACTACAACATGTCATCAACATACACAACAATGATGAGAAGTACATCATCTGCATTCTTAATATATAAGGTGCTCTCAGTTGGACTGTTCTAAAAACCATGCGCAATCAAGTAGGCATGTATCTTTTCATACCAAGCACATGGTGCTTTCTTCGAACCATATAATGGCTTTTTCAACTTGCACACTTTGTTTTCATGCACCATTTAAAAATCCAATTCTAATTTCCAAGTGATGTACATTCCAACCATGATGAGATGCAAGCGCACAAATGTTATGAACAGTAGTCATTCTACATGTGAACAGTAGTCATTCTACATGTGGGTGCAAAGGTCTCATCAAAATCAATGCCTCTTTCTTGAGCATAAGCTTTTGCAACAAACCTATCCTTATACTTGTCCATTGTTCCATCGTGCTTATGCTTCACCTTATATACCCATTTAGTGCCAATGGCATTTTTTCCAAAAGGCAAATCACATAAAGACCAAGTACCATTCTTCATAATAGCATCATATTCAAATTGCATAGAAGCCATCCAATTTTCTGAATTTTTTGCTTCATCAAAGAAACATGCTCATTCTCATTACAAAGACTAGAGGTAGCCATGGCATAGCAATCTAATGCAAAAGAAGCAATATGAGATCCTAAATGAGTACGATATGATGGAGTTGCATCTAATTTGATATCTTACAAAGTTCACATAAGCCATTTAGGCATAGTTTATGCCTCCTCTATATCAGTGCCCTCATCAACAAGTGCATCAAGTAAATTTGCATAAAAAATGGAATGATATGCATCATCATGTGGAACCTATAAAGGTTAAGAAATTACCTCATTTAGACCATCAATTGATTTTCCACCTATAAAACGAGGGAACAGAGTATCATACACATCTTTAGAGCTAGTTGATGTCTCGTTAGTACATGAAAGTATGACTGAACTGCATCTTCCACAAAAACAACATCACTTCTAACCAAAATGGGTTTAGTTTGTGGATGATACAAATGATAGCCTTTGCTTTCATAATTATACCCAACAAAAATATATTTCATTGATGTATCATCCGATTTCTTGTGTTATTGTTCAAGAACTAATGCATATTCCACAGAACCAAAGATATGCAAATGAGCAACAGATGAATTGCAACCATGCCAAGCCTCATATGGAGTGATAGATTGTAGAGCTTTGGTGGGACACCTATTAAGTACATATGTTGCACACATAAGAGCCTCAAGTTAGAAAAGCCTGACTTCTAACCATACACCTTGCCATCTCCATGAGAGACCTATTCTTTCTTTCAACAACTCCATTTTGTTGAGGTGTATATGGCACTATACACTGATGTTTTATCCCATGCTAAAAATGCATTAAAAATCAGAATACATGTGTTCCCCAATCCATCAGAATGAAGGATACCCAATTTACATGCTGACAGATTTTCAATCAAAACGAGAAATTATTTGAAGCACATAAACACTTTGGACTTTTCTTTCAATGGATACACCCATGCATGCCTAGAAAAATCATCAAGATAATTCATGAAGTAAAGGAAGTTCCCAAAAGAAGATGTCTACATAGGACCATAGACATTACCATGAACAAGTTATAACTTTTGAGTAGCTCAAATTGAACGATCTTTTGGGAATGATAAATGCTGCATTTTTCCAAAAAAAACAACCTTCACAAACATTTTTACAAGATGCCCCAAGTTTGGCCATAGAGAACATCATTTGAGATTTGTGCAGGTATAGCAAACTAGCAATATTCAAATGATCAAGGTGTGCATGGCAAAGCTTTGCATTTGAGATAGCTTGAGAATCTTGAACTGCACATGTTAAATCATTGATATATTTTTCATAGTATATCAGCTTATATATCCTATGATATAAAATCCCAGAAGTATTAATGACATCACTCTTTGAGAGATCATGAATTATACAACTATCATTAATAAATTTGACAACCAAGATAATCTTTGCAAATGTTGAAACTCACAATAGATTTCTCTTGATCATTATCACAAACAAAGCATTTGACAATCTGAAAGAGCTACCATCAATAGTAGTCAAATGATCTTATGAACTCCTATTATAAGATAAGAAGAGTTATTAGTGCATGCTATAGTATTCCCTGTGTGGGTAGGGCTCAAGTGAACAAAAGAAACTATGCTATGAGGTAGTATGTTTGGTTGCACCACTATCAAAGTAGCAAACATCTACCTCTACTTTAGACATACACTGCTCATGAGAAGATGGTTCATAACTTCAAATAGTACTAAATATCCATTCTTCATTCTACACAAGATTAGCAGACTCTATTTTTGGTGTAAAGGCCTCCACAATAACCATTCTAGCCTCTTTCGTTTTTGCCTTTTTTGCAGTCAAATTTGGACAACTGTTTATCACATGATTGTTTCCATTACAGTATTTGTAAAACTATTTTTGCTTTTCTGTTTTTTTATCATCTTTGTCCTCCTTCTTTGATTATGTAGCATTAGTAGATTTTTGCTTACTAGTAGATGAGCTTCATCTACCTCTGCCATTATGACTAGCTAAGAAAGCTTGCTCTACAACACACATAATGGATATGTTCTACCTAGACTGATCTTCCTGCAACAAAATATAGATTAACTCCTCAAATATCAAGGCATTTGGATTGCTTTTCCTTATCAATCGAAGAGTAGAAGCAAAAATTTGATATGAATCTAGAAGACCATTAAGAACAGTATGTAGAAATGAACTATCTGGCAAGACTTCGTTAGGAGAATTCAATTGCTCCTTCAAACCTTCAATCTTTGTCAAAAAAACTCTCCATAGAATATCCTTCATTCATATGCTCACTCTTCAATCATTTTCAGAGATAAGCATCACGAGCCTCATTTCTTGTCTAGTATAAAGTGGTAATTGTATCCCAATAATCTTTTGTTCTTTTGCAAGAGCAAATTTAAGGGATAATGACATGTTTGATAGAAAAAGCAACCAATGCATGTTCGTGAGCATCTCTACCATCCCAACAAAGTTGCTCTTTAGTAGATGCAATAGGAAGCACAACATGAAAAGGAGCCTGAAGATCATCATATTCAAGACCATCTGCATCATCTTCAACAATTATATTCATAGGTGTAGTGGGGTATTTTTCAATACCCTGCACAATATTCCATAGCCTTTTTGCTACCAATACATGACACATCATATATATCGATAACAAGTAATAAGTACCATTCAACTTATCCCTAATAACCAATATACAAAATATATCAATGCTTTCAACCATGGACACTGACTGGATACCCTAATGCACAAAAATGGCTCTATCTCAAAAACTTGAACAAAACTACCCTATCGAGCTTTGTGAAATCTATAGCAGACTTCAAGATGCTTATACTGGCAAACCAAAACCTGTATATGTCTTTGGCATAAAAGGATGAAATTGCATGCGCACACACTATAATAGCACAATAGTGCATTTGGAAGCAAAAGTGAGTTCATCAATTTTCTTGTCATTCTAATACTGTGACTGGAGGGGTATTGATGATACCCTAGATGAAGCAGTGACCTTCTCTGATACCAATTTTTGGAGTTTGAGGCCTGCAAAAACATGCAAATAGCCAAAGAAATTAGAAGAAGAAGCTTGGAGCACAACACACAATATTGAATGTATTACCAAGTGAATGTACAAAGATAAGCAACCCGTTAAGGTTATAGGCATATATGCAAGTCAAGGGAAAAAAACTCCTAAAGAGGGAAAAAAGTGCCTCAGAGGTCTTAAGTGTCTTCAGAGATATCACTACCGAAATATATCAACAATTTTCCCATGTTTGTACCCATCCCCTTTTGAAAGGACTTTGTAGGAGTTTTTTTTTATTTTGACTTCTTAGATAATTCTCAACCAAAAAAAATATTTTTCACTAGTTTTCTTATCCAAAGAAAATTATTATTCTTGTTCTTTGAGATAAGAAGAAATAATTTCATGCAAAACCGTTAGTAATGGTGTATCAAGTGTTTGGGATAGCATGATCATTATATTCTATCTAGAAAGCTCAACAAAAATATTTGAAAAACTAGTAAATTTCTTTGTACTTGGGTAAATATTGTTGAGAACACCCTATTGAAATTTGAAACTTAGGATGGGTGAATTAGGTTAAAAATATAATAGAATTCTAAAACTAAGTTTTTCAAATGTTGTATATGTAAATGAACGAGTTGGGAGAAACAAAAAGGTGAAGAAGAATAAGAGCTTAAGTGGAAGTGACATGAAGTAGGAAAGAAGTGGAAAACTTAACGAGGTGGAAAACTTAACGAGGTGAAAAAGATCATTTAAGCAATGCGATTTTATCGCATTACTAATTTTTGCATACTTTTTGATGCATTAGATCGAAGAAATATAAGGAAGGCTTATTTTTCAGTTGTTCTAGTGGTTGAGTCTTTGGTCTCTTAAGGTGGAGGTCGAGAGTTCAATGCACGTGCAAGATATATAATGGCTTTGGCCACAATCTAAATCAGTTGAAATTAGTTGTAATGTTGTTTAACTCTTACTTTGTGAGATACGGAGGATCCCGCAGGTACTATGCTCATTCACGTGTAAATTGTTCTTTCAAAGTTAAAACTCGGAGGAGTAAGTGCTTGCCGAACCTCCATTGAAAAAAAAGGGAAGGGACATATTTATGTATGAAAGAGATGTAATTAGAGAATAGAGATAACCTTTGTTTTTTTTTTTTTTAATGGAGGTTTGGCCGAGGCCTACTGTAAGACAATAGTTACGCAATATAACACAGGAGCAATAGCAGAGAAGATAACAGATATAGGAGAATCTCAACAATTTTCTACTAGCAGCAAGTACAAAGATGATGGCGTTGTCCACCCGTGCGCTCTCAAGGTAGAGCTTAAATGGTGATCTAGACAACTCTAGATAGGGAGATACAAGGTAGAGGTATGCTGGCTCAACTCAATGTCTTAGGTAGTGCAGAAGTCATGTATATATAGGATCATGGGTGGCCTGCCATGGACGGCTATACATGGGCGGTAGGGCGTGGGCGGCCACCGCCCGCGTAATTGCCATACACGGCTTAGACTGGTTGAACCGACCTAACAAATATAAATGATTTCTGACTCCGACAGGGAATATTCCATGGAATATTCCCTTTACCGTCGCGCCGGGGGCGCTGCCCCCGGACCCCCACCAGGGGGCCCGCTGGTAACTCCCTTTCCTTATAATATCTTACATGGTCCAATATGACCTTCATCCAACATTCAAGTTGGGATTCCCATCAATTGGGTAATGCACGCTTGGCTTCTCCTCATAAAGGGGGCCTTACAAAATGTGCATACAATCATGAGGGGTAGACATTGATCATACTCTAACACCCCCCCTCAATGTTTACCGATGATAAATCAAGTAGGTCTCGGTCCTATGCCCATCTGTTGAAGATGCTTGTTGAGCTGCTCTCTTCCAAGTGCTTTAGTGAATATGTCAGCACAATTTGCCTCTGTTGGGCAATATTCTAGCTCCACAATTTCATCTTCAATTAGCTCACGAATGTAATGGTACTGTACTTCTATGTGCTTGGTGCGAGCATGAAATACTGGGTTCTTTGCAATAGCCATACAACTTTGATTATCACACTTGAGTACAATTGGCATATTTGATGGAAAGCCTATATCTGCAAGAATTCTCCTTAACCAGACTGCCTCACAAGAAGCAAAACAAGCTGCTTTGTACTCTGCTTCAGTGGAGGAGAGTGCGAGAGTTGGTTGCTTCCTACTTACCCAAGAAAATATTCCTGAACCAAGTGAGAAACAATATCCAGAAACTGATTTTCTAGAATCACAATCTCCAGCCCAATCTGAATCACAATATCCTTGGAGTGTATCACCTGTGGTATACAAAATACCAAAATCCAAGGTTCCTGCAATGTACCTTAGAATTCGCATTCCAGCATTCCAGTGACTCTCCTTAGGTTTGTTGGAAAACCTGCTTAACACTCCAACAGCATAGCAAATGTCTGGTCTAGTGTTGCACAGAAAAATAAGACTTCCAACGAGCTTCCTATACTTCTTAGCATCTACATCAGGCATGTTATCATCCATAGATAGCTTATGATTTACCTCCATAGGTGTGCTAGTTGGTTTGCAGTCCATCATTCCAAATGCCTTGAGAATTTCTTTGGAATATTTTTGTTGTGAGATGAAAATGCCATCCTTCCTTTGCCATACTTCAATTCCCAGACAAAAATGGAGTAGACCTAAGTCTGTCATTTCAAACTCAGTTCCCAAGCTGATCCAAGTTTGATTGATGAGTTCCTGATGATCTCCTGTAATGATCAAATCATCTACATATACAATGACAACAACTAGCTTGCTATCCCTTTTCGTTACATACAAGTTAGCATCAGAAGTACTTCTTTCAAAACCCATATTTTTGAAAAAATGATCAATTCGTTGGTACCAAGCCCGTGGAGCTTGCTTAAGTCCATACAAAGCTTTCTTCAACCTGCAAACTTTATTTTCTGAATTGGGCACCTCAAAACCTGGTGGTTGAGATACATATACCTCCTCCTTGAGGTGACCATTCAAAAATGCAGATTTGACATCCATCTGGAAAATAGGCCAAGACTTTTGTGCAGCTACTGCAAGTACCGTCCGAATAGTTGTCATGCGTGCTGTTGGTGCAAAAGTTTCTTGAACATCAAATCCTTCAATCTGTGAAAAACCCTGTGCAACTAATCGTGCCTTATACTTTTCTAATGTTCCATCAGCTTTATACTTAGCTTTCCAAATCCATTTAGTACCTATTACCTTCTTCTTTGGCGGCAAGTCGACTAGATCCCATGTATCATTTTTGAGTATACTATCATACTCAGACTGCATTGCCGCTCTCCAATCTGGATCATCAATGGCTTCTTCAATGGTGGTAGGTTCCTTTATCGAACCCATGATATCTGCCATTAGAGCCATGTTAACAATGTGTTCTGAGGCTCTTCTTTGCTCCTCTATTCTCTTTGATCTTCGTAATCCATCCGATGATGATTCTGGTGCATCTACATGTGGATTGTGATCATCAAAGAGCTGTTGTGCCCACTTCGGTAGTGGCTTACGCTGTGCAGCTACAATTGGTTGGCTTTTTATTGAGGAAATTTCTCCATCAGATGTTTCCTCCTCCTCAACTTTAACCTGTCTTTTGATAGGCACAAGGTGAGATATTTCTCCGTTTGATGAGATAGTAGATTTACCTTTATCTTCTACTAAGTGTGGTCGTTCATCAAACACCACATCTCGGCTGACAAAAATCTTCCTTGCCTCAGGATCCCATAACCTGTATGCTTTAGACTCTTCACTATATCCTAGGAAGACACACTTTTTGCTTTTTGAATCCAACTTTGATCTTGTTGAATCAGGAATATGTGCATAACAGAAACAACCAAAAATTCTGAAATGCAAAACTGAAGGCTTTTTACCAGAATATGCTTCTTGAGGAGTCATCCCCTTCAGAGCTTTTGTGTAGCTTCGATTGAGGATGTAGACTGCTGTATTGACTGCTTCTGCCCAGAATGAATCAGGCATGTCTTGAGCCTTTAACATACAACGAGCCATTTCAACTACTGTCCTGTTCCTGCGCTCAACAACGCCATTTTGTTGAGGTGTATGAGCTGTGGTAAGTTGCCTTTTCACACCATGCTCCTTACAGTAATTGTTGAATTCTGTTGACAAGAATTCACCTCCTCTATCTGTTCTAAATTTCTTCAGTTTCCTTCCTGATTCACTTTCTACATACTTATGCCACGCTTTAAATTTTTCAAAAGCATCAGCCTTCTCTCGAATGAAATAAACCCACATCTTTCTACTATAATCGTCGACTAACAGCAAGAAGTAGAAAGATCCTCCTAAAGCAGGTGTAGACATTTTACCGCAGAGATCAGCATGTACCAACTCTAGAGGAGCTTGAGATCGATTGCTGGTCTCTCTTGGAAATGCCTTTCGTTGTTGCTTGCCCATCATACAAGCTTCACAAGGTTCCTGCAACTCTGAAAATGCAGGCAAATGAGCAACCATCCCTGTTCGTTGCATCTCCTTCAAAACTGCAAATCCGAGATGCCCAAATCGTTGGTGCCATAACCTGCTTACATCTTTATCTTCTGTAGCAGTTAAAGCACTTAACTCATACAAGTTATCCCGTCGTGTGCCTTTACCTACAACATTACCTGATGAATCCATGATTTCCGCACCACTCTTATTGAAGTGAACTTCGAGTCCACGATCTGTTATTGCAGAAACTGACAACAAATTTCTTTTGAGTGTAGGTACATAGAGAACATCGGATAACTTTTTCTCAACACCTGGAGAAGTGATAAAAGAGATGGTTCCAGTTCCTTCAGCTGGACACTTGGAGTCGTTTCCCACCACTACATTGATGGATTCCCGCAGAGGCACTAGGGAACTATACCAATCCTTTTTACTAGTCATATGGCGAGAAGCTCCACTATCTAAAATCCATGGCTCATCAACACGAGCTTGAGCAGATGAACATACCTCTTCAATAGCTACCCAAAGTTCCAGCTCTGTGTTGTTTGCAGACTCTTTGTTCTTCCATGATGATTTTACAGTCCCATTCCGTTCATCAGCTTGCTTCTTTCTGCAATCCTTGATGGCATGGCCTTTCTTTTCACAATAGAAGCAACTTCCTGTGAACTTTTTCTTCTTTGGCTTCTTCTTTGATCCCTCTGAAGAGCCTTTACCTTTTGCATTTGCTGAGAATGCAGCATCAGTTGTACTTTGCCGATTCTTCAGCCGCATCTCTTCTTCTAAAAGCATGGCACAAAACTCTTCAAATGTAAGAGGAGTTGGCCTTACCTGAGTGTTAAGGGCTGTTACTAATCCATCATACTTTGCTGGAAGAACACGTACAGATCTTCGAGCTAGCTCTTCTGGTGTTATAACAACACCAACTGCAGCCAATTGATCTTGAAGATGCTTTATCCGTTTGATAAAATCTTCAGCCTTTTCAGAATCAGAATGCTTTTCATTTGCCAATTGATTTTCTAAATTCTGTATCCTAGTGTGGTTCTTGGTCTCATATTGTCGAGCCAATATGCCCCAAGCCTCATGTGCTTTAGTAGTATGTTGAACTAAAGTAAGCACAGAATCACTTACACTAGTGACAATCGCACATAATGCATCAGCATTCCGCCTCTTCCAAGCTCGTAGAAGATCTGGATCTGGCTGAATCATCAATCTTGAATTTGCTGGATCTTCAACTGGTATAGGCTCTGGATCCAATCCCATCGGTCCCATGACAGTGTCAAGTAATTCATAGGAGTCCAAAATTGCAGAAATTTTGAACTTCCAGAGTGTATAGTTGGTTCCATCCAGCTTCCCTTCAGTGAATGCAGGTGGACGAATTCGAATAGGTGCAGCATTAACATTAGGTGAAGCACCAAGACTAGTGTTCGACGATGAAGCCATCATGTAATCACTCGAATAATCTACTGATATTCTAGTCTGCTAGTAGGCTAAAATAATGATACTTCTCAAGCTATTCGAACCTTACAGCTCTGATACCATGTAAGACAATAGTTACGCAATATAACACAGGAGCAATAGCAGAGAAGATAACAGATATAGGAGAATCTCAACAATTTTCTACTAGCAGCAAGTACAAAGATGATGGCGTTGTCCACCCGTGCGCTCTCAAGGTAGAGCTTAAATGGTGATCTAGACAACTCTAGATAGGGAGATACAAGGTAGAGGTATGCTGGCTCAACTCAATGTCTTAGGTAGTGCAGAAGTCATGTATATATAGGATCATGGGTGGCCTGCCATGGACGGCTATACATGGGCGGTAGGGCGTGGGCGGCCACCGCCCGCGTAATTGCCATACACGGCTTAGACTGGTTGAACCGACCTAACAAATATAAATGATTTCTGACTCCGACAGGGAATATTCCATGGAATATTCCCTTTACCGTCGCGCCGGGGGCGCTGCCCCCGGACCCCCACCAGGGGGCCCGCTGGTAACTCCCTTTCCTTATAATATCTTACATGGTCCAATATGACCTTCATCCAACATTCAAGTTGGGATTCCCATCAATTGGGTAATGCACGCTTGGCTTCTCCTCATAAAGGGGGCCTTACAAAATGTGCATACAATCATGAGGGGTAGACATTGATCATACTCTAACACCTACTCCCCTGGACTTTAACTTTGAAATTGCAACTGTACAAGGAAGGGCATAGTACCTATGGGACCCCCCTTATCCCACAAGAACAGAGGTTTACAAGACTGGGTTAAACGGCGGTCACAACTACCGCGGGGATGGACAAACGATGACCAACAGTCACATACAACAACTTTCCAAGATTCATATGTCCCTTACATGTTGCTGCCAGAGGTTGAACCCTCGCCCCCGCCTCAAGAGGCGAGAGACCCAACCACTAGGCCAGCGAACAGCGAACTGGGCCAGAGATAACCTTTGTTACTAAAAATAGCTTGTTCTCTAATTTAGAGGAAGTTAAAGTCACGAGGTCATCTTTATCGTTCTCCCAATAGTTTGAAGGTCATCTTTATCATTCTCCTAGTAGTCTCAATGCTAAGATCTTCAATCTTCCTTGTCTTCCAACAAACTTCTTGAACTTTTTTCATGTGTAAAGCTCTTCATTCTCAAATGTAGAGAGTGCTTATGTCTGTAGAGAGTGCTTATGTCTACCATCCCAAACTTCTTCTTCCTCGGGGGACTCGGAGTAGCTGGTGCATATGATGGATCCGCTAAGAGCGGCGCCTCCCGCAAGGTTGGACGTGGGATCAATCAAGCCAGCGGTTTCGTATTCTTGTCAATTGACAACGTATGACGTTCCGTCACCCGTGTGTAGCAGCAGGCTTTGTCGCTATTGCTGGTGACAGATATGGCGGAGTACGTATGACGTTCCGTCACCCGTCTGTAGGCAGGAGGCTTTGTCGCTGTTGCTGGTGACAGTCATATCGGAGTACATGGACAAATACAGCCAGCCCTTCACGGCAGCGCGGCATCATCCGGTCACGGTCTAACTGTACTGTCGATGGAAGAGACAGCCCGGCAAATGAGCAGGTCACGGGGGATGGAGGAACTGTGCAGGGTACGGTCCCTCTGGAGGCGCTGCGACTCACGAGTTCGGGTTCGATGACGCTACGAAGGTTTCGGGTTGTATAGAGCAGCACGTGAGCAGCGGTCCGTAGGAGTTCCGCTAGAGACGATGAACGGTCACGACTCACGGGTGGGGATGCTGCGGAATCTCTCCACTTGGTGGATGCAGGTGACGCTACATGTCTCGACAATGGCGTTTGACAGAAGTGATGGCACCCACGTATCCAGCATGTCTCAACAATGGGCGTTTACTAGGAGTAATGGCACCCACGTAGTCCTCGAGAGGCAGCTGACAGCGCTTAGTCAAAGGGGGCCTCCATGACAGCCGTGTCCTCCTAGAATGTCTTTGGTGGTGTGCAACACTATCCCCCCCCCCCCCCCCCCCCCCCCTCTCCCTTCAACTGATGAGCTTTGTATGCATACAAAGTAGGTGTGGATAACCATGTGTTTTCCCTTCAAGCTTCATGTGTCCCTCGTGCAGAGGCTTTTGAAACAACAAACACCATATAGATCACCAAGTGGCACTTTACTTGAGAGGCTTTTGAAACACCATATAGATCACCAAGTGGCACTTTACTTGATAGAGAAGACACTTCTCCTTGTATTGACACTTTACTTGATAGAGAAGACACTTCTCCTTGTATTGGTTCTTTATATTGATAGAGAGGACACTCCCCCTTGTATTTATTCTACATATGATACCAAAGACACTTCTCTATCATATGCTTCATACAGAAGACACTTCTGTATCATATGCTTCCTACAGAAGACATCTCTGTATCAGATTCAAAGACACTTCTATATCATATGCTTCATACAGAAGACACCTCTATATCATATGCTTCATACAGAAGACACTTCTCCTTGTATTGGTTCTATCTACAAACTACAAGTGGATATTTTCTATGTTTTTGCAGTTAAATGGCTTATTCAACCATGTATATGATCATTGTGCCTTCATCTTTTTATCCCGATCTTGAATTAAGTATCCAAAGTTTAATTGCCTTTGTTGAGACTCTCCACCTCCATCCCTAAGCAAATAAATTATATTCTTTAATATTTTCTACCATAGTTACATCATTATCGCATTCATCCGTTCTAGCACAGAGTCATTCACTAGGTCTTTGAATTAGTGTCTCTAGCCAACATCTTTGGTTTTCCATTGGAATGGCCTCATCTTTTGTACACCTTCCATCTTTCAGTGATACCTTGTTGATTCTCCTTCAAAATCACCTTATGAGTTGCACCTTGATTTAGAAGCTTCTGTTGTACTAGTGATAACTGATTGCGTTTTCATGTCCTACTTCTGCATGAGCTCTTGTAACTCCTAATGTGTGAGATCTTTTGTCTTCTATGGATCACCTTGGAGTGTCTATGATATGTTTTTCTTCTTCTACATGATTTGTTTTTCTTCTTCTACATTATTATATATCATCTATATTCTTACACCAAACCCTTATTGGTTTCTATGTGCAATTGAGATAGCCTTTTTCAAAAAGCAATTGAGATAGCCTTTTTAAAAAATGCGAGTTTCAATCAAAGTGGTAGTGAGATTACATGACTCGCTTATGGTACTTCGTATTCAAATAACATAACATGTGTTCTTAACTTTTGGATATTTGTGCTTTCATTTTATATTCTTTAAACCAAATTTTCGGTATCTTTTTATGCAGCCCCATCTTGATGCACATGTTTCAACCCTATTCATTTGTCTTTTTTTCAAAAAGTTTCGTGCTCTCAAGGTTGAGCTTTTTTTTTTTACCTTCAACTACGTCACATTTTGCAAAAATAGTTTTCTTTGAGGTTGCGTACACACTATTTTCCTCTTTTATGAACCAAATTAAAGTATTTTATGAACCAAATTATTGTATTAACGTAATAAATGGGAGGTTTTAGTACTTATGGTTAGTCACGTCTTTTATCTACAAGGATTTTCCCGGATTTCTCTTGTTGACCTACATAATTGAGTCACTTTGATATGGATTTCCTACTTTCTATCAAACCAGATCTAAATATTATCAAGTTGATTATGCATACAGCTTCTTGGGACCGAGTTTTTCTTGTATCCATATTCATGTTTTATCGTAGACTGTTTTCCTTTCTAATGAGATTAGAATTAGATAAAAAAAGGAAGCTAGATCGATTCCCTAGGCAGCATATAGCAAAACCTTGGAAAATAACGTCAAGAAAGAGATAATAAAAGAGATATAGAGCCCCTGCAAGCACATATATGCCATACAAGAAAGACCTTACCCCTATGTTCATGTGTGTGTATGTGTGTGTGTGTGTGTATATATATATATATATATATATATATATATATATATATATATATATATATATATATATATATATATATATATATATATATATATATATATATATAAGAGCATTACCTCAGATAGATCATTATGTGGGTTTTGAGGCTCCCATGCATGTGTATGTGTCTCTCCTCTCCTCTCTCTCCCTCCATCTCCTTCTTGCTCCTCTTCTTCATCACACCAAAGCCCTTCATTGGTATCAAAAATTGTTGAAGGCTGATGTGCAAAGAGCTAATTCAATGGAAGTTTAGGTCACAAGAGGTGAATGTGCAAGTCGGCACCTCTTGACAATAGCTCGGTATTTTGGCCATAACTCGAGATAAGAAACTCAAATTGGTACAAT